>CM073592.1:20220628-20710628 GCA_037074705.1 Zhengitettix transpicula | reverse complement strand
CTGTATAAAATTATACTTTTTATTTAAAGAACATTTTTCTGCTTTATTTCATTCCTAATAAAGGAGATATTTCCTTTGTTCGTTGCGTAGTAACGTCTTTCTCTCGCGTGACGTCATTGTCTCTTGGCGCGCAGTAATTTAATATTTAATGATCACGGTTTTTAATTATAATTCTTTCCACATGTATGCTAGGCGTTTCTCACCCCCACAGTACCGTTTCTCGTGTTTTGAAGAATTTGTGTACCAATTTTTGTTGCAATCAGTCCACGCTTTTAAATTTGTATAGAAATTAAAATAAATACATACATACATACAAATACACATCCTTTTTTATTATATAGATTTTGTTGTAATTTGTCCCCGCGTTTAAATTGGTATAGAAAATATACAAACATAATTTTTTATTATACAGATTAGGAGTATGAATATTTGAAATATATATATATATATATATATATATATATATATAATTCTACTTCACTGTTGCGTTCTTCAGGTAGACTATTTTACTATTCCACATAATTTGGAACCAAATCTGAGCCTTATATTATTGTTTAAAAATTTCACATGATTCTATAAATTGTCTTTGAAACTGTACACAAGCAAAGAAAATACAGTTTTGTATATATATATACATATATATATATTTTGTAGTTGAATTTTCTGAGTTACTGACTGGTCTGTTCGTAAAATTACCGGAGAGACGTTCTTTATATTGTTGTTGACGATGTTGGAACATTTAACCAGAAGTTACGGACACCGCTATGAGAATATGCACTTAAGGGAGGACCAAGAATATTCAGAACTAAAGGTAAATTCTACGAAAATGTAGAGAGACTACTTAAGTATATATATATACACACACATATATATATATATAAATTTTCCGAAACATGTCACAAAGTTGGCGATTACTGCGTAATGAGGCGAAGATATCGCGTAATTTTATTATTAATACATTTTAAATTACTTTACGAATACAACTGGCACATGATCTTATTTAATTTGTAAGTAAATAATATTTCATACAGTTGAATTACAGATTTCAGTATATTAAAAACTAATACATAAAATTATCCCATTTGTTATGGTTAAAGAAAGACCGTAATAATTATTCACGAAATGATTATGATTAAATAAAATTGTGCCTCTGAAGGAAATCTTTATCTTATTCTCGATTTCAATCACTGTATAACGTTTGAAACCGCAGTTGGTTCATCCAAAGTGTCCCGTCCCCCCGTCCCCCGCTTTGAATTCATTGTGAAGCGCAAGTCAGGTCATTACGGTTAAATTAGGAAGGAGAAATGTGGACCACACGTGTTTTTCTGAGCTGCGACCTTGCATTATCATCATGATTTAGGAGAATTCCTGTTGACGGCTTTATGTTTGACAATAATCTTGGAGATGAACTGGCTAAACGAGAATTAAATTCAGACAATTCAGAACATTAGTATTACGCCAGACCAGAACAAAGTAAATACATCCAAAAACATCTCAGTTCGGTTTAACCCTCCAGTGCCTACTTAACATTTAGTATCACCCCAGAGCCACTTGTTGGTTTCTACGAGAGCTAATTTTTTATGCAGATATGAAACAACACTTACGGAAATATGAAACTTTTGGCATCTGTAGACAGCTTAAAACATGCGAGATTTCTGTGAGTCAACCCCTTTTTAGGACAGATTTTTCTACCCGCCGGCCAACTGTCTAATATTCATTTTCTGTAGTTTTTTTTTAAGAAAGAAAAATAAAGCGATATTCTCAAGGTACTTACATAATTTCACTAAAATAATAATTATCCAATAAATGAGTATTATTGATAAATCAGTCTTAATTATATTTATATAAATATGATAAAAACATATCCCAAAGGGTTAATGGAAGACTGCAACGAATTTCTTTTACCTCCTCCTTGACGCGGCGGCGCTGATGAAAACATGTTGCGCTTTCCTGCCCAAACCTCTCAATGAATACTATGTTTGTTTTGTACGCCCTGCACACTGTAAACACTTTTGAATTAGCCACGCAATGTCTAACCAACGAAAAGTTAAGCGCAGCGGAAAAGTTTCGCGATTACGCCCGAGCGTGTTCCGTGATTAAACTCTCTGGGCTTGGACGAGCTTTCGTCTTCTTCGGGAACAGTGGAAGGTCGTCTACGGAATTATCAAGTTAATATTAAGTGAAAAAAACTGAACGTAAATGCAAAAAAAAAATTAATTGGTCTTAGGATTTTTTAAAAATTGAATTAGCTTGACCTGATTTGCCTTCTAATTACGTCTCTTCCGAAGAACTTCATTTAGCGGGAGACATGGAAAAATTCTCACTCAAAATTAAAATAAATACGTTGAGAAGAAATTTTAATATAACCTGCTTTTACAATACTAGTACTAATTTTTTTAAAAAAACTTGTTGGTAAATCAAAAGTGGTTTGTAATATTGAAAATTTTTAAAAGTCTGAGTCTCTGAGAAGTGAATTCTGGGAATTGGCGCCCCCCCCCCCCCAGAACCAGTAAATGCTTGAGTTCCATTACACAAACCTGAAATTGAGTTTATAAAATAGCTGTTTATTAAAAGTATTTAAGGCTGTGACGTTTACTTTCCGAACTTACCCGACCGCTAACCCGAGTATACCCGAATGCACGAAACCACAAGATCTGAGTAATGTTAAATGAATTTTATCCAATAAATCCAAAATAATATATATTTTTAATTATTGAATTTCGGTTCAGTATATAAAAATATACATATTTAAATTTGAATTATTACGGGAACATGAAATGTTACTGAACAAAATGTTCGTGAGCTGCGCATAATGTGGTTGTCTACTAGGACTAGTAAGCTTCTCCTATTACCATCTAAGGTATAGTGGTCGGTTCAATCTGGATAGGAAGATGGCGTCCAGAGAAGACAAAATATTTATCATACCATCCGATTGGAAGTGTAGATTATTAGACGTGGGAAAGGGACAAATTAAAGAAGGCAGGTCCGCTTCAAAGCAGTCTTGTGCGTGTGAGAGAGAATACCGTGAAGATGGCAGCGTTTCAGTGTTCCTTTGAAACGAGAATCTTTGGTTGTTAATGTATAATTAAAACCCCGTCCTCACTTTTCGCTGCTGTATCTTATTTCGTCGCATCCTCGAGATCGGAATCGCAAAGGGCTTTTGAAATTGTGGACCAGATTGAAGAAGATGATCCTCTCTTTGAATCTTAATATTAATTTGTGTGGTCCGTATCCTGTTTCGACTCTTAAACGACTAAATGACTGACTTAGTGACAAGTAATGGTTTAGTTCTGAAAGAAAGAAAGAAAGAGGCCGGTGTTCGTTATCTCTCTTAAAACAGGCGCGGCGGCGTTCGATGTAAAACGAGAAATCCGTTTCCAATTAATTCCACTCGGCAGTTCGCTATCGCCAGATTCCAGATCGCGGGGGGGCGGGAGGGGGGGGGGAACGAACACACAGGAGGAATGATATAGTTCTTTCACAATGCTCAATACGCGAGCTCGGATGCGCAAAAAAAAAAAAAAAGATAAAAGGTAGATATGAGAAGGGGAAACAATTTCGTATTCCTACGTCGGTTTATTGAAAACTGGAAAATGCTCATTTTACCATTTCCACTGTACGTAAAATGCTCGTATCACAAATCCGGTAGCCTGTAAAGAAAATGAACGTGTCCTCTCCAGCTGTATTTTGTCATATTATTATTATTTTTTTAATCTTCATCGGTAAATAGTTGTTAAGAGATATCTTTCGCCCCTCTTTTTGATTATAATATTGTATTCGTTTCACCCTAGTTAGTAGTAGTATGTATAAATGGTTTCCCCTCTTTACACATCTCTATCTAAAAATTCATCTGCCGCAGTTGACGAATATAAATATCCCAAACCAGTCATTTTCTTGTTCCAAAAGTTTATGATTCAAGGGTTTTATATAATACTAGCTGGGTGCCCGGCGTTGCTCGTATACTTATTTATATAAACTCGAAAAAGTATTTAATTGAATACTTAAATAGATTCCTTGAGTATTTCAGGATATAATTGTCAATTGTCACTCAGTCTTCATACATTACGAAATATTACATTGATGAAATTGTTAGCTAGACTCACAACTAATATAGCGCAAGGATGGTAAAGTAATTCGTATTCTTCTTTATTACCATTCGATGGAGTATTGCTGAAGAAAATATTTCTGCTTTATTTCATTCCTAATAAAGGAGATATTTCCTTTGTTCGTTGCGTAGTAACGTCTTTCTCTCGCGTGACGTCATTGTCTCGTGGCGCGCAGTAATTTAATATTTAATGATCACGGTTTTTAATTATAATTCTTTCCACATGTATGCTAGGCGTTTCTCACCCTCACAGTACCGTTTCTCGTGTTTTGAAGAATTTGTGTACCAATTTTTGTTGCATTCTGTCCACGCGATAAAATTTGTATAAAGAACAACGTAAATACATACATACAAATATACATCCTTTTTTATTATATAGATTAATTTTAATTTTCCCTTTTCTGGACTGTAACAGTTTTTTCATCTCTGAATGTAATGTAGGATACTCCTGTAACTTTAAATAATGTTCTTTAAAATGTTACTAATTTTTATTCTAAAATATGTCGCCTACAATCAGAAAGTTCCTAAAGTCCTTTACTAAATTTTATTATATACGTGCTAAAAGTTCGTGAAAGGTCAATAAATAACGCGTTTAAAAATTCTAAATGATAAAATAACGTCATATCAGTTACTATTGTCCCTTGGGTACAAAATATGGAGGTCGTTCGAATACTTGAAGATAAATTAGAAAGAATTTAAAAGTTTGATTGCTTATTTCTACTGAGGTAAATGAAAATTAGATTCTCAAACTAGTTATAATTTATGAGAAAATTTTTATACTTAAATGAATACTATAAATTGTGCCCCCCAGAATGAGTTAAAACTGTGCGGTAAAATGTGTGTGAGTTAAAGAGAAAACTGGTGTTGAAAGAATGAGTGGCTGAAGAAATTTAAATAATTTTTTTTAAAAATTTCCCATCTTGGAAAGATTGTGAATATTGTCAGCTATAATTTTTTGGGGTTACATTAAGTAACAAGTAAACGAGACAAGAAAGTATCAGAGTTGAAACGAGCATCTAGGACACAAAAATATCGTTCCACGTCATGAATATAGTCATAGAACTATAGAGTTATATAAATAAACGGTCTTGAGTCAGAAAATTGTTTATTAAGAAAAAATTAAATATTCCGACGTTTCGTCCGTGTTTTAGGATCTTTTCAGGTTTAGTAATATGTACATGCATATATAAATAGTATACAAAAAATATGAGGCAAGGTTTTGTAACTGAAAATTATTTTCTTATTCAATTATAACATTGTAAATGTCAGATACTTTTTTTTATCATTACTAACCGGAAACAGTCAATTGGTTTTTACTTTCGAAACATTTAGAAAGTGGAAAGAAGCATAGGAATTTTTTACTGATTAATTTACAGGCTGATATGGTGTGGAAGGGAAATAGCCTCGAGTATTCCAATGCCAGCGGGGGATTAAAGGGAATTAACCAGCCAAATTTGTCAGAAATATATTTAAATAAAATTTAAAAAAATAGTATAAAAATCTGCAGGTGAAAATATAAAAATTTTACAAGTCTGAACATTTATACGTTAAGAGAAAAAAGGAAAAAATAATTTGATGAAATAATCATAAGGAGACAACAGTGATGATATAAAATTTATTATTAATTATTTATTATATGTTAATTTTGTCTGTTTTTGGCTATTTCATCGAATGATTATATTTTATACAGACGTATTATATTCTTATTTCAACATTTTATGAACATGACATTTTAAATATATATATATATATATATATATATATATATATATATATATATATATATATATTTAGGGCACCAGGCTACAAGCGGGTAATCCACGTTGGGCAACTCCCCTTTAATAGCATAGGAAGGGATTTGAAAGGGGGGATGTGGAAGGGTAGAGGAAGGTAGCCAAGGGTTAACTAGGGCCCCAAGGCTATGGTTTAAGGATCTTACCCGGCATTCGCCTAAAGAAATGCGGGGAAACCCTAGAAAAACCTGCATCGGGTAGATCGGGCATTGGGTACTTGTCCCACGCCCTTCCGATAGCGGGAGAGGAGTTTGCTGTGGGGACGCAGCATTCCCTTCTCCGTGCCTCGACCAGTTTAGGAGGCAGCTGGCCGACTATTCCAATGGGAATAGAGGTGCCTCGGCTTGTGGGAACCTTAGTTCAAAAACGGTTTAATATAATTACGTGAATATTTGTAGAACATTATCAACATATTTTAACCGTAAGAGGTTCCAGTATTAATTTTTATTTTATTAAAATATATTTCTGACATATCAGGCCAGTTTATTCACTTTATTATTTAGTTACGGCTGATAAATACAACTATTAAAGAATCATATATTCACGATAGGCTCGTTTGTTAACTGGATAATTGTTTCATTGAAGATAATGTAAATATTTACCATTTTAATTATTTAGTTTATTTCTATTGATTTTAATTTGTGTTTGTTGATTCTCGAATATATTACGTATTGAGTTCTGTGATTCTATTGCTGTTATTTCCGGGTTATTGCCTTCAGTTGTTATCCAGGTGAAATATAATGCTGACAATCGTAATTGCAAGGAGTTGTAAACGAAAAGAACCGCGTCATATGCGAAGTTACTTGTTGTGGCCCGTTAGTTTTGTGCACAATGGGCCTTTAGTAATTGGTTCCTCCCCGGATACTCCGGTCTACAGTTTGGTCCTGGGACTGACAGCGATATTAGCCCATTAGTCGAGGACAATAGTAAACGATCGGAATGGTCGTGGGTGGTCGAGGTTTCTCGGACCACCGGTGGAGACACACAACTTCGTCATTCTCCTCCTTCCTTCGCATTCACACACTCAACAAATCCCCCCACCCCTCTGACTAGATTTCTCACGGCGAAATCGGTTTCACGAGACGTGAGTGTTAATGTCGGCTGCTGTCGGAGGCCTTTGTGTTACTGACGTCGCTGTCAATATCTATCGAGACTCACTCTGGCAGGTAGCTCAAGATATCCTCGATGCGAGGTCAAAATAATTTCTGAAAGATAGAGGTTGTTCTTTTAATAACACCTCGGGATGTGATTTGATGGAAGTTTACTTCAGAAATTTATTTACTTCTTATTTCCTATCCAAACATTAGATATTGTCTTAAGGCAAACCCCAAGACGTCTTTTTCTATTATTACTAGTAACAATGTAAAACACGCGGCTCAGCTTTAAAAAACTCAAACGTATCGAATTTTGTATTATCGATATTTTTACGTCCTTAATAATAATTTCTAACCAACGCTTTTCCCATAAAAAAATCTACGGGTTTAAAATCTTGTAGTCTAATTATCTCATTAGTGGTACCATAAGGATAATATTGATAAATTTATTAATAAATGTCTTCTAAATTTGAACACTTTACAGTTTCTTTACAAAGACATCATCAAACCACGATTGATTAAAATGAAGAACGTAATTAATAATTCCTTCAGGAAATAAACCGAACAATAATACTACATTGAATTTTATATAAAGTAATTGACACGCTTGATAATTATTTTTTAAACATTCCAACAATTTAAACCTACCCAAGAAGAGTTTACCAAATTTATATTTCAATGCGTGTTATATGGGTCAGACGAAACGATGTCTTAGAAACTCGAATTAAATAACGTGAAAACAATCTTACGTTTAACGTTCAAAATTATCCAGTCCTTTCCAAACACGTATATTTAAATAATTTCGACTGGCAAAATACTAAGGTTTATGACCAAAATATTACAAATGAGATGGAATTGTTCGGCTGGATTTCTAATAGCGAAGCAATTAAGTGTTAGGGATCTAAGCCTTCATTAAAATAAATTCTATTCAAGCGCTACTTGTGTTTCGTGGATGTGCTGAAACACCCTTTGGATCCTGTAAAGACAAGGCCAAGGTGGAAGCTGCTCAGAGACGTCACCAGTCCCATTGACTTCCTGTTTCCAGTTCCGCGATGTAGGTCTCCGTGTCTTGTCGCAGCGTAGATTAATCCCGTAAAGGAGAGACTTACGGTCAGTGATCAACCTGATCTCCTCGCTTGAAGGGGGTTACTTTCCCTTCTTCTCAATTACGGCCAAAGTTCAGACGATAGCCGACTTTCCAGTCACGTCTTACAACTACCAGTCTAGCCACAATTACCGACCAGGGGAATACATTATGCCACCACAAACAGTTCCTCAGCGTCATTAGCTTCGGGGGGCCCATCTGTGAGCACCGTTTTATACCAAAGACACGCTCCCATGGAGGTCGAAATGGTGGATCAGATTAATGTGGATCAAAAAAATTCTACTTTTACCTATTACTTTTCCCTCGTATAGGCTTTCTTTTTATCCTCTTTATATGAGCAGAAACGTTGATTAAAAATAAATATTATTCCTTGAAAAAAGAAATGCCATTTTCTAAAAACGCGCTCAAAATAGAGGAAGTTAATTGATTAAATAAATAATTTTGACAAGAAGTAAAAAAAAATTGACAAAAATATAATCACGCAACGTAAATAAAAAAAACAAAAGGTCTTCAGTCATAAAATTATTTTTATGAACAAAAATTTAAATACACCGACGTTTCGACCTTATTTAGACGTCTTAATATTTTATAATTTCATATATAAATCGAGAAAAACGTTTAGAGGCTGCAACCGAAATGAATATTGCAAACAATACTAAAAAATAATGCTAAATATATTCTAAAAAGAAGATGAAAGGTCGGTATATTTTATATTTTTATCAAGAAACATAATTTTCTGACTCAAGACCGCTTGTTTTTATTTATTTACATGATTATAAATGATATATATATATATATATATATATATATTAAATATATATATATATATTAAATATATATATATATATTAAATATATATATATATATATATTAAATATATATATATATATATATATATATATATATATTAAATATATATATATATATATATTAAATATATATTAAATATATATATATATATTAAATATATATATATATATATTAAATATATATATATATATTAAATATATATATATATATATTAAATATATATATATATATATTAAATATATATATATATTAAATATATATATATATATATTAAATATATATATATATATATTAAATATATATATATATATATATATATATATATATTAAATATATATATATATATATATATATATATATTAAATATATATATATATTATATTAAATATATATATATATATATATATATATTATATTAAATATATATATATATATATATATATATATATATATATATATATATATATTTAATATATATTTATATAATATATATATATATATAAAATATATATATATTTAATATAATATATATTTAATATATATATATATATATATATATATATATATATATATTAAATATATATTATATTAAATATATTTTAAATATATATTATATTAAATATATATTAAATATATATATATATATAATATAAATATATATTAAATATATATATATAATATAAATATATATTAAATATATTATATTATATTAATATATATATATATATTATATTAAAGATATATATATATTATATTAAATATATATATATTATATTAACTATATATATAGTTAATTTTCAAAGGCTTTCTCTGGATGCACTGACTCTTTTAACTCCAGTGTACAACTGATAAAGTCCTAAATTAAGGACGAAACGTCGTGTAATAATATTTTTTTATCTTATTTATTCGTTGTATTATTTAAAGACTCGTTGAATTCTAATGAGATTTTCAACGAAAATAATAAATCGATGATAATGTTGCATCACCTAAACTTAAAAAGCAGCGCCATATAAGATGTCAATAGAATCAAAAATGACGATCAAAATCAAAAGTGGGAATAAATTAAATATATTTTCCCATCACTGGCAAAAGGAATACAATTTAAGCTATACAATTAATTTTTTAAGGAACAGGATGAAAGAATCTCGAGTCGAACCCCCGAGTCTCCCACTTAGCATGTAGATGCTGTACCACTGAGTCAGGCCCCTGGCACGAGGATTCTACATCCATTATATGGCCTGAGTTCGGCTTCACCTCGGTCAGGTCGGGTCGAGATTTTTTTTTTTCCATCCTCATCCTTAAAAATTAAATTTCAATTATATATGACTGAGTTTTTGTTTGAAAGATTCTGGTTTTAATTTAATTAGTCTACAGTTAATTTTATTTAACGGAAGAAAAAAACTCGTTTTAAAAGCGTATAAATTGGACCGATATTTGTGTAGAATACGCGAAATAAAAATCAGAGCTATACTTTTAAATTTAACGCACATAATAATATTTAATATTTGTCGTATTGATTAAAACATCTATTAAATTGTACCACAAACCATGTTTTTTTTTCACGCTAAATCATGGACAGTAAAATTCGTATAATTTGTTCAATCCCTCTTTTACAGTTTCCTCCGTTCGGAAAATTCAGTTCTGCTAGCAGCAATTTATTACTATATATTTCATTTTATGAGACGGTTACTCGTGGTAAACATTGTTGTTGTAATTTGTTTTACGGTTTCAGTGCAGCAGAAATCAGCTGCCTTCATCCTCGTAGATAAAACGAACGGCGTGACGTGAAAATAATGGAACAGTTTAATTCTCAAGTCTCTGTGTGCTTCTAACTAATTGGACGACGCCAATCTACGACCGCGTACTTAGGTATGTCTTTTGTGAGCAACGAGTAACAACATATAATTGAATGCTTCCACCTTGAGAAAGCTCAGCGAGTTCATGGTCGACACAATCCAATGGCATGATATGTAAAAGAGGGAACGGTAAACGTACGTAACTAGTCACGGGTGATTGGGAATGGTACACAACAAATATAATAACATTTGTAATAATGAAGATTGATTTGTAATTTAAGAAAGAAATAACAGTTTATTATATTTAATAGAGTTCGTAATAACAAAAGTTTCAAGGAATTATGAATAGGAACATTTATTAGATTTATCAATTAAATCCTTATAACACATCATATTTTTAATTGATAATTTTTGAACTTGATGACTGATTCAAGATGACGAATACATAATTCGCATTTTAACGACTTTTTACGACACGGAAAACCCATCAAAGTTGTTTTTGATGGTCTTCAAATCTTTTATCTGCTTATTATTCTCAATTTTTTCAGTATTCATACTTTTGTCACTTTGTATCAGCTCCTGAAATCAAGAGTTGGCGCTTTAATATTTCCAGTTTTTTGGTCATCCCTCTCAAAAATTACTGTAATCAACACAACATTGTTATTTTAACTTGCTGCTATTTAAGAAAATTTTTCACACTTAAATCAATACTTAATGCTCAATTTGATATTATCGCTGCTTATTATTGACTATTACTAAAACTGACGAAGTTTTAATTAAAGGATGAAACTTCCATTTAAATTCCCATCTTAGCATAAGATCAGTTTTTTTTCCTTCCCCTTTTAATAACTTCTTCTAGCAACCGTAGTTCGAAATGTTGTTATCGTACTTTCAATTTATAGTTAACTTTTATTACTTTCAGCGTTGCTGATGTCGGCGGGAGGGAAAAAAATAACTTTTCCTGCCTTGCTCGAAAACTTCACGCTTTTCTTTGCAGTTATTGGATTCTATTTAATTAATTTTTAGTATATTACGGGCATTATTTTTTCCGAGGAGTCGACAACAGCCTGTGGAGTTTAATATAGAGATAATGTTGACCCGGGTCCGTGATCGCCATTCTCTAAAATTACTTGTTGTCTTCTCCTCCAGATGGACTGAAGAATACAGAAAAAATTCAGTTAAAATATCCAGTTTTTTTATATTTCTCATAGCGTTTTATTTAATTTAAAAATAAATTTGGAAAATTAAAATGTCTTTATAATATAATTTTAGAAATTATTACAGCCATCGATCATTTATTTAACTTTAAAAAGAATAAATGATAAATCTGAAATAACATAAGTACGAAATAATATTTAATAGATATAGGTTGAAATATCAGTTTCGACAAACTAGGAAAAACTGAAAGATGCCATCTTATTAATTAATTAATTAAACAAACCTTAATGACATTTAGGAACCTTAATTGAATCAATTCAGAGTATAGAGTTTCTGTCCTATAACCTTTCTGGACTCTGGTTAAGTTTATAATTCAGATGTAGATAATTACGTTTCTGTAAATAAACGAGTTAGGTCTACGCTTGATCCTTAAATTTGTGTTATGGTCAATTCTATCCCTTCCAATCCTCAAGGATCGCTTCATCCTTCAGATAAACTTTTATTTTTTTTTATTTTTTTTAGGGCAACAGGCTACATGAGGGTAATCCCCTTTAATAGCATAGGAAGGGATTTGAAAGGGGGGATGCGGAAGGGTAGAGGAAGGTAGCCAAGGGTTAACTAGGGCCCCCGGGCTATATTTTAAGGATCCTACCTCGCATTCGCCTAAAGAAATGCAGGGAAAACCCTAGAAAAACCTGTATCAGGAAGGTCGGGCATTGGGTACTTGTCCCACGCCCTTCCGATAGCGGGAGAGGAGTTTGCTGTGGGGACGCAGCATTCCCTTCTCCGTGCCTCGACCAGTTTAGGAGGCAGCTGGCCGACTATTCCAATAGGAATAGCGAACACCTCTTACCGTATGCCCAAGGTCTGCGACCCCGGAACATACACCTCTCAGAACAGGCCGAGGTGCCTCGGCTTGTGGGAACCTTAGTTCAAAAACGGAGAGGAAAAGTCATACCCAAAGGTAGCCCCTTCGTATCTCTCCTAAAAGGTTCTGCCTGCGAGAGAAAATCCCTCGCAGGTTACCTGCGAGAGAATCCTCTCGCAGGCTTTAGATTCTTCAGATAAACTATTTTTTTCCCCCTCTACATGATTCACTTTCATTTTCACAATGTTCCGTTTCCAACGTGTACGTGGACTCTCCACCAGTGAGAAGGTCCTCAGATGGTAGTCCAGATATGTGTGTGTGTGTGTGTGTGTAGTCACCAGAATATTGATGTAACGTGGCGCCAGCAGGATCTGACCGGAAGAGGGAGTCACCGTTATATTTACCTCTTACAATCTAGGCGATGACAGGACAACACTCGTTATTATTCATGAGCAATACAAGCACGTCCAATTAGTTAGCCAGAATGGGTGCTATTTATGAGGTGAAGTTTGTGTTCCAACTTGGACAATACGTCATCGCAATCGTCATCAACTGCAACAATGTCCCGGCAAATCAGTCTTTAAACATTCTATGGAAAAGTTTCGAACGTCTCGAGTCTACTTACGTTTGTCATTTTTTTAAAAATACATTAAAAAAATACTAAATTTTATTTTTGTGCTTAAAGCTACCAGGTTGATGTTGGAAGTGAAGTGAAAGTGTAAAAGTCGAGTAACTAAAATTAATGTTCTTTCTATCTAGGAAAATTCTGTTCGTTAGGTTCAGAAGTGGACAATTCTCGTTTATTCTTTACTCTTGACCTTATTTTCCAAATTAATCTTAAATATGGATCTTTTTAATTATTAATGGGAATTGTGTAGTAACTGTCGTTTATTTATTTTTCAGGACAAAGACATGCGGTTCTCTCAATATATATTATATTTTATTACAGAACTGCCACCTCAATTAACAAACTATACAACACAAATACACACTACTGGAATATTCGATTGTTTATTAATAAAGAAATAAACGTCAGCCAATTTTAAGTCAGAAAAAAGAATGTATTAAATTAACAACGTTTCAACGCTTAATTTGAGAACTCATCACGTTCAAGTTTAAAATATTTTTTTTTGATAGGCCAGGTCATTCACTCTGTGCTGACGGCCACTAATGATGTTTATTGATTTGTTATCTCAATAGTCAGGATACATATTTATATATATTTTTTATTGTTATTTGATTTCGTAAATTATTATTGGCACAGGAGAGAAAATGCAAAAAAAAACAGAGCAAGAGATTTTCTAAACTAGACTCTCGTTTGTAAAATGTATAGTAGGTCCTTTCTAGCATCTTATCAAGAAAAAAAACCTGTATTTTTAGATCTGTAATTGATATATATTTGATATTTCCTTTTAAAAATTTTGTAATAAGGGAAATAATTTAGATTCAGGAGTTAGGGAGCGATTGAACAGAAAAAAAAAATTCTTTAGATAAAGGGACTGACTTTAGAGACTGGACATTTCCGTAGAATCTTGCACATGAACAAGACATGTCATATTTAACTGCATCGTCCACTCACAAAAATAATATTTAGTACAATTAAATTCATATAAAATAGACTTAGTTTTCTTATAAGTATCGCATTACCTCCCCCCCCCCCAAAAAAAAAAATATTAGAACCGTTTCTAACACACTGTGTAAATAAAATTGTCATTTAGAATTAGTCATATAGAATTAGTATGTTTGATAAATAAGACTATAACTTATGAAGAGCAGAATCGGAAATTCATAATAGAATACGAAAAATTAACCGATTGATACCTTATGATAAAACGTTCTGTGAATTTGGAGTCGAAAACTGAGCGCCAAAGCGAACCACACAAATTTTAAAAAAATATTATGTATTTAATCTGAGTGTCTACTTTTTTTTCTCTCGCGTTTTAACATGACTATTATTTCTCCTCATAACCTGTGAATTGGTATTTCAAATTTGCATCAAGACCTGCGAGGGCTATTCTCTCGCACGTAGAACCTTGTAGGAGAGATACGAAGGGGCTACTTTTGGGGATGCCTTTTTCTCTCCGTTTTTGAACTAAGGTTCCCACAAGCCGAGGCACCTCGGTCTGTTCTGAGAGGTGTATGTTCCGGGATCGCAGACCTTGGGCATCCAATCCCATTGGAATAGTCGGCCAGCTGCCTCCTAAACTGTTCGAGGCAGGGAGAAGGGAATGCTGCGTCCCCATAGCAAACTCCTCTCCCGCTATCAGAAGGGCGTGGGACAAGTACCCAATGCCCGACCTGCCTGATGCAGGTTTTTCTAGGGCTTTCCCTGCATTTCTTTAGGCGAATGCCGGGTAGGATCCTTAAACCATAGCCCGGGGGCCCTAGCAACCCTTGGCTACCTTCCTCTACCCTTCCGCATTCCCCTTTTCAAATCCCTTAAAGCGGTGTTGCCCAATGTGGATCACCCTCATGTAGCCTGTTGCCCTAAAAAAAATAGGATGCCTTTTCCTCTCCGTTTTTGAACTAAGGTTCCCACAATCCGAGGCACCTCGGCCTGTTTTGAGAGTTGTATGTTCCGGGGTCACAGACCTTGGGCATACCGTAAGAGTTGTTCGCTACTCCCATTGGAATAGTCGGCCAGCTAAACTGGTCGAGGCACGGAGAAGGGAATGCTGCGTCCCCACAGCAAACTCCTCTCCCGCTATCGGAAGGGCGTGGGACAAGTACCCAATGTCCGACCTACGTGATGCAGGTTTTTCTAGGGTTAGTCCTGCATTTCTTTTAGGCGAATGCGGGGTAGGATCCTTAAAATATAGCCCGGGGGCCCTAGTTACCCTTGGCTACCTTCCTCCACCCTTCCGCATCCCCCCTTTCAAATCCCTTTCCTATGCTATAAGAGGGGACTTGCCACTATGTGGATTACCCTATACATAGCCTGTCTACACCCAAAATTTGTCTGAAATGACGTAATGAAGGAATTATTTTATATTTCCCGTATGTAAAGTACATACTACACATCCTAGGAAGAGTGATAACAACAGCTGATAATTTCCGTGTAATTTTCCTTCTGCCTGTGATAAACTCTCAATATATAATTTAACTAAAATTTTGTTTCAAATTTAATTTGCATCAGATCGCAGGTTATTCGCATAGGTACTTAACACAGGTCGACAGAAGCGCGTACCAACCGTGGATCTCCCAAACGTAATGAAAAATGAGCTGCACGGTAGTATATTTTTTTTTTCTGTAGCCAGACTCGCAAGTAATCACCTCCATTACAGTGGCACTTTTCTCTCGTCGCCGACAAACGCCACCCCCCCCCCCCCCCCGGAGGAGGAGGATATGATATTGTGCCGCGCAGAACGTGGAAACTTCTTCCATAATTAAAATGCGGTGGTGCATAATGAATTACGTCAGACTGTGCAGACAGAAAGACAGACAGGGCGACCTTGCCCCAGTTACACTCGTGAATGACAACTACTCGATGTTTTGGCAGCGGTCCATCCAGCATCACCTCTCTTCTGTACGTCGTACTGGAAATCCTTCCTCGTCGACAGATGTTTCCCGAAGCGATTCGGAAAGGGGGCATAAATCATACCATAAAACTGACGACTGCGAATCCCTCATACTCTACTACGCGTCTGACGTTGATGGTCGTCGATCTAACCTTGCCGCACGTCTCTGACACGCAACCATTGTCTTACAGATTTTAATTTGTTACAAATACTATTTCAGAACCTTCTAAAATTGAATCTCATTTACGTTTATAATAAACAGTTTCCCACACATGATTATTTGCTGTACAAATAAAGATATACTTGCAACGTAAGATAAAATTCGACGGAACCGGAAATCGATCCCGAGTCAGCTGCTTTGTACGCAGGAACAGTAACCACTGACCTACGTCATCGATTCGGCTTACGACATCTCTTTTTACACTTACCTTATCTACATAAAATGTTATGTTATTCGTTCATTGCCTAAAGCTGAACGTACGAGTAAAGGCTTCTAATAATATTTACTAGAAATTAATATTCAACCGATAATCTAATTTACTTAAAGGTAATCAAAGTCTCCCCCTACCGAAACTACAATTTGATTCTATTTACTAAGAATTTCGTAGTTAAACAGGGATTATATTTAAAAATAATACGTAGTTGAAGACCAAAAACAAACAATATATTAAAATAAATTTAATTTTAAAACAACAACGTTTCGATACCAATTCGTACCATCTTCAAGGTGAAACTAAACTGAAAAGTTATTTAGTAAAATTAGTGAAACTAGAAATTTTAACCTTTCACTCAGTCCGAGTATGAAAAAAAAAACTTGTAATTTTACTACACAACTTTTCAGTCAAGTAAGTTGAAAGAGATACAGAAACGTTGAGATTTAAAACTAACTTTTGTGAATGAACTGTCTGTAAAAGGTCGCAAACTACAATTAATTCTATATAATTAAAGGAAGACGTCAAACCACAATTAGTTAATTTAATGAGAAATTAAATTTGTTGTAGAAGTTACATTTAAATATATTGTAATGGGAAAACCAAACTACTACAAGAGCTTACATTTTAGAATTCGTTTAAAAAAAATCATGCGGATTCCCCACGAATTACGCAGTGATAAATTTATTAATTTAAATATCTCGATTAGTGACGCTTTCATTTGAACTGTTGTCCAAATTTGCCAACGGTTTCACAATTCTGATTCTCTCGTCTGCTTGTTCTACAAAATTCTCACGGAATACTTTCATTGATCCTGATCTCCTTAATCGTGACCTTATAAATCTTTTCGAAACTAAAGATAAATAATATAATGTTGTTTTTTTTTGCGTCCATCCGCAGAAATATTGCCATACGCCATTAATCGCACACATTTCTTCGCATCAGAACCTAATTTAATATATTTAATGTAATCTGACAATAATAATTTTTGGCTACAACCGTCATCAGGCCCAACCCATTACAGTAAATTTTAACAAATATACAATATGCAAAAAAATTCAAAACTGTACATTACCTGAGGACGCCCGAAAATTGTGGACGAAACGTCGTAATGTAACTTTTTTTGTGTGTTAGTGGAGTAATACAATTTTTTTTTTTGAAAAAATGGCCTTCAGCGTCAAAGCAGATGAATATGTCGGAGATAATCGACAAAAGCTTCTGTTAAATAATTTATATGAAATTTTATATAGTGACAGGATTAAAGGTTAATTTTAACAATGAATTTTCACCTTTTTTAATTAGATATAAATAAAAATTTGATATTAATATTATTTATGTCAGTATTCCGCTAGCGACGTTCAGGTAGGACGCCTGAGACGACGTTCTTCTTGGCACAATACAGGTTGAAGGTAAAACACAGAAATAATAATATTTTATGGAAAGTGATTTATGTCTAGTTACGGATTAAACGAGGGTGGAAGGCAAGGTAAATTTATTTGAAAAGCCGGCTTGTTTAAATTGGATTGTAAACTGTAGGCAGAGTTTTGGGTGAAAGAGAGTAAATGTGGACTGAAAGAGCAGTCACTACACGAAACAAAAACACAACAAAGGAAATAAAAGGAGTCGAGGGCTGGGCCCTGTGTGACCGCGGGGTTACCGAGAAGTTGACTTCATCGTGCCGCATAAATCAAAGGCCAGGCCGTTCTACATGAATTATTCAGAGACCACGCCGGCGCCACCTTGGAACATTTCCTTTCAATTTCGCGGTGGAAGCCATCAACACAGGAAACAATAAAAGAAAGTCGGCCACCATGTTAATGATGCTGATTTCTTTCGATGATATATTGTTCCTGAGGGTCTATGTCACCCAGTCGGTGTGTTGTTCCCTTGATCCCCCCCCCCCCCCCGCCCCCAATTCGTGAAGCTCCGACCGCCTGGTATCGCTTCAAGACGTATTTCAACCCCTTCGTCTCACCGTTACCTTTAAACCCAATGCGTTAAAGGACCGTTTTTATATGGAGACAATTTCCTCGTTTAATGACGGTCTAGATAAACCCAAATGAAGTATCTTCTTTAGTCACTTTAAAGTCCCATCAGTCTGATTGCCAGTTGCAACTTCGCCCAAGTGTTAAGTTGCAAGACATAAGAGAAAGAGAATTGGCCATCCTTTGTTATGGTTTTCCCAAATACTTTCGGGGCTAAATCCTGAGATAAAGCCAAGATTTCTTCCGTTACCAGTCCATAAAAGTGTTAGATGAAACATCGGACCTGGATCAGCGGTGAACTGGTCACTTTTCTACCCAAATCGACGGTGATTCTGATGTTCCTCTCAGTCACTAATGATCATCCGCAAACGTTCACAATTCGTAGACAAAACTTACCACTGATTAGTAGTTTTAATATCTCATTCCTCGCGAATTTTAAGCGAAGACATGTTAGTATATATATTTTTTTCCCACTGTTAGTTCCTGATGATTCCACACCTCACTCCATCTTCAATACTTCTCAGACGATCACGAGTTCGAATTTCATGCCTTCACATGTCTATCTTTATGATAAACACGTCGTCATCGACCTCGTGTTTTTCCGTCCAATCAGCCTTCTCTTTTCGGTTTGTGTTAAAGTGACCCACGAGGAACTCTTTGGGCGTTCGATCCGACTGACCGGAAGAGATGGGTTGCAGCACGAGCCGTAAGACTTGACGCCAGTAAGGTGGCCTATGGATTACGTCACGTGAGGCCCAACCTGACTATTAATATCTCCGGAAAGTGTTCTATTCCCGTCTTGCAGCTATCCAGACTGTGCGTGTGTGTGTGTGTGTGTGCGTGGAGAAGGAAGCGCTCCTTGCCAGCGAAAATCACGGGCCATTAATGCAGCGGTTAAATTCATAACGTGACGACCTTCACCACACTGAGGGACAGACACACACTCGTATCGAAATAGGTAGTCTTGAGAGCAGAAACAACTCGTTTCATCAACCGACTGTAATTGGAATTTCCGCGCATCGTCGAAAGAGTTGAATCTAAACGCACTCTCGAATAGGGAGAATCACTCCCACGACGCTTATCGAAAACCCCCTAAATAGAAGGCTTGAAGTTTAATAATAATAGTGAATATGTGTAGAAATTCGCCATATTGCAAAAAAAACGTACTGATCCAAAATTGCAAAAGAGCAGATAACGTATCACTGGTAAAACTTCCTTAAGGAACAAGGATAATATATATGCCTAAGGAAGTTGGTCTACAATATCAAGATAATCTTTGAAACCCGGAAGTTGGAAGAGGAAACAATTTCCAGATGATGTAGTTTCGTTTAAGAAAACTAGAAATAAAAAATTAAGTAGAAAAAATTACTTGTAGAACACTTTAAAAAAATACTACACGTAAACCACATAAGTTTTACATTTGTTTCAAGAAAAAAATACGGAATCCATAAGATGTGAAAACAGATTTCTGTAAAAAATTCATATTTGTGGTATAATTAACGACAATTTGTAAAACATCCTTCATAGAAGTTTCATACCCTTCTAGTTTTTGATTTCCTATTCATTCAGATATTTTTTTAAATCATCATTTTTTCTAAATAAATATATATATTAATTTTTTCTCCAATATTTTATTACCTTTAATTAATTATACGGAAATTATTAAAACTTTTCTTTAATATAATTCAAAATTTTATATTATCAATTTCATAATTTATATTTATTTATGCAATAAATGACCTGTCACCTCAGCATACGACTGAGTGAATATATAAAGCGAGAAAAGGGAAACGAGAACACTAGCGAGTGCGTGAAACTCGTGTAATATGAGGTACTGCAAGAGGATATATATATATATATATATATATATATATATATATAAACAGAGAAAAATTAAAACACAAAACTCATTGTCGAGATGTTTGAAACGAGGACCCGGGAGAAGATAGTGTTGTGTTTCGGAAAAATGGTGGGGGGAAGTTTCTGTGCTGCCAAATTTCGCTGTGCGGAGGTTAACGCATCGATCCCCACTGAACAGACAGACAGGTATTTCCCCAATTAACTCAGAGTCAGTCCGTCTGTTCTGTGTTGCACTTGAGGTCCTTGATGCAGAGAATTGTAGAAATAGGAAAAAAAAATCACATAAAGATATTCGTAACGTAAAGAGAGAGAGAGAGATAGACCAAAGTAAGGGATGAAAGAAGGTTAAAATAATCCGAAAAATTGGAACGAAGCGGAAATAACGAAACTTTTACAGTGATGTAGGTTCAGTGACGTGCATGCGAACAAGCGAAGTGGACAATTGACAATGAAATTTTATTAGGTAAAGAATGTGTCATAAACTAGAAATGAAATATAAATTAAGTATTTTTTTAAAAAAAGTTATTTCGATCCCAAAATAAACTGGCACACTGTTTATAATGACTGTGATAGAATAATGGTTCAGTTTCTCAAAAATCAGACCATTAAAGGAACAATAATAATTGCCGGAGAAAGAGATATAGATGTGGGACGATGGATATGTTGATAAGAAAAATATATAGGTGTTGACGCCACGTTGAGCCAGACACGACTGATTTCTTCAAAAATATATTAAAAGAATTTTTTAATATAATTGTTCCAGTTTATAACAACCCGTAAATATTTGGGTAATAATAATAAAAAAAATGATAGGACGATGGGAGGAAAGTACCGTACCTAATTCGACAGGCAAATAAGTATATATAATACAGATTATTTTTATGAAAATCTACTCAAAATTCAATACGTCGGCTATAAAATAATTGGAAGTACACCACGAGACTCGTCAGGTAAACTAAATAAAATAAAAATAATAGTAATAATAAATCATATAAATAATTGTACAAAATAAGGAAACAAGTCGGGGAAAGGAAAACGCATAGAATCAAGGAGAAACAACCTTACAAGACGTACAAACCAGTTTTATAGACTATTTTAAAGGCATTGAAATAGCTGCATACTTGCAGTAAGTGACCGGTTTCGAATGATTTGTAACTTTACAATTAGCATGACATGGTGTAACAAATTATTTTAATTGCGCTTAATATCAAAGGTAAAGGGAAGCAGAGTTGCCATAATGTATATTGAATTTAAAAAAATTTAAGTTCCGTAGGAAAGTAGAATTTATATTCTTGAAATGTGTCTAACCTTGAAGATACTGAATTGTTTTTATTTTTTTTAACTTCAATATAATATTAGTGTTACATTTCTGCATAATATAACCGCAATTATATTGAAGAACGTCAGAAGTGTTGTAGTAAAATATGTACTTGTTTAGGTACAAACTTGAAAATGTGTATAACGTGTACGTTAAGTATCCATATGTGATCCTAAAGGAAAATAAAAGTGGTTGAATAGAGGGTTTTAATGGAAAAGCTGGAAATGAGAGGCGACGCAGAGAAGAGAATCGACGTGACGCTTACTCACCTTTGTAATGGCGGCAGCCGTTGACGGGGCACATGCTGTGCTTCTGCCCCATGGGCGACGCTGCTGCGACTCCGAGGCGGCGTCTGCGGGGGCGGGGGGCGCGGCGCCGCGGCACCGCGCTCTGGGCTCCGTCGCCCGCCACTGTGCGCTCCGGACGCACGCACGCGCACACCACTAGCTGCCACGACACGTCGCACGCCTCTGCCACAACACACGCCCTTAGCCACAGTTCCTTCAGCTTGGTACCATCTCCTCTCGCCCGCAAACCGGAGGGTAGCGCGCACGCGGACCTGGTGTCCACTCAGCAGCGGAGACACGCCAGCAGGATTTGCTGCCTCAACTATTCAGGTTCAGGATTGGTACAAGCGCACCGCGAACGCACGAGTAATTCAAAATTTGGGCCACAAAACTTGGGTTTTAATAAACAACAACGATGTAGAGCGCCACTCTGGAGTCGATAAGAAAAAAATACCGATATAAAGGCCAAACGTGTCTTACAATAACAATTGGTGCTATATTTCACAGTAATCTCCGCCAAACTCCTACGAGATCCCCATCGAGTATAGTGATATTATTATGTTCAATAATCGATCTTTACTCGAATTACGAATTATAATGCACTTATCGGAATTCAAAAGACCAAGGCGGACATTAATTTCACCAATGACAAATATCGATTCCAAAATTTCGTGAACACGGGGAAATTCGGGTGGTGAAGTTACTTCACTCAGATGATCATCCTTTACCGTACTCAAGCTCAAGAAACTTTTTTATGTTCTAAGAAAAAACCATCACTGGATTAATAATCCTTTAGGATTCAACTGTTTAATATTATTATTTTGTTCGTTATTTTAAAATTTCTATTTCTCTCCCTTTATATTCCTAATTTTACCTTTTTTTCTATGATTTATCTGTCCCCTCTTCTCCATTCCAATGACGGTGAAATATCAAGTTTTCAATTAATTCAATCAGCCGCTGTGTCAAGTCTGTATCTAACAAGACTGCAATCTTAACCGTTTTTTTAAGTTAAATTGATCAATTGAATAAGCCAAAAATAAAATTCTATAACTAGTAATATCGGTATAAAATGGAATTTTTTTTAATGTTGTATCAACCACGCTCATGTTTCAAGCGTGATAAATTCGATTCAAATACCAAAAGTTTGTCTAAAAGGCTGTCGAGGCAAATGAATTCATTTCCCTTTTTCTGATACACGCAGGAAGGTTTGTGTGTGTGTGTGTGTGCGTCGGTCCGTTCGAGCTATTTCACGGAATTCTCTTCGACCAATTTGCCGAGCAATTTCGTGGAATTAAGCCCCAAACAATTTTCAAGGTTTTTCCCACACACACACACACACACACACACACACGAATGACATCTAAATAGCCAATCACTGACGTGTTCCTGCTTTATTTTTGACAATCCGCTTTTCGGATCTCGAGATTAATCGAGTTGATTAGGAAGTGATGTATCGAACGAAATTCAATCGGACCGATATATAAATATATGTATTGTTTCGTTCTACAACTTGATAATTGTGATTTATATTCTCCGTGGGATCAGTAGTCTCAATTAATAATCACAAATAGGTTTTTAGAAATAAATAATTGTAAACCTGACGTTTAACTTACTGAGAATAGTTCTTGAAACGTTGTTTTTTTTTAGGGCAACAGGCTACATGAGGGTGATCCACATTGGGCAACTCCCCTTTAATAGCATAGGAAAGGATTTGAAAGGGGGGATGCGGAAGTGTAGAGGAAGGTAGCCAAGGGTTACTAGGGCCCCCGGGCTATGGTTTAAGGATCCTACCCGGCATTCGCCTAAAGAAATGCAGGGAAAACCCTAGAAAAACCTGCATCGGGTAGGTCGGGCATTGGGTACTTGTCCCACGCCCTTCCGATAGCAGGAGAGGAGTTTGCTGTGGGGACGCAGCATTACCTTCTCCGTGCCTCGACCAGTTTAGGAGGCGGTATTGTCACCCTGAAGTGTTAATACGCTTCTTTTCAATGGTTATTCTCTTTATACAATTTTTAAAACCCTATTAATGAATTATTAAACATTTCTGTGGAATGTTATAATCAGATTTTAATTTTTTTATAACGTTGTTTTGCGGGGTTGCATATATTTGACCCTCCATATAAACAAACACGATGTCCGCTTTTTTATTTTCTTCTTAATAAACGAGACTCCTTTGACTTTTAAGATAATTTAATACTCGTGGTATTGCTATTTACCTATCGTCTGTACCTGTTACAGTTTCAAAGAAAATAATCTTATTGACTGTATTTTGTCGTTAGATTCCATGTTAGATGTTCCGCCCCCTTTCTCGCCGTGTGGTATTTTTCCACAGCAGTTGAGGAGACGCCAGTCCCTAGAGGGAATGAAGAGAGAGGGACAACATCTCCGTGGCTCTCAGCTTCGATTGCTCTTACCTAACCTAAGTCTACGATTCAGGCAGTGTCCGAGGACAACTGCAAACAACCACAAGATCCTTGCCCTTCATTATAACAGCAGCGCTGTTACAGCGGTGAATGTGTGAAACTAAATGCAGCTGATTAATTATAAACCTGTTCAATTCCCTGGCACGTCCAAATTTGTGGAGACACAATTAAATAGAAAGTCATCAGACAAAGTAGTGGGACTTGACTGAAAGGATAACACTTTTATGCGGCAATAAATGTAAAAAAAAATCTACTGTAATAGAACAGAGTAATTATTAAGGTGCCCTCGAATTTAATTTTATTCAGAGAAACTAGACTATTACAGGAGAATAAAAATAATTGTGTTTCATGTTACAAATGTTGCCAATGTAATCGATTGAGAGTTGAAAATATGATCACGAATTGACTTTGAAAACTAGAAGTTCCCTTGAAAAAAAAATCAAAATATATCATTTTGATCTATATTCATATTATTAATTTTAAGATCATCGAAAATAATTTTTATTACATCCATTTTTTAACAAATTTGACTCAAAATTGTGCTTTGTTTCAGAAAGAAAATTTTAAAACTTTCAAACCCTCAGGTAATTCTTATAACTTTGTTCTGTTATTCACAAAATTCATTTTTCTACAGTAATTATATACGAGTAATTACCAATTTATATGTAATAACAATAATAATAATAATTTCCTTTAATGAAAACAATTCTGTGTCTCCATTAAAACGTATTTGTTTTATATTCTATTATTTTTTAAAAAATTAATATTATAAAATGTTTAATATTATTTAAAATTTATAAATTTCGTATTCCGAGCTTAGACATCTTTAATTTACAGCGTTCTTGTTTATATTATTTTGACATCTTTATAAAGCTTCACAGAGTTGGACTTCAGACCTGTCTCTTGAATTTTTCCGTTTTGCTTAAATAATCGCATTATAATTTTTAATTTAATATTATCTTAAGAAAAATAGAATTAATCAGACAGAGATCGTATAAAATAAAGTACAACACAACGTTTCCGCAAACTTTGTTGCTTTCTTCAGGTGCTGGTATTTTAAAAAAAATTAACTTAAAATTTCTCTCGAGTTTCCAACCGGGTGGTTCATGTAAAAAGTGACGTTTCGGTGACTGGCACCGTCATCTTCTTCAGACTCGATAAAAGAAATATATTTGGAGTGATGTTACTATTTTTAGTTTATCAGAAGCGAGTTTAACTAGTTTCTGTTTATTTACAGAGTTAATTTTTTTCAGGTACACAGAGTTCGTGAACCGACAAGGTGAAATTGTATCTTCAATTTTTGTTGTGATTATCCAGAAAGTCTTCATCAATCTGTTGACTGAGTGTGACAGCAGAATAAAACGTATGTTTTTGGATCACGAGACGAAGAAAGCTTTTTTTAAGAACACTTGCAAGGAAGGAAACCTTCTATGTAGGTTAACCGGAAAATGTTTAGGCGCCTCAACACACTTTCTTATCGCTGGTCCTGCGCTGTGGGAAGAAAAAGCTGAAAGTACGACATTGAATAGAGCGCAAATGAAGAGAGAATCGGATGCCAAAGTATAGTTTTATGGACAGAGGAAACCGGAAAGATGATGAACCTCGTACAGATACTGTCACAACACAATAAAAAAGTTTTTTAAAGAATGGGTTAATTAAATACTTCGGCTCTGAATTTATTTCCAATTTTTTTAAAGCGTAAAGATGAAACCACGACGGTTAAGTTATGAAAAACAAATTCTTACTGCCCTTAACCCGTTTGAAAATCCAGTAAATGCATATTTCTCGTGTGCTTTTCACATACAATCCTCATATAATATCCTTAAGCACTCAATAAATTTTCTAAGTCATTAATTATTTTCCTTCATATAATTGTAACTATTATGAGAACTTTATAGAACACATTTTATTCAGTAATTCATTTTTCAACATAAAATCAGTGTTATTTTTAAATTTTCATACCTTGTCAACTAGAATTTAGTAATTTAGTTTATAGCTTTCGTTCTCCTCCTCCCTTTCCACTGGTTTTTATTTTTAC
Source organism: Zhengitettix transpicula (assembly GCA_037074705.1). Lineage (NCBI taxonomy): Eukaryota > Metazoa > Arthropoda > Insecta > Orthoptera > Tetrigidae > Zhengitettix > Zhengitettix transpicula. Next base: position 20,684,039 of record CM073592.1, on the reverse strand, counting down.
TAAATTAATACCAGGTAGCATAATAACAAAGGCAAAGAATTAATGATGGAAGGAAGGAAAAAGAGAAGAAAATTAACAAAGAGATGGAATAAATAAATTTGTTAAGGAAATAAATAAATTAAATAAGAATAAAAGAAGGAAGGGAAAAGTCAAGAAAGAAAATAGCAAAGGGAGATTTAAGGTCGAACTGAAATAAATGACAAAACAAAGACGGAAATAGGACGAAAAGAGTAAGAAATCAAGGAATGAAGAAAAAGTAAAAACATGTCAATACTTTAGTAAATACTATTAGACATTAAGAAAATTAAAAAAATACTTATGGGAATAACGTTCAAAAGAGCGAAATACGGAGACACAAAAAACATCAAATAAATGTCTTAAGAAGTCTAGAAAATCTTTGTGTGAATTTCTCAAGCTATAATTTCTGTAATAAAAATAATTGTTCGTACTGTTTTATAAAATCTAGTTAATGACTGTTTTTACGGTCTAGCTGTTCGTTGGACTAAAATAATTTTTTCAAATTCTATTACGAGCGATTTCTTATTGAAAAAATTGTTTTAATAAAAGCGTACCAACGTGAATAGAGGAAAATAAAATGTAAACTGACACTAAAATAATAATATGGTTGTTTAGATAAATAAGGAATTTTAAGAATAAATTATTATGTAACTGTTAGGAAAACATTGAAAACTATTGTCACCATGTGTTGAAATCTGTTAGAATTTCTTTTCCTGCCTTCATTGTTCTACTACTGCTTTATAAATTATTCTGGTTTGAAACTCTGTCTCAATGACGGTACCTTTATTGTTTTTTTCTCTCTCTTTCACCGCTACGGATTGTATTACGTATGTAAACGGTTTTGAACTTGGACTTCCGGCCGTGGAACCGTAATTCTTTGGATGAGGACACCGTGCGAACCACGGTGGGGAGTATAATGCCGGTAGTTTACCTATTTATACGAGCGTGAGGCCCCCTCAAGGGTATCGGCTCTTAAAAGTTCTGCAAGAAGCACTGCACAGACAAGCAACAGTAACCACGAACAACCCATCGTCAAAGCAAACGCTGTGGACAAAAATAAGTCACATCGTAACGGAATTGTTTGGAGGGGTATGCAATACGAATCTATTATTCAGGGGAAGAGGGGTGGAATTATTCTACGAAGAAAGAAAATGTCAGAGCAGTATTGATATATATTACGTCACAATAATAATTTTTTACATCCTCTAAAATCTTAATATCGTCAATAACATTATATACGGAAGCATTTATTATAAGCCTAATTCTATAAATTCGTTAAACTGTCAGAAGTGGCTAAAAAAAATAAAATTGCTTAATTTTCTGTTGAAAAATAATTTTTCACCCTTTACGGTGACTCTCGTGGACCAATTCTAGATGTTTGGTCCACTTAAAGATGCTTTAAGAGGTCGTCGATTCGCCACTGATGAACAGAAGCGGCGTTTGATGAACAACCAAAAACTTTTTGTACTCAGGGAAAGGAAAAGCAGAAAAATGCATCACGCGTATTTAAAACAGGGTGACTATGTTGAAAAATTTTATACTGTTGCAGTGAAAAAATAAAAATATATTTATAGCATTTTCTTTTAACCTCTCACTCATGTAAATTCACTTTAATTAATAATATAAATTAAATTATTGTTTACAAATATTTTAATATATTTTTTAAAAAACGAGCCAAAAACAATATAAATTAAATTAATTTTTACAGTTATTTTAATATATATATATATATTTTTTAAAAAGATAGCCAAATACAGACAAAATAAGTGATAATATAATATACCACACAACTTTTTGAGTTTTATCAACTGACGAGTAAAGTTGTGTCGCTCTAGGAACTTCTTAACACCTGAAGGAAGGAACAAGGTTCCCAGAAAACGTTCTGTGATATTTATCACTTTTTTCGTTTGTATTTTGATATATTTTTACTATTCATTTTCATTCAGGCGTAATTGTTTTTCATTTTAAAGTATTTTGTTCAACACAGCGACGTTTCAGTACCTTTTTGTGTTTGCATCAGGTTGTTATATTTCTACATTAACAAATTGTTTTGTCATAAATGGTCAGTAAAACAAGCAATATTTGAAATCATAAATTTACAACATTGAATTCTTCTTCCTCTTCTATTTATTAACTTTGTCTTTTCACCATTTGATCGTAGAAATATAACTCGTTGAAAATACTAAAAGATACTGAAACGTCTTTGGGTTTAATAAAAAAAATTTAAAATGTCTCTAAAATTTAATTAATTAAATTTATATTATTAATAAAAAATAGACAGACGTGAATTAAAATTAAAATTTTTAATCATGTATTCTACTGAAATGAGACTAAACAACTTTCCTTATTTTGAATGGCTTAGTTGCTTCGCTCACAATAAGAAGGTGATTATTCTTCAAGTTAAGATAGCATTTTTTTTTCTGCTAATCGGAATTTAACGTCGTTCTGATACAAGGAGACATGGCTGATACATTCATAACTAAGCAAAGACTGAGTTAGGCCAGATGACTCGTTTTTATATAACCCTGTGGTTGTTGAAGGTCTTACTAGATATTTAGGAGACGTAGAAAGTGGAGGTTTTATAGACCGTCCGCAACTTAACGTTTAGTCAAATTAAGTTAACTTCACAATATAAAACAAATACAACAAAAGGGGATTAAAAAATAATTTTATTAATATTTAATATTTTTTTTATCCTGCTACAGCCGTTTTTACTGCAGCTGATGCGTGTTTACAAATAATTAAATATTTTACTGGTGGACTGCGGCAGTGTATGTGGATGGTCAACGTAGAGTAGTGTGGTGCGGTGTGAACTGAAGACGTTAGATAGACATTAAGGCCGGCGCCAGTGTTATCCTGCAAACCTCCACTTATGTAACAAGACAGCTGTTGTCCTCCGATGCTCTGAGTATCTGTCTACGAGAGAAACTCCTACCTCAAAACGTTACAAGTCCATTTAGGGACGTTTCTCATTGACAAGAAAGAGAAATACGTGTCTTGTTCGAAAAGAGCATTTAGCATTTGTCCGAAAAGGTCATATAGATTCCACAAAAATAGATATCGATACAACTCTTCGATAATACCACGCATGTTCGATTTATATTTCATATAAATTTATTTTTCATTATGAACACGTTTTCCTCTACTAAACATCAGTTTCACTGAAATTGTTAAAAAAAAGTGGTAAAACAAATCTGAAGAATACTCTTGACTGTATATTATTCTTAAATGAGAATAGAAACGTTTTTTTAATATTAAATTCTTTAATAATTAATTTAATTCAAAACAAAGCGTATAGTTTCAATATTTCAAATCTCTTAAGGTGATTTAATTCTTTACATTAACATAGTTTAAAATGAATAATGAAAATAAAAAAACAGGCATTATAGTGTAATTTAACTTTTTTTTCAAGCTAACACGTAGGGTGATTAATTAATTTATAATTTAAAAAGTCTGTTATCGACTATTTTGTTTATGAAATTTCTTCTGGCGTTTTACAATCAACGTTTAGGATTATATTATTATAAAAATAAAATATATTCTATAAAAATATTTTAGATATATATATATTACAAATATTTTTTAATAATTAAGCCGATCATTATTCGAACCCAGTAAATAATGTGAAATTATTTAATATGAAAAATTAATCAATAATGTCTAATATTCATAAAGGTACTTTCAATACTTTAAATATTTTTTAAACAATAATTAAAGTCTAAATATAAGATACGAGAAAAGTGAATGTATCAAATATACGCCACGATGGATCCCCTCAATATAGGATTATTTTAAACGTAAGACATAAAACGTAGTGAAACAACCCCGTCTTCAAGTCTCTATTGAAACAGTATGAATTAGATAAGGTATTTTAACTATTTGAAAGGTAAAATAATTAATAATTAAGAGACAGTGACATGATAATTTATAATGAAGACGCAAAAGTGCAAAGTAGATCAGAAATGATGACGAACCTATGTCAGTACAATAGTTATATAGATATAGTCTGATTTATTTATTTTGGTGTAATTAATTGCGTTCTGTTCTCTTGTTATCATTTTTTTGGGATATTATCACGAAATTTATTGTATCTGAATTCATTACATTTGAAATGTATCTTTTTCCGTTACAATCGTGTGGCTTCATACGTGTATTAGATATTAAAAAGTATATAAACCTCTGGCGGAGAAACCAGACGAATATTCGCAGGTGCACGATAAATATAGATTATACCCTCCCGCAAGTCTCTCTTTCTCGGGGATGGGGGGTGGGGGAGTTTATAGAGAATTATGTATGGAAAATGAGGGGGGGGGGGTGGAAAACGTTCTTTTCGTTGTACGTTTCTTTTCTTAATTGTAGACTGCTCACGTTTGTTTCTTTACTTGTAACTTTCGAGTATCGTGCACGGAGCTGATAACACGTCCAACTATCTCTCTCGTGTACAGAACGTGACCGAATACGTAACTTATTCCTAACAGCTGGTTAAAGTGAAACTCTAAAGCTCTTAAAAGTACGAATAATTTATGTGAATTGATAATTAATCACTTGGCAATGTTAGGTGCCACTACAGTGTGGAAAATAAAAAGTTCCATGGGATTTGTTTCATGTTTGTCGAAAATTAAACATAGAGTTGTAATATCTTAAAAAGAAAATACAGAAATTTTCTTTTTCTAGAGTGAATAGTTAGGGAATTTTGAAAAAACGATAGACACATCCGTGTATATTCATTATGACCTCCAAATTTGTTTTCCAACATTTTTCGTCTTTCCTCTAGAAAATCCATGATGACAACGACTGTATTTTCCGAACAACAGTATGTCGCCGGAAACCTTGTATTGTCTAACAACACATTGTTTAGTTAATTTACATTATGATTTTGGTGAACTTCGACATGAATTTTTAACTCATTCGAATTTTTCTGCCTTAATTTAATTCTGTATGACTTAAAATCCGCTTCAGTCAATGTTTTAGCCTACATTTTTTTATTCTAGAAACGAAATGGCGTCCTCTTTCTTTTCGACTCCTGTTTTCTGGCGGCTACTAATTGTTGAGTCCATTCCAACCCTCCCGAGAATAATTGTAAATCAAGTTCCTGGTCTTTCTTCAAAATACCACTTAATAAATTTTCATATACATGAAAAAAAAATTACGTCTGATAGAACATAATGGATAATAAAGATAGACAATTCAGACAAAAAAGTGATAATATAAATACCTCACAACGTTTCAGGGATCGTTACGTCAGGTGCTAAGAAGAGCCTAGACAGTCAAAAAGTGTCGTCAACTGACCAGTGCAGTTGTATTTCTCTAGGCTCTTCTTAGCACCTGACGAAAGGATCCCAGAAACGTTGTGTGGTATTTATATTACCTTTTTTGTCTGAATTGGCTATCTTTATTATTCAAATTTGCATATACTAAATTAAAGACCTTTTCAAATTTTTCTGACAATTAAAATATTAAATTTTATTTAACACAACATTCGTTGTTTAGAAATTCGTATTATTCTTAGGTTATTTTTCAATATATGGGTTAATAATAGTTGATCATTTACAGGAAAACAGTTTATAACTTATCAACTAAACTTGTTGATGATAATTAAATTTTATTTAAGTCTGTAAAATTTTTCATGTAAATATTCTTCGAGCGAACGTTGTTCACAAGAATTATATAATTAATTTCACCTTGCCAGACTTCATGTTTTCTATCTCCACTTTGAAAAATCGGACATGAGCACTTGAAAGTTTAGGGAATCTCCAGTTGAAGACACGTCATTTTGTACCGTGGCAGCCAGTACAAAGACAGAAGATAAAATTATTGGAATTACCGTCAGGTGTACAGATAGGATAACAATTACGGCTGATAACAGACGAATTGAATGAAGAGCGCGATAATGCAGCGGATAAGACATGGAAGGAAACACTCGATGATATGTGACTAGCCACGTGGTAACTTCTTAAGTGTGATAAAGGTGAATACGACAAAAAATAAATTAAATGATGAACTATTAAAATTGTATTATGGTTATGATACTGTAATGTAAACTGAGATATATATCCCTAATAGAACGGTTGAATTGCAAATATATCTTCAGAAGAACGGAAGAAAAATTGCAGAATCAGTCACAAACTTATCTAGATTAATAATATTTTTTTCTCGTCTATTTATTTTAATGAACGTTAAATTTTAATACATATTCAAATCCATAAAGTAAGAGCTATAAACCACTTTACGGGAAATAAAGATACCGTGAGCCCGTGAAAGGTGAGAAAATTTACGAATTGAGATACTACGATTTTAACATTATAAAACCAAAGCCGAATTTATGACACCAATTTTTCGTCATCTTCGATTTCTTATTCCACTTATTTCCGAGTTCCTCCTGGAGAAATTTATATCTCAATATATAATGTCTTTGTATGTCAGAAGTCACACGCGACTCTTTGAAAAAACCTGTTGTCAGGTAGCAGGAAAAACGCGTCACTTATTCACCGCTTATTTATTTTTATTTTTTTTAAAAAAAATACGAAGTTCTCAAGCGCTTCCCCAAGTTTGTAGCTTCTCCGAGAGGAAGAGCCAACTTTCGCCAAGTGTCTTGAGAGTTTGTAAGCCACCACTCTGATTGGGATTAACTGGGTCTAGTAAGGTCCTCCTCACCTGATCGGAATTTAAATATCACCTCCACCCACGCACGTAGAAGGCGGATCCCCTCTCAGAAGCCTTTCTTTCACTTTTAAGTTTTTGCCACCGTGTCAGAGATTTTTTGCCTTAATTTTCGTAATGGCTACAGGGGAAAGAAATTAGTTTTCTCGTAAATTAAGTACCCCCAATAATCCTTCCTAGTTTTCTTCAAACCCTTCTGCATTCTTATATTATGAATTAATGATTAGTATTGCATATAAATTATATTACAATCGCTCCGCAATCAGTAAGAAATAAAGAATAATAAATGGTTGTTGGGAAACGAATTTCGATAATTCTAAAAAAAATGTGTGACCGTCAGATTGAAGTAAACAATTTAAATGTGATGTTACGGAATTAAAGTTTTGTCAGGGGTTGCACAACATTTTAAAAATCAGCAGGGAAACACTGTGTATCGATTCATTGAGTGCTGGTCCACAGAACATAAAATTCAAATTGGTAAACAAATATAAATGTTCATATTAACCATGTCTGAAAATCAGTTGGCCCTAGGTATATGTTTTAATTGGATTTATCAGATGAAAATGGTTAATATTAACCATTAACTGACCTACAAATTTTAATCTTCTCATATTTAATAATAAATATTATATATTATATGTATATAAATATATATTATATGTACATAAATATTTATTATTTGTATATAAATAAATATTATATGTATATAAATATATATTATATATATAAGTAATAAATATATATATTATAATAATATTTAATTATAAATTTTACTATTAACTATATCTGATAATCTGTTTGCCCTACGTAAATGTTTTAATTGAATTTATCAGACGAAAATGGTTAAGATTTCACCGAAAGCTGCTGACAAACAATTTTTAATCCTGTCATATTTTAATAATGAAATAATATTAAAATTAATTTTTTGTGTGACTGTCAATAAAGGGTTTTATTATTTATAATATTAATAGTAAAATATAACAGTCTGTAAATGGTTAATTTATTTTTCTCTCGAGTACGTATCTGTCCTCTCATGACGGTAATTCCATCACCAAGATGGATCGTCCTCCTCGGTACATTTTTAAATAAAATATTTGATAAGAATAAGTGCACTGTAAGTAATATAACAATTAATAAACAGAAATACAGCCATTTATCAGAAAGAAAATTTGTAGTAAACAACCAAAATTAAAAAATCATCACAATACAACGTTTCTTCCACAATTTTGGGACTTCTTCAGGTAATAGGCAGTTTTAAATATATATATACTTGTATTGAAAACTGTTTATTTCCGATTAAGTCACAAAATTGTGGACGAAACGTCGTATCAGAATAATTTTTTGTTTTGGTTTATTTAATAAATGATCATTGATTATATTAAATATTTATATAAGAGTTCTAAAGAGCTACGCAATGAGAAAATCATGAGAGAAAGTTATTATAAAAATTTCATATTTTTATTCATTTAGTTTATTATATTTTCCCTTTTCTGAATAAACTTTCTGATACCAGAAACGTTCCTCTCAGCTACAACAAATCTCACTCATGTTTTTTTATCTCACGGAAGGACACCCACGTTTTCCTTTCACGGGAAATACAAAACATTGACCTTGAGGAAGGACTTCCGGAGGTTCATCTCTGCCTATCGTCAGGGGTAGATACACCACCCACAACCGTCTCGTGTCAATCTGTCACAACACTTTTACAACTCTTCTCACTTACTAATGGTAGCCAAAAGGAGTTTTAAATACATCAGATTCACAACAACAAGAAATAATTTTTCTCTAGCTAAAAATAATAATAATAATTTTAAAGAACCCAATTCCGTTCTTCCATGACTCGTGTATGTGTGTGTGTGTGTGTCTGAGTGAAGGAAGAGAAATTTACGATCAAGTTTCTAAGCAGCTGAATGTTTGCACAGAACCGGATAAATATTTACAGAGACCTCGGAAGGTTTCGTAGAAATGCCAAGTTATATAGTTCGAGCACGTATCATCCGAAATAGAAAAAAAAACCAACGTTGCTACGACGTGATGATTTATAAGATGACTAGTAAAACAAATATTATTGAATTTTATATATATATATATAGCAAACATGTTAATAGAAACATTTTTTTTATTCATTTTAAGTTTCATATTCGTGTCTGTCACCGAAGTTCGGTTCTCAGTTCTAAAAATATCCGTGATGTTAGTTAGGAATGATTCAAAGCGGCAGTGACCAGTGTTCGAATCTCGTCAAAGACAAGTATTTTTAACAGTTGGGATCTGAGACACCAATAAAGGAGGTTGTCAGGAGACTGGTTAAAAAATCTGGTTTCAAATAGCGGTAACTTTAAAAACATTTCTGCTCGTATATTTTAGAGACGATTCCATTTTTTTTCCATTAATCCAAATAGATTAGGGTCTACAGATCATGGACATAGTAAATCCAAATTTTAAAGCCTTGTGATCTTGTATGGTTCCGTGTTCCAGAACTTATATGACAGTCCGCCTTCGGACCCCAATTAAATCATAAGCATCCAAAACGAGAAAAGGACCTTAATTTTTTTAGATTCGCCAAAAAAAATATATTATGTAACTGTTCAATACATGTATGTGTCACGCTATTAATTTCAGTTTGGACACCCCTTTGGGCTGGTACTAGTGATTCAAGTTCTTATGAAAGTGTCATGCGATGATGAACGGTCTTCAATGAAACAGTTTAAAAGGCAAATGTTACTCCCAACAAGGTTAATGAAAGAAACTGTGATGTGAGACTTGTGTCTGGTCTTGTATCAATACTTAACGAGACTGTTGAAGAACGTAAAAATACTAAATAATTTTTTTCAAAGCAACAACTAACAACTAAATGCATAATGCTTATTCCTGGCGCTTAAATATTTACATTCATCGCAGGGTGATAATATCCAAAAAATTGTATTATAGAAACTTTCAAGAGTTTTAATTAAATTCATTAAAGGTTTCAAGCAAGTTTATTTTTCGGAAGGGGCTGTGAGTCTACTTGTCTCCCCCCCCCCCCTTTCGTCTTCTACTGTCGCGAACTTAAGACCAGTGTTTTTTTTAAAGAAAGGTATATGAGTACATAACGGCCCGAGATCAATTTTATTTACACAGAATCTACAGTTTAAATACCATACGTTTAAATAAATTCGTTTTAATTTTTAGAATTAATTAATAGTTAATTTACGACAGTTTATAATTATAAAAGTTCTGAATATGTGCTATCTGTATTTCTGTTACAGTCAATTTAACTTGTTTGTGTTCGTTCTGATTCGTGTTTATCTTCTTTTCTGATTCAGTAATTTCCGATGACCTGAATCGTGCAGTTCAGTAAATTATGTTTCTTTCTATTGCTTTCTCTCGTTACGAGTGCATAAATTACTTTAATATGACCAGTGTGAAATAGTGATTGTGTGTGTTTTTTTGAAGAATTTCGTTTAACAGTAAAAAAATATATTTTTTATGTAATTCTATTTTGTGTTAAGTCTATATAATTATCTGCATTTAAAATAGTTTTATTTTTTTTCTTGGCTGTGTGCCTGGCGTATCCCAAGTTATCATATTTAAACTCAGCGATATCCATAACCCCGGATTTGACTCCAATATTGATTGTTTTCGCGTTATATTTTTTAACGCCCCTCTACCCCCACCCCTAAGGGCGCTCCCATCCAATGCCGAAACTGGTTGAAATAATACACAAAAACATTAACCGTAAAAAAAATTACCCAACGCTAATATTGTCTGCTTGAAAGTTTTACCCCTCGCCCCTACGGGTTGTAGTCGTGTCTAACCAACCACAGTGTTTGTTTACGGTTCAAAAAGAACGTTAGTACGAAATTTGGTCTCCACGGATGAAGAACGCCAATAAAAAGTCTATTTATTTATTAGAAGATAGATAGGTTATTTTTGAAAATAGTGTAGCATAATTCCGTATCATAATATATATATATATAATTCCACGAATTATTATTTATGGGAGGAAAACTCATTTTCCAGCATTTTATGATCAATCTTGATGCTTGTGCCAAGACGTTGACAGTAGTTGACATTTGGGAAATATTTAACTTCGTAATAATTTGACATATTAACGAGGTATTCGTATTTACCCATTTTAAGCTGCGCTTTGCCTTAAATGTTAGGGTTACGTAAACTTTGATCCACCGATGGTAACCATCATCCTTTATACTTGCAACAAGAAGTGTGACGAGGTTGAGCTTACCAATCGATCACTTATTTACGTAGGTACCCAATGTACGTCTTTTGAAAACGCTGATTACCGTAATAGGCAAGTCTCTGATGGTCGTAATATTGCGTATTACATTAACAAGCCAACGTAATTACCGTGTGGAGTAGTCGGACTGTCAGGATGTTTTGCTCCTATCGTAGATTGTGATGTAACCTTTGTCAAGGTCATTTCAGCGTCAAAAACTTTTGCACACAAACACACACACACACACACACACAACACGTGTGCCTCGTAAAGCACCAAACCAAATTCATGACCTCCCCCATACACGAAGGAGTTGAAGCTGGGAGATGCCGACCGAACTAAAGTCGTTTCCTTTTTTTTAAAAAAAAAACAGGGTTACAATTTGCACTTTGGACAAACTGAGAAGGATTGAAAGGGGTTCAAATAGGAACGAAGTAGGGAAAATTAATGCAAGCTAATCACAGAAAGTTAAAAATTAGGAAAGCAACGGAAACCATTTAGAAAACTTAAGTGGACTTCAGGGTTACAATTTGCACTTTGGACAAACTGAGAAGGACTGAAAGAGGTTCAAATAGGAACGAAGTGGGGAAAATTAATGCAAGCTAATCACAGAACGTTAAAAATTAGGAAAGCAACGGAAACCATTTAGAAAACTTAAGTGCGACTTCAGTAATGAAACTGAACGACGTCTGTTAAAAGCCCTCCCGGAATACAAACTACAAAGACAGATAAATTAGTTTCCTAGCTTGAATAAATGTAATGTAAATGAAATAAACGCAAGAATTGCTGCAGTTTGAGAAAACATTAAAGTGAGAAAAATCTCTTAACATTTTTCTTCAATGTTATATTTATAATTTTTTTTTAAAAAAAATTATCTTCGATTAATATTATTCTGTATACAAATTTTTGTAATTGAAATGGTCTCCATGCATCTAATTTATATTCTATATAATGTTATATACTGTTGCTTTATTGGCAAAATTTTTGTACGCCATTTTCCTTTCTTTTAATAAGGACCGTACATTTGGCTACCTCCGATATATTTTTCCCCTCTATTCCCAATCGGTGTGACGTAACAACCGCTTTTAAACGTTTCCCATATTTTGCTAAAACGAATAGTGACATCATCGGCTTCCAAGTATTCTCCATATTCCAACTTTTCCTTACGACGTTTCTCTTCCAATTTTTTATCTTTTGCTGAAATCTTTTGGGAAATACGCCATTGTTCTCTACGTGTGTTCTTTCTGAAATATATTCACTCGGCACAGGTCAATTATGGGGGTAACAGGGCGGTTTTTTTTTTAAAAGTAGAAACTCAATGGTTTGAGTAAGTTATGTTTACCAGTTGGCAGTTGATACGTGGTATTTTTTCAATCGATTTTTTTGGTCTTTATTGGAGAATAGAAGTGACGGTAATCCGAACAGTTTTATTCCCCCACATATAAATTTGGACTAACCTTTTATTTATGTATCTGGGTGTATTGTCCCTGGAGGACGAACCTTCCCCCGAACTCCCGAGTGACAAACATGGCGTGGCGCCTGTGATGTATGGGAACGTCCACCCAAATTCCGAAAGACTTAACCCGACGCCCACCGCGGTAAAAATAGACGCCCCGTTGCGTCTCTCTGTCTCCTCTCAGTGTGTGTGTGTGTGTGTGTGTGTGGTGTTCTACAAATTGCTTTCGATAGCCGACGTCGCATAAAATAACAGACACAGACCACTCAGACTCTGGAGTGGACGATCCTGGAAAAGTGACTCTTCACTTAGCAAAATTAGCTATCAGGAAGAATAAAAAGAATTTAGACTGTTCTGTCTATACGCAAATCCTAACCCCGGGGTCCAGACTAAGCCGTAAGCCTCTTTTTTTGTAATAACATCATGACCTTCCCCCATACACGATGAAATAACGTGATAGAGAGATGGATAAAGCTCAACTTTTATGGTCAAACACTTGCAAAATGCAATATATACATCGTATTACTGTATATCTCTTATAGACTACGATGGTTTTGAACGTTTATAACTTATTTATGTTTCATATAATTTCTCATTCTGGTATTTATTAATTTTTTTTTGTGTGTATTCTTCACATGTTTGTTTGGCTTTTCATTAATTGCTTATTTTTTAATATTTCATTGCTTTATTTAATAATTTGTGTATGAAATTGTGTGTGTTCTTATATAAAAAATCCTTTATAAGATTTCACAGGTATTTATGTGCATATATGCACACTTTACACAAAGAATATGAATTCAAGATATAAATTAACAAATATTATTTAATAAGCTATCATATGGATTAAATGAGAAGTTCCCTGCTTAACATTTAAAGACACTACGTTGGCCTTTGTAACATTTCTGAAATTATCCTTTTATTAAATTGAGTTCCAGTGTCTCGTGTTTCTAAAGAGAATTGAGATATCAATTTCCAAGTTTTACTCTGCCGGTCATCAGAGTTTTGATTGTAGGATTTAATAAAACTATATCTAAAAATATACTCAAAACTGATACGAAAATTTTTATAAACTGTAGTTTGTTACTATATTAATTCTATGTGTTTTAAAAAATATTATTTATAATAAAAACGCATGTTAGTGACACCGAAACCCTGTTATATTTTTAATAAAATTGAGGGTATACAAGAATCTCCATTCTCCATTATTTACACGAATATGAAATAATTAATTAAATAAAATATAAGTTGTAATGGAAAAACTGTAATTGATTAAATATGTTACGTGTACATCCCTGTCAGATACTTCAGACTGTTTCTGGAGTGTAAAGAAAAATTTTAAATAAAGGGAGGAGGGTCTAAGGGAAAGGGTCTAAACTAGTAGATAAGTATAGAATACACCCTAATAATTTTTAAAATAATTCATGCACAAGTGAGATAATGTATGAAATAGACTTTATCTTAATTATCATTAAATGGATTATTAAATATAGTGACACAAAAATTGATGCTCAATTGCACATCGTAAGCCTTTGACGTTTATTTTTCTGTAGTGTAATGATTAATTTAAAATAACACATTTTAATAGTTACATTTACTTAGCAATAGTTGGATTAATAAATCAGGTCAATACGTCAGTAAAAATATCATCATTCGTTAAGGGAAATAAATCCTTAATTATAAAAACACGACGTTTCGTCCTTTTTTGGATCATTATCAGGTGTACCAGTATATATTACGATAAAAACATTACGTATAGAATAATTTTAATATATATATATATATATATATAATTTTTTACTGTAATACTACGGTCTTGCAACATATAATAAAAATTCATTCCCAATTTTATTATATACAAAAAGAAATTAAGACAATTATATATATATAGTTTAAATTAGTACTCATTAATTGGGTTATTAAATACAGAAATATAAAAATTGACGGTGAATGCGTATCGCAATTCTAGTTTACTTTTCCGTAGTTTAAATTAATTTAAAATGATACACATTTTGATAGTAAGTAAAATGGCCGACACATCAGAACCAATTTTCTGTTTCACAAAGCCATTAAATTCTAAATTCCAAAACAACGACGTTTCGTCCCCTTTATTAAACTTATATTGTGTTCAAGTGAATATTACATTAACAAATTGCAGTATTTTAATTAATATAATTCATTTCCTGTTATACTACGCTCTTGAAATAAATAAATAAAATTAGGAATGTAATTTTAGAACTAGTTTATTGATTAGAATTGTTCAACATAAAATTTGTTGTCTTAATATTTACTTGTACAGCTGATGAAATTCAAAATCAGAAACGAAACGTCGAGATTTTGTAATTTAATTACTTTGTGAACTATAAATTCGTTTTTGACATTTTAACCAATTAACATATTTATTAATACACATGTTTTTATCCGTAATTTTTCATCCTATAATCCTCTCAATTTCTACTGTTCCCCTAGAAACCACGATGTTAAATTATTTCGTTCGTTGACCTCCTTCCTGTGACTGCTTTATAAATACTTTACTGTTTCGTTTACAAGTGTGTCGACCTGTAAATTAGCTGCAAAGTGGCGTGATTTCTCTCCTGGAACAATGTGGAGAGAAATGGACAAGAAGAAGCGTGGGAATTTGGCGACGTGAGAGACCGAAGGACAAGTAAGCCTGTACCGTTCTCTGCAAATGGCGAGACAAATCACTTCTCACCTTCTAGAGATGCACACAGAGGAACAACACACACCTTTGGACTTTCTCAAGTATGCACGTGCAAATAGTTTCACTTACAGTCACAGTAGCAACACTATTTATTATTTTTTTTTAGGGCAACAGGCTACTTAAGGGTAATCCACTTTGGGAAAATCCCCTTTAATAGCATAGGAAGGGATTTGAAAGGGGGGATGCGGAAGGGTAGAGGAAGGTAGCCAAGGGTTAACAAGGGCCCCCGGGCTATATTTTAAGGATCCTACCTGGCATTCTCCTAAAGAAAAATGCAGGGAAAACCCTATAAAAACCTGAATCAGGTAGGTCGGGCATTGGGTACTTGTCCCACGCCCTTCCGATAGCGGGCCGTTATTCCCATTGGAATAGTCGGCCAGCTGCCTCCTAAACTGGTCGAGGCACGGAGAAGGGAATTCTGCGTCCCCACAGCAAACTCCTCTCCCGCTATCGGAAGGGCGTGGGACAAGTACCCAATGCCCGACCTACCTGATGCAGGTTTTCCCTGCATTTCTTTAGGCGAATGCCGGGTAGGATCCTTAAAATATAGCCCGGGGGCCCTAGTTAACCCTTGGCTACCCTCCTCTACCCTTCCGCATCCCCCCTTTCAAATCCCTTCCTATGCTATTAAAGGGGAGTTGCCCAATGTGAATCACCCTCATGTAGCCTGTTGCCCTAAAAAAAAATCCTTCTCTGTTTTTTTTATAATCAGATAAATCCTTGGTAGATTAAAATTTAATATTTGAATCATAATAAAAATATATCATGAGGTACGGCAAATCAGATGTCGGATAAAGGTTCGAAGGAAAATTTTAAATTTATACACGAATAAATAATAAAACTGTACAAGAATCTTAGTAAGTACAGAAATGCAACTACAGTAAAAATCATTTTTTTTGAAAATCGAATTGATAAGTCATTATCATGTTAAGAAATCGTTTATTAAGTGACGACATTATGTATTGTAAAAGTATGCATGGACTCGCCATTGTCGCTCAATCGCATGCAAAGAAAACTATAACCACTTTGGAACCAAACGAAATCGTAGTGTAGAATCTCGTAGCAACGAAAGAAAAAGTCATCCAGGAAATGCATATTGGACAACGACTTCTACCAGAGAAAAAGTAGGTCAATAACAACCACATCGGAGAAGAAAGCGTTAACCAAAGAGGAAGGAAGAAAAAAAGAAAACCTCCGATGAACGGCAGAGTAAAACTTGGAATGAAGATAGAAGAATTATTTTTATTGAACTGATATCTCAAGTCTCTTTGGAAAGATGAGACACTGGAACAGAATTTAATAAAAGGTTAATTTCAGAAATGTTACAGAGATCAACAAATTTTATTTAAATGTTGAACAGGAAACTTCTCATTTAAACCGTATTATAGCTTATTAAATAATATTTGTTAATTTATGTCTTGTATTCATATTCTTTGTAAAGTGTTGTAACTTTTGAATTTGTTCGAAACGTCAGCAATTTTATTCGAATTATATAATTAAAAATTAATTCCTGTTTTTTGTCTGTTATATGCGTCGTTTATTACTTACGTCATTGTCTTACAGACGTTAATTTTGTTTGTATAAGAGACTGGAACTAAGCAATTTCCCACATATGGTTGTACCAAGGATAAAGGATGGTTACTTTTGGGGAAATCACGGCTTGGGACACATTTCATTGACTAAGACGACAAGGAGAATGTGGGTTTGAGATAATGAAGAATACAAGTCCTCGTCGAAGTGCAAGAATAAATATCGATTTTTTGATTTGGGTAGAAAGTTTGTCTGAATTTAAAAATGGGACAGAAGATCACATAATTCAAAAAAAAAATTATATCGAAAGTCCCCAATTTGTATTATTTAATAAACACGTCATTCCAGCAAGAGTCGAAACCGACCAACCACAAGGTCACGTAGGTAAGTCAGGAAGTCCGGAGGAAGGAAAAAACAAGGATAAGGAACGAGAATCTGGCGCAACGGACTGTATGGATAACGAAAGCAGCGCAAAAAAAAATCAAACGATTCAGAAAAGGCATTCAGACACGATAATAAAATAATTCAGAAAGCTTATACGAAAAAAAAAAATTATATGTGTACATCTGATTTTGATTTAGGCAAGCGAAAACGATGAACCGTAACATTTTCGAAAACGAGATTTAAAAACTGAAATTATTTTAAACTAGTGAGTGGACAGAAAATAACAGATATTGGTTCAATTACACGCCTTAAGTTGAAAATAATAAAAATAAGCGATGTAAGATTCAGCGCGTAATTAAAAAGAAACCGTTTTAGGAAAAGAAAAAATTTATTTTAAACTTTTATTCCCATATTTACTCTCGACTATCCGCCTTAATTTGTCGGAAGTACGAGATAATAAAAATTCTTATTAAAATTCTTTATTAAATTTTCTAAGAATTATTATTATTAATCCTTTATATTGAATCTTTTGATATCTCGAAATTTTAATTAGAAAAATAATAATACATTGTATGATTTAATATTAATATTAACTATTAAACGCATTAAAGAATTAATATAGTGACCAATTAAGTCATAATACATGTTATTGGATTCTATCACCAATAATGTTACATCAGCCGCCATTTAATAAAAAAAAACTAATTATTTTAAAAGATATTTAAAATCTTAATTATTAATATCCAGGTATATTTTGAAGTTAAACACGTTTCAAAATCATCCCAAAGTTTTTTTAATTACGATATAATTATGTATTTAAGTGTAACGAACATGTTGAGTGTCTTACACGGCATCAATGAGTGAAATGGAAGGCAAAAATTAATTATTATTTTATAGTAGCACGTGAAGATGTCCCAAAAGTCGGGATGAAACCTTATATGGTTTATTAAATATTAATCAAGTGATTTACTAATCTATCTATCTATATATATATATAAAAATGAATTGCTGTTCGTTAGTCTCACTAAAACTCGAGAACGACTGAACGGATTTATCTTATCTTAGTCTTGAAATGTTCGTGGAGGTCTAGGGAAGGTTTGAAAGGCGAGAGAAAATCGAATAATTTCCGGGAAAACCCTAAAAACAGCCCTTTTCTATTTCCCATACAAACGTTTTCTAAATAAAATACAAATCTACACCAGTCGAGCAATTTTCACCAAATTTCGTACACGTGTTCTTTGCGACCAGGAAACAAACACTGTCGGTGTGAGACGCGTCTTCCACCCCCAGAAGCGGGGGTGGAAATATTTAAACATACTAAAACAGCCGATATTTGAGTCAGATAAATATTTTTAGGGGTCAAAGATATTGATAGTGTTTCTACCAATGTTATCTGAATACAATTTTCATCCCCTACGCCCTGTGAAAAGGACACCCTTCGGGTTTGGGGTGGAGATGCTTTACAGTAAAATAACGCGAATACAACCGAGATTGGAGTCAAATCAAAGGTTATGGAAGTCACTGTGTTTAGTTACGACATTCAAATTGGCATTTACCCCTCAGATGCAGGGGTAGCGGGGTGCAAATTTTGGAACATGCAAACACGGCAGATATTTGCGTTGAAGAAATATTTTTCAGAGTTAATTATAATGATTAGGGTTCGAGTAGCGTTACATAAAAATTGCGCAAAAGCATCCGAAATTGGAGTCATATCGGGGGTTATAGATAAATGACATCTCGGGCAACGCCGGGCACCCAGATAGTTATTATATATTATTATTATAGATTTTATATTAATTATTATATAGTAGCACCTGAAGAGGTCCCAAAAGTCTGGATGAAACGTTATATGGTTTATTAAATATTAATCAATTGATTTACTAATTATTATAGATTTTGTATTACTACATATTTACTAATTATTATATAGTAACACCTGAAGATGTCCCAAAAGTCGGGATGAAACGTTATATTGTTTATAAAATATTAATCAAGTAGTCTACTAATATTTTAATGACTTAATTGGTGAAAAATAATTATGATAACGTTAATAAAATAAATTATACATGTTCCCCAAGTTGTGAGCGATTTGAATCAATGACGATGGATCACTTAAACAGTTCTCAGCTTTAGTCGCAAGACAATTCGCGTCGTGAGCTGTACGAGAGTGGTTTCTTCGATGACAAGTGGTGGTAGAGATTCTCTAACCTCGGTCCGTTTCATAAACTTTTCCTACGAATCTGAATTCAAAGCAAGAAAGTTTTATGTAACTGAAAGCTAGGACGACATTGAAATATGTGTTAGAGAACAGGTAGAGACAGTGGAGAGAGAGAGAGAGAGAGAGAGAGAAAGAGGATGGGGTGTCGCCCTTGACCTTGGCGAGGTTGAATCTCGCAATTACACAGAGCCAGAGCGAGAGCGCCAGGCGCCTTCCGCGTTCCTGAGTAGTAACGCAGAAAAACACTGAACACCAGACAGGTCAACAAACAATACAGCAGCTTTCTCCTCAACAAATACTCTCACGATTCTGGATTACACTCGTTTGTCCCTTAGATTTCACTTCTTTAGTGCCGCAATTTAGCGTATAAGGTCGAGATCCTTTGACAATCCGACCAAGAAGATTTGGAATTTTTTAAAAAAAATTATTTAATTAGAAATAAGAACATTACAATACAATTCTATAAGCTAATGAATAGGTAGTGACGTCATGAAGTATTCTCCTGCGACAAGACCTTCATAAAACAGTTTTCCATTTTCATTTAAACCTTCTTGAAATTGGTATTTCCAGAAGAGGGTTCAAGAGTGTGTTTTATAATATTATGTAGTGAATTATACTTTTTTTTTATTATGACACCTTTGGCGTATGGAACTTTCAAGTCTTTATTAAGTGGGTCGCTAGAGACGTGCTGTGGGGCATTGGCGATGATGTTTAATACTCTGATTGGTTTCTCTGTATTATTGTAATATTTTACTTGATCGTGCATTGCCATAAACCCATATTAGTTCAGTAATATATTTTTTTTAATTTAAGAAGTTTATTTTAAAGCGGTAGTTTGATACTCCTACGAAGTAACCAATGCATTTCCTTGACATTTGGATCTGTCTGCTTACTTTTTATTTTAACTACAAGTAATTTCCATATTAAAAAGTTACAAAAAAAAGTATCCCTATGTATGCCACATAGACAAGCAGACGGACATTGGTCTATTCGTAGGGTGAAGTTGACTTGCATTGATCTAAATTTTCCTCTTGAGTGTCCACGCTTGTATTTCATTTATATGATTTTTTAAATAATGATTTCATAGTGGTTAATGATAGCTGCGTTGTCACAAGAAAGGTGCCAGTTGTCAGTGTTATCATTTACTGGTAAATCAGAATTGAACAGCGCAAGGGACCCAACACGCAACCCTGCGGTACGCCTGACTTGATCGCTTCGGTACCAGACACACTTTCGTCGACTCTGACTTCACTGTCCTTTAGGCAGGATTACTAAAGTACGTTGTTTCTCAAAAGGGGTACAGAAACCCGTAGAAAATTCTCCTGGGTCATGCCGACGAGAATAGTTTAGGAACTGGGTTGGGGGATGACAACTAAATTGAATCTTACAGTGGTATTTTGAGTTACGATTTGATGAAGCTAAGTACAGCAGTCGATTGGAAAAGTTTCTTTCGTATACGGGGGAATTAATGCAGAGACTTTTTTTGACACTCACACAGATAATTACTTAAAAGTATAACAATAAAGTATGTAACTTGAAAATCTAAAATTTTCTAATCAGCAGCTTTTTTTTTCTCTCAAATCAACTTTTCCCGCCACAAAGCCTATAACTAATTTCCCTTCCACCCTCAACACATTATAAATTGTTCTAATCAACCGCTTTGATTTCTCACTCCTTTACAAAAGCATCTCGTAGACTGAAATAACTGTACGAATGTTCCGACGAGGGTTTTAATACTTCTCTTATTTTAGATCCAACATTTTCGTACACTTACTCGCTTTTTTTCCCCCGACATTTCGTAGAACTATGACATTTAAGCTTGTGATCAACTGCTGTTTGTTTTGTCTTTGAAAGTCACGTTTTTTTTCTTTCTAGAACAGTTTTGTTTGTAGTCGAGGCTGGTTCATAATTCTCTTACACTATTTGCTTTTTCTCAGTCACGAACTTTTCAGTTTTAATTGCAGTTTTGACTTTTTGTAAGTCACGTACAATGCCCTCTAAAATGTAGTTACTCATTTTTTTTTGTGGGATTTAGAATTGTGTATATTGAGTCTAAGACTGTCGACTATTTCTTTCTTTGCGTCGTTTAATTATTTTTATTCGCTATAATTTTCATTGTTCGTAAGGAATATTTTTCAAATTTTATAATTATATATATATTTAATCACTATTGACATTTTTATAATTCAAAAAAAAATATATTTAACAACAGAGTAACGTTTCTGTATAAGTTTTTAGTCTCTTCAGACTGTTTGACTGAAATGTTATAAACGTTTCGTTAGACTGGCTATGAATTTTCATATAAACAGTCATATTTTAATATAATAATTTTCATAGCTAGAGTGAGGAATCGTTTATAATATCACTACAAACCTTAAAGTTAGAAACAGCCTGAATATGGTAAAATGTGTACCGAAACGTTGCTTATTTATTTTTTATTAAAAAAATTATAAATAATTTTTAGGATCCTTAAAAATTCTCATTATTGAAAACAGACGTAAAAAAATATTAATTAAATTTTATAATGATCGGACACATTTAACTTTTAAACTTAATAAAAAAAATTCGGCCAAAATTCAGAAATAATTTAATAAAGCAACTGACAAATTTACAACTGCACAATTTTTCGTCCTTAATTTGGGACTTCCTCAGCGGATTTGGACTTTTATACATCGCCAAATTTTACTATATATGCAAAAAATTAAATTAATTTTACGATTTTGACTGTTTATTTCATAAAAGAACCCTGTGAAATTGTTAAACATGAGATGTATAATTAAATTAGTTATTTAATACAGTTTAAAAGTTGAGTGGAGGATCTAGGATATTCGACTTCGCTGTTAATAATTTTAAGAGCGATGTTTAAATTTTTTAACAATGAAACTCTTATATAACCATAAATTTAATAATTATAGTGTATGTAATTATGAATGCCACTGTATTTTTTAATTTTTTAACCATTGTAATTAATATAGCTTTGATAGAGACAACGCTGTAAAATTAGTAATAATTACCCACTCGTTTAAAGATATAGTTTCCTATTATAATTCCTATTCGTTTATTTTTCTGCTTGAACAGGTTTATTATTTCTAAACAAGTCGAAAGCATCCCCCTATTATTTTTAAGCAAGACTCCGTGTTTTTAAATATATTAATCAGTGAACAGTCTTTATCAATAATGATGATTAGACATTAATTATTCCCTTGATTGGTTGTATTTGTATTTATTCAACAATTTAAGTTAGAGGTATCATTTTTTTTTCTATCTCTGAAATCTATTAAATTAGTCACTGGTTTCGCACTGCATTGTAATCCCGGATCCGATCTCCTCCTCGCGTTATATCGTCGTAACATTGCGATGTTTCAGCGCTCTCCGCCATCATTTTATGCGTTCCCGTTACGCG
Source organism: Zhengitettix transpicula (assembly GCA_037074705.1). Taxonomy (NCBI): domain Eukaryota; kingdom Metazoa; phylum Arthropoda; class Insecta; order Orthoptera; family Tetrigidae; genus Zhengitettix; species Zhengitettix transpicula. The sequence continues at coordinate 20,661,438 of CM073592.1, read as the reverse complement.
CGTTACGCTTTGTCTGCATCCTAAAACCAGTCGTCCTGATAAAAGCAACCAATTATACACAAATCTAGAATCTTAACGTACAAGTCTCGCGTTTAACCTTTCCTCCAGACGTGACTGACACTTAAATGATCCTTCTCTCTCTCTGCAGGACGAATACTTGACTTGAAAGATCTAACCACCGCGCACTTACAAGGCAATTGGTCGCAGTGAATGAGCAACACACACACACACAGACACACACACATAGACGTGTCCTTCGACGCCGATTTGCGGTTAACACGGTGTTCAGAACCTACGCTAACAAACCCGAATTATACACCTGTCCACAAACTCTGATAACATCTCGTTCTCACCTCCTAAACAAATCGGACAGTTTTCAAAAGAAAGAAGAGAAAATAGATTCTCGACTCGGTATTCAGTTGAACCGGTCACTTTCCATACACGGGTTCGCGATAAAGGGACTCCTTTTCTTCTTGTGTATGACGGAGTAAACTTCGCCTTTTCAGAGAAAGTAAATTCGGCATTTACTGATATTTTTCGAGCCATTTGTACTGTAATAAGTTAAGAACTACTCAAACAGAACGTACAAGGAACGGTAGTTTAAGAATGGCCACTGAACTGACATATGTAGTGGATAACATAGCGATTGATAAAAATACTACTATAAAAGATAATAGAATAAGATATATTTGACGACCAAGACATTTTATCATTAAAAAAATTCTCAAAAAAAAAAAAAAATTTCCTCATATATACAGACAGAACAAAGTTTTTAAAAAATAAAAAGTGTCAAGTTTCTTAACCTCTAAAACAATGAGAAATATAATTAGACATGTAAGATAAATTTAATTGCCCGCAATTATCCCAGGTTAATGGGCATTTTCCTCTGACATTGAAGTAACGAGAAACGTCGTTGTTGTTTATTTATTTATTTTTTACTTTATTCTGTCTGTAATTTAACTTATCAATTAAATAGACACGAAAACATCCATAAAAATTGTTGATCAGAAAAAAAATATTTTTTAATTAACCGCGCTACTTTTCCGTACTTATTTGATCCCTCTTCCGGCTGTGGTCCGACTTAAAGGGTTTTCTTGATAAATATATATGTATCTGACTTATTTAAAATATCAACCAGTATATATGTATATATATATATAATATATATATATATCATAAATATATTATGAAAAGAATTTAAAACATTATAATGAAACAAACATTTTTTTGTATCTATTTGTATCTGTTCAGGAGATGATAATAACTAATTACATGAAAAATAGATGAACATGAATTTATAAGGTGCGATTTAAATACAGTTTCTTAAATCATAAACGTTAAATATATTTTATTATAATTATTTGATGTTTTACATGCGTGTCACTCACCTACTAAGATTTAATTCACTTATTTACTCTCAGATTTTTTATGTTATATTTTTTTTTCCTCCACGAAAAAAATTGGTCATCTGGATGTGATTTCAATTTCCCGAATTTATTGTGCTAATTTCGCTGTGTTCCTGTGAGTACCGGGGCTTATTAATTATATAATTATATTATAATTATAATTTAAAATAAAATATTATTTAAAAATAATTTATTAGATTCTCATTAGATTTATTGAGTCCTTTAGTCCTGCACTGAGGTCGATGCATCATCACAAAACATAGGAAAAGCAGTAAAAAAAATGGTACGATCCAAAAATTAATTAATTTATGGGACGTGATTCCTACCAATGAAGAAATGTTTGCAGTAGAGGTAATGAGAAAATCTAATTCGAATCGTAAGTAACCTTTAGTGATGAGAGAAAATACATTTGTAGAGACACTCATGATTTAATTATGTAATAATTGAGGTTGTACAGAAGAATCGTCTTCGGCAATCTGACTGTATTAATATTTTTTCTCTTGTTTCTTAACAGTATCAAGCAATTGGTTTGCAATTAATAACGTATCATCCCCTTCAGAATGTAGTTAAAAAAGTAAGAATTTCACTTTCCTCAGGAATGAATAATACATATGATTTTAGTTGTACTAGTTTCATACTTGAACCACGAATTCAGCATCTGCTAGAATTTATTTTCTTAAAAACTCCTCTATCAAAGGTGGTTGTGATAAGTTTCTTGAATTTAAATAATAAGAAAATATCTCTAAATCGTATCAATGGGAATGCAACGTGGAATGTAACAAAGGTAAACCACGTCGTGTGAGAACTAGGGGTCTGTTCATCGCTTTAAACCTTCTTTTTAATCAACAATTGAAGGGGCATGAATATGGAGTGTCAATTCTTTCCCGCTCGGATTGTGAATGGACTGCGTAATGACTTGAATATTTCTTATCGAATAAGCGCTGACTCAGTTAGTTAAAAATTCATCGTAAATTAATGTATTCTGAATTTTTATGAGTTCTTGCAGATAGCGACTTGGGTGCTTTGAACCTTTATAGGGACATGGTATCTCGTAAGTGTTCGGTACAAGGTTTTCTTGCCATCTAGTAGTCATCATTGATATGCAAACTGCAAGATTAAAAAAATATATATAATCACAATCTCGTGTAGGTAAAATAGGCTTTATAGGGTTGTTGAAGGTAAACCTTTTTTTTCTTTGTAAGTAAAAAGGATTGCAGCGTATGAAAGATGCAACACGCAAGACGACGACGACGGAATGAAAGGATAAGCTGCCAGAACGCTTCGTAAACGTACAAAAGGAAAGCCTCGAGACGTTCTGTCCTGTATCTTGGCAAGGCACAAAAGGGTTGCGGCAGCAAAGGCTTGTAAAAGGACGTTATTCGTTCGTCAGACTGAACCGTCCGTTTGTCAGCGTAAACTGCACGACACCGAAGCAAATTCGTGAAGCACGCGCATTCCGACAGAGAGAGAAGGAGAAAGAGCGGTAGGGAAAGGAGGGAAAAACGCTCCTACGAAATAAGAACAAGGCCTTCCAGACAGACGCCTAGCGGTGAAACCATCTGCGGGGCGAATGACAAACCGCGTAAGCCGAGATTAGCTTCTGTCAACAGACAAACACAGCGGAGACCTCGTAAGAAAGACGTCATCGGGACTGTCGTCGCGAACCAAACCTCAAGCCCCGGTACGAAAAAAAGAGAAAATGAAAACATCTCCTCACAGGAACACAGCGAAATTAGCACAATAAAAAGGAGAAATTGTAATCACATCCAGTCGACCAATTTTTTCGTGGAGGAAAAAAAATATAACATAAAAAATCTGAGAGTAAATAAGTGAATTAAATCTTAGTAGGTGAGTGACACGCGTGTAAAACATCAAATAATATACATCTCTTAAAGTAAACGTGACTGTGTAGAGAAAAGTTGATCTAAAGCCGAGAAATGTAGACATCACCCTCGACTGTTTAGGAAAGGAAAACATACAGTCTCAACACCCGAAGCCTTTCATCGCGGTAAGGGGGAAAAAAAGGAACCCGGCCTTTATCCAGAAGGAAGGGGAGAATTAACACAAGGGAAGAAAAAAAAAAGAAATGGAGCCCCTAGAAGCGGTGGCCACCTCTGCGTCTTCTTCCCCGTCCGACAATGGTACTGATCAGCTGAGATCTATGGCGACGACGAGCATAACAAAGGGAAGTGAAGGAGAATAAATCAATAGGAGCGGAACAATACACATGAAGACGCTTGTCTGGCACGCGATCCGGACAGCCGCAAAACAAACACGCGAATATCTCGTGGGTTGAAAGATCGCTCGCTTTACCACGTGACCGGGCACATGTACGGCGACACGCGACTTGCGCCGCTAAACGACCGAGGAAGAGAGAAAAATGACGTTTCTAAGCAGCCGGTCTGTTTGCTGTCAACAATCTGTTGAGCCGCGACGCAGCGCTCCAGAGACGCAAACACGCAAGCTCTCGCGATCCAAAGTTCGTCGTCTGCTCGTGACGAAACGCGGACACTTGTTACCTAACCTCAATCTCACGACCTACGATGCGGGCGGGAGGAATAGTACCAAGCGCTTGGACAAACTTATACTAGCTATGAAATTATGCTTACATCTATTTTACAGAAGAAATATTTGCACTTATGGAGTAGACGTGCCATTCTCCAGTGGTACCTACCATCACAGAACTGTTATGAGAGCGTTCCTAGCATCCTAGCACTCGCACGCACACAAGACACTCGCTTCCTCTGAGGATGCAGAGAGAGAGAGAGAGAGAGAGATGAGAGCACTGTCACACTGACGCACACGCAGATGAGAGAGCAGAACCAGACTCGCGCACTGCCGCAAGCAGACTGACGAGCATAGAGGCGCCTGCCCGCCTTTCCTCGGATAGCGCGACGAGTCTCACGGCGCATGCGCGAGCCGTGTGGGAGGTGCTGCCTCCTGTGGCCGTCACACGGCTGCTGAGCTGTGCACTGAAACCACGTACAACAGCTTAGTCTGTGACCGACGGCACCTAGACGCAGTTACGACTCGGAAGTCTTCAGTTGTCCGTCGAAGAAGCAGACAATCCGTTCCCAAAAAAAACAAGTACTTCAGTTTGGGATCCTGTGAAGATCACTTCTGGTCAGTTCCAGTAAAGGACGTTTGATCTACCGTGGCAGATCTTCACATGACCCATGGACTTAAAACGATCGTTTTCTGACGAGTACACACAAGTTCTGTGGGGAAATTAGTGATATCGCCGTCGTTAACCGAAAATAAATGAGGAAGAATAAAATTAATAATCAATTAATTTAATTGATCTCTTAAAAGATCAATTTCAAATTACAAACATACAGACAGTATTATTCTTAAATAAACACAATATACTCTTCACTTCCAGCGGGTACAACGGCATCAGAAGAGTTACAATCGCACAACGCCGTATCTCAGTCCTAAGTACTTCAACGAGAGCCCTCATAAAATTTGTCCGGGAAGCAAACCGAAGAGATCAAATATAGAAACCCAACTGTAAATAAAGATTCTATGTAAACGATAGTAAATAATGACCATCATGTCAACCTCATTAAAAAAAAGCTAAAAAGGGAACAGAAAATAACGTTTCCTCCACATTTGGTGGAACTCAACAGGACGGTGCACAAATTTGACTAAACTATACATGAGACGTCAACACCAAATAAAATTCAAAGGATATTAAAAGGAAAGTAACACGTCAAAGATATTACTGTGCCCGTTTGTATCACTTTGGACATTAATAGTATAATTCCTCAATTTAATCTGAACAATTTCCGAAATAATTCTGTCATAATATCTAAAATCTTATTATTATTAAAAATATAATGTAATTATTTCATTATTATTTTAATAATACTGTATATACCGTATATGGTTAATAATTGAACTCAATCTAAATATTACACTACAGCAAAGTTCCAATACAAAATCTCTTCCGGCGTCCCGCAGGGTAGAGTATTCGGCACAGGTTCTCAGAGAAATTGACCATAAACCAAAACAGATGAGGACGGATTAAATTAATAATTTATCTACAATTTTTAATTTGGGCTTATTCATAAATTCCGAACCTACTTCCAGTGTGCCGCAGGGAAGCGTATTCGTCCCACTTCGACATTCATTGACAGGAACGACGGTATTAATTCTTGTCATTCTGATTGGTGATTAATTGTTATTAATCCAAATTATAATAATAATAATAATAAAATAAACCCAGAAATTAAGGAGACGTAAAAATCTCAAATTTCTAAAGAATCAGGAAGTACTTCCGGTGTACCGCAGGGAAGCATACTCTGTCTACTGCCGCTTATAGCAATTATAAACATCATCGCTGGAATAAACTATGGAGGGAATTATGGTTCAAGGATTCCATTTTTTTAAGGAGAATTAACAATGACATTAAGCTCCTTCAAACCTATTTCAGTGAATTTATTAACATGTAATTCTAAATATTATTATCTATCATTACGTGTAATTTATCCCCTAAAACTTTCAAGCTTCATTTTTTCACCTTTATGTAATGGCTTTATTTTTTTCATTCTGCTTATGTGAATATTTCTTAACTAATATATTTTACTCATTTAAATTTTTTTCTCAATTAAACTAATAAGGTAAATATAGACAATTCAAAATTATAATTTAATTCAACTTTTTTCAGCCCCAATGTGGGCCCTCATCAGGTTTACACGAAATATATTAAAAATTAATCATATAATTTATATAAAGATATTAGTTGAGAATCGAAGATTATACGGATGTGATGAAATGACAAAGATAAATAGTATACGACTTTGTAAATTAAATATGAAGGATTAATATATTACTTAATAAACCAGCGTCCGTTTTGACATTGAAATAATTTGAATTATGCTCATTTAAAAATTTTCTCTCTTATACATTTTATCCTTTTAGTATTTATTGTTTTTACATTTTATTATATTTGTGGATTTCTTTCCTTATATGGTCAAGGTATTTTCCACTTTATATATTTAATTGTTTCATTTTATTATCCAAACACGCGTTGGTGTTTGTTTCCTGAGAATAGGGGTAATGTAATGAAGAACTTAAAATTAAAATCTGGTACAGATTTTTATCGAAGATAGATGGCAGTATTTAAGGCAGATTAATGAGCGAAGATTTTGGAATGAATTTCCTAAAAAAAACTAAAAGAAAAATGGGTTGGTTAAGGAAATGTCGACGAGTATTATTTTCTGAATCGCGTATTATTTCGGTATTACTGAACTGTGGATTGCTGCGGCTTGTAGTTGTGACTCATGATTGGATACAATTAAGTGCAAGAACTATATGTACTATAATACAATTTAATATACATAAAATAATTTATATTAATGATTTGACTGACCATGCGCCAGTCTTACATGTAGAATGTGTCCCACATTTATTTAATTATTATTGAATCTATAGCTACTTTAATTAAAATATATATTTTAAACTGAACATAAGCATGGTATTATTCCTTTTAAGCATTACGTTTTCATGTTTCAGTGAAACACTAACTGCCTAGACAGTTCAAAGTGGTAGTAACGACTTCTTGTGCCGGTAACGACGAGACGACCTGACTCTACTGACTGCCGTTTAATTGGTTCAGGGGACTGTATCTTGATATCGATTTCGTACGCAGGTAACAAAGCCTTGATCCCCGACCTCAGAATCCCTCCTAACCTATTGTTACGGCCAATAATCAACCGGGCCTGTAGGATAAGAGGGTTCACTTTCATTAAACCGCCGAACTTTGACCTAATCATCCAGACGATGTGCTTTGTCGATTCTGTCATCAAAGTCTGCGAATTGGGTCTGACTGTGGGCTATGGGCGGTCTATGTATCCATCGTGTTTTCCTTCAACACTACTTATCGTTATTCCCTTATATATATAACATTAACTATTATCAGTCATTTATTATTAAATATTTTTGGAGTGGAATTATAATAATTATATTGTAAAAATTATTTTAATAATTTGACATGGATAAATTATTTAATATACTAAGTTATCAGTTTGTACATTATTCTTAATAATTACGATATTAATTATGCGTGTATCTTCTACATTCCTTTAGCCTCGCTTCTCATAAGAATCTATGGAATTTGAATATATTCTATTCACGAATAAGGTAAGTTTTTTCTAGTCATCCATTTTACTCCATTATGGAACAATTGGGTCAAACTTTCTGCGCTTTATAAATGTAGATAAATTTTCTGAAAATTGTCTCGAATTCTTTGGTCACTCGCGACATCGAGGTCAAATTACAAAACAATAAGAGGAACAATAAGAGGAATCCCTTGTAAGGTACACGTTTTATTGGAAGGTAAAGAAGTTTAAATCGTGTCCGACGAAGCGACACGGTGATACATTTTACGTGGTCACAGAAAGTAACATGTTTCAGCATCACAACGCCTCCTCGTATTCTCCAACTGCTAAGATTTGTCTACTTCCTGTACAGAATCTGCGTTCAGCTGCATTGCCCAATGTCATAGCAGACGCTCACGCACAAACCTCTTCTAAATGATGTGACGGCGACGTGTACGTGACGTGACGTGACGTAGTTTCCCTCGCAATAACAGTTATTATTCTTATTACTGTCGAGTCACGGAGCCAATATTTCTTAATGAAATGGTTCAGTAGCGTCACAAGTGCTCCAATCTAGCGTGAAATTTACGCCTCGCGATCATAATGGTTCCCAACTCTCCGAGCCATTATGCTCCTAACCTATTGCGTAATAACAACATTTTGCTTATTGCGGTCATAACAGACTTAATGGCTGCCGAGTCTCGGAGTAATAACTGTCTCGGTCCCCTAATTCGTTCGCGTCTCCTAGTCATATCGCGCTGATTCAAGGACTCGATCACGTTTCACTCACATAATTCCCCTAATATTAAAGTGGTCGTGAAAATAATGGCATTAATCCCTTATAAATACTTACACAAAGTACCAGTTTTGGCGACAAATCGCACCTCGGAGTCATAACAATCCTTGAACCTGGGGAGAGTTGTCTCATAGTTGCCTTTGGACGCTGCAAGCTCGGTTATAAATACGTATATATATATATATATATATATATATATATATATATATATATAATCTCTCTCAAAGGGTTTATTTCCTTCTAAGCTCCCAAGGGGCAGTAATTGTCAAGTAAATATGTAGAATCCTGTCTCTTCATCAAATATGTTGATGCCGTTCTTCGTGTACGACGAAAATCGACGTAAGACCTGTTGCTGAAAATCACGACACAAGCAATAGAAGATCGGTGCGGTGTTTATATATATTAAATTTTTTTCTAGTGACCAATGTTCCTTTCTTAGGATTAATTGTACAACTACATTATTTTGCCAGTATAATAAATTTAACAGGGCATAGACAACTTCATCTTAATTAAAATCTATAATCATTATTTTGTATGTATTCATTGACATACCCTTTTTTATCCTTGAAGGACAAATGGAAAAAAAAATATATAAAAATATAACATAACCTCTTCAAAACGTACTATTAATGAATATTTAATTTTCTCAGGGTTGCAGTCTTGGTTATTTCTTCTATACGTCTCCTCACAAATATTAAACTGGGGTTTACTTTAAGAAATTTGCGGACAACAGAACAAAACTTCGGTTACATTCGGAAAAATTCGGCCAAATTCGGCAAAAAAATAGGGAACTAAATCTATATAACAAAAAAGGATGTATATTTGTATGTATGTATGTATGTATGTATGTATTTACGTTGTTCTTTATACAAATTTTATCGCGTGGACAGAATGCAACAAAAATTGGTACACAAATTCTTCAAAACACGAGAAACGGTACTGTGAGGGTGAGAAACGCCTAGCATACATGTGGAAAGAATTATAAAACCGTGATCATTAAATATTAAATTACTGCGCGCCAAGAGACAATGACGTCACGCGAGAGAGAGACGTTACTACGCAACGAACAAAGGAAATATTTCCTTTATTAGAAATGAAATAAAGCAGAAATATGTTCTTTAAATAAAAAGTATAATTTTATACAGCAATACTCCATCTAATTGTAATAAAGAAGAATACGAATTACTTTACCATCCTTGGGGAAAATGTAAGTTAATTTTCGCGCTGTATTAGTTGTGAGTCTAGCTAACAATTTCATCAATGTAATATTTCGTAATGTATGAAGACTGAGTGACGATTATATCCTGAAATACTCAAGGAATATATTTAAGTATTCAATTAAATACTTTTTCGAGTTTATATAAATAAGTACACGAGCAACGCCGGGTACCCAGCTAGTGAGGGAATAAATAAGGAATTATTTTGATAAATAAATAGCCAAATCACATTAAAAGACAAGTGCTAAATAAGTTCCACACAATCCGTACAGTATTATATATTTTATAATTTTACAACTAATTACTTCGATCGCCAAACCGATATTCGTAGCATCCAACTAGCCGTGGCCGCATCATTGCGTCATTTAGTATCGAATTTTTTGGATTCCTTCCGTCTACTGTATTCTGAAGCATTAACAAAAAGTATCTACATAGATTTGTTCTAAACGTACCTAAAAAAAACATTAACAATATTAAAATCTATTCAAGCGGTAAGATTGTATCAAAATAAAATACCCCACCTGCAGAATTTCAGACAAGCAACTTACCAGCAAAACTGTGGCCGTACTCCAAGTGGCTTTAGTGACGGTTCGAACCATCCAAAGCAGGAATTCTGTTTCTAATAATGTGTTAGAGTGAATCATAATCATTTTAAATTAGTTCGTTTAATTGAAACGCCACCTTACAAAAGAAGCCACGATGCATTCAACAACGTTTTGTAGACAAATAAAAAATAATCAGGACACTTTAGACGACTTTTCCATACAGTAGTTTGACAGACAGGTACATGTCTAATAATATGTCATACTTTTAGGGGTATCGAGAGCCCGATAGTTAAGCATAGTGCGAACACAACACAGCGACGTTAGGATTTTCAAGTTCTCTTTAGGACGGTCGACTGTACCACTGTCGAAAACGTTCCCCGACGATTACGACGCATTTCGTATTCGAGCGCAATCTTAATGTTGGACGATAGCTGACGAAACATGTTGCTCTCTCCGCAACGAGTTGCGTCACGCGCGTAGAATTCTCAAGGTAGGTGCGTGACCCGCGAAGAACAACACAGCAAAAAAAAAAAAATCAAATTGTTATTTAATCGTGTAATCACTGTATACTGTTGTCTACATTCTTCCCTAATATCTCAAGAAAACTTACGGCTCATGAGAAAGTTTATCGATGTCTACAAACTGGATAAAACAATAAATGGTAGAAAGTAATGATAAAAATGAACATGAAATTACATCAGTTTGGATTAAGAAAGGCCCAAATATATCCTTATTACTTTGGTAGGCGAATTAAAGGGAAGATGAACCCAGGAATATAAAATAAATTCAACTATTCCTCGATTTGTTGTTATTTCCACACGTTAAAATATTTTTTGACAGTCTCGGTTCACAAAGCTGAAATTTTTCAACATTATTTATCATTTTTGGTTTGAAACAAATTTATTCTATAAATCAAACTTACTTTTTCTATAATTTTCCAGGAATGTCGAGAATAAAATTCACAGGTTTCCGGAAAAGTTAAAGTACTTCTTCAATTGAATTTTTACATTCGTCGTCATTTCTCATTTTCATTTAATAAATAGTACTATTGTTCTCTAATTTGAATAAAAATTTGAAATTATTTCTCTTCAATAAGGTTAATTAATTATTTTAGAGTTCAATACGAGAATATTATTTAGGTTTCTATGACCTTTATTAAGTTATTCTACTATTTTTCTTTCCTTCCAGTCCCAACATTTATCCTCTGTTTTGCCTACAATTTTTTCCGTTACTAGTGCTTATCTTTTTACAATTTATTGTAACGTCTACTCATATTGTTTGCTTTACTATAAACATTTTCCACCAATGTCTTTTACCCAATTTTTTTCTAGAAATTTGGAAATTTAATATTCTCCGACAAACCATTTTCGAGACTAGCCAAAATTTTATTTTTCTATCCATTCCTCAATATTTATTATTCTGTGTTCTTTTTAATATCCTTAAATAAGAAAATTGAATCTATAATTGCGGAGGAACCTGGTAAATCTTGTACATGAGTTTGTGTGTATCAGAAAAATTGGTCATTAATAAGATTGAGAAAGTTTTGAAGTGTGGTGGTGGAGAAGAATTTTTTAAAAAATAAGTATAAAAATTGGTTAAGCAAAAGGAGAGTAAATGAGAAGATCCGTCACAAATTCTAAGGAGAAATTGCAAAAAAATGGAGTTTCAGGTCATCGTGAAAGAAGAAGAGGGCAGTTACTAGACGACTTGATGGGAGGAACAGAGAAGAACTTCAGGACATGACGAGGCGGAGAAAGAAATTTACAGACCAAGTCCAAGGACCTGCCAGTGCGCCCAATATTTAATAATAAATATTTAGCAATTTTTCTTTACCGATTTTATTTTACTAATTCGTGTTGTCCATCAATAGTTTGGAAAATATTTATCTGCATCCCCGAGTTTTTTAATTATTCGAAAATAAATTCAAGAATCACAAGTGTCACTGATTTTATCCCTGATTTTTTTTTCTGCAGCGTCCTCGTGATTACAACGAACTTTCCTCAGTTACAATCTGCCACCTCATATTTCCCCTCAAGAATTTATTGAATTACTGAGCCTGTTTGCCGAGAGGAGGGAAAAGAAATCTCTTCCAGCGTTCGGGCGTTCGTTTTTTCTTCTTTTCCTTGTCTTTCTTTCCTAAGGACTGACTTGAACTCCATTACCGCCGCTTTATTGTCCTATTAAGCTCCTCGAGGCGTTACAAAAGCCGTGACCAAAGCACAGTAGTTCCAGAGAGATCTTTCTCGTCCTTGCCTCCTCATCATTTCCACGGATCATCATATTGGCACATACTTTTCAATTGTAATCGCAGTGTAGTTGAAGGACAAATGAATCGATATCGAAGCGTGAGAAACAAATGAGATCCTCGACGTCGATGGAAAACTGAGACGTCTGATATGTTTTTCTCTCATTAAATTTGTTGACTGCGTCCGTAACAGTCGGAGGAGTGTCTTCGAATCCTCATTTCATGAAATCTAAATCTTATATTCCGGTAAAGGTGTTCGGATGACAGATTTTATCCTACGTTTTCTTAAATACAATTTTAATACAATTGTCGATCTGTAGCCGAGATCTTATCATTTTCTCTTCCTTTGCTTAACCAATTCTTTCCACTTCATTTTCTTTTTCAATTCTTCTTCTCCACCACCACAATTCAAATCTTTCCCACTCTTATTAATGGCCATTTTTCTGATACACACAAACTCCTGCACAAGATTTATCAAGTTCCTCCGAAATTATAGATTCAATTTTCTTATTAAAGGATATTAAAACACATAATAATAAATATTGAGGAAGAGATAGAAAAATAAAATTTTGGAAAGTCTCTAAAAGGGTTTGTCGGAGAATATTTCTATTAAATTTACCAATTTCTTGAAAAATTTGGGTAAATGACATTGTATAAATTTTTTTTAGTAAATTAAACAATATGAGTAGTCGTTACAAGGAACTGTAAAAAGATAATTGCATGAACTTACACAAACATTAAATGTCAAGCAATAAATATATATATAGATGAGTGGGATGGAATATTTATTCCCATACTTTTAATTTTTCTCGGAAGAAAAAAATAAAAATGATGCTCTACTAAAATAGGAATACTTCCAAAATATTGATATCATATCCCTAAAAAAATGCTATTATTCAGAATTAGTGACAACTGATCGAAAGTAGTCAATGGAAGGAACAGTAACAATTATCCTTTAAAAATTAAATTATATTATGATAAAAATAATATCGCATAAATAATTGAAGACACTCTGATTCAGTAGAGATTAAGAGTAACTCGTGATATTTTGTAGAATTTAGCTATAATCCAGACTCGAAGCAAATTGATAATTTTGTAATTACATTCCCTAAAATAAATATTTACAAAGAATACGTGGCATTAACTCGGCTTCCAGTTTACGTAAACAGCTCATCGCTTCCGTTCATCCGTTATTTTAAGGGCTAAGTTCTCCTTGGGAAATTACGAACAGGAGGCTCAGTGAGATGGATGGTATATTAAGTGAACAAATATATTGTGGTTCTTGGGTGTGGGTTTTGCTCTTAGATATGAGTGGGTGAGAAGGGGAAACGAACTGGATTGGACACATCCTGACAAGGATCTATCCACAACAATAAACACGACAGCAGCGAATTAATATCAAGGATCCATCTGATGTTAAAACTGAGAAGCAGTCAATTATTTGTCAAAATTGAACTGGAACAGTATAGTTCAGGGACCAGACCGTTTGTACCAGACCGCGCTGACGAGGCAAGAAAGGGGGGAAAAATAGCGAAAGTAAGTTGTAAATCGTTTTTAATTTTATAACAGAATACTTAAAATATGTTATGGGCCTTTTGATAAGTATAAATGAGGTCACTTATCACAGAGAAAATTTTAATCGTGAAAAAAACCCCTTAAAGTTTATATAATTAATTTTCGGAGACAGTCATAGAAATAAGAGAGAATTGATAGGATATTAAAAGTGATTTATGTATATAAATAATCTGCCAGAGATTATTTCACTTAAAAAATTCTGTTTTACCGAAAAATTGGTACCTCTACACCAATAATTTATATTGGCATATCAAAAAATACTAGATGAATAAAAAATTATTTCTCGACATAGACATAGAGTAAATAATACCGCAAATAATGTTAAATAGTGTTAAAATTATTTCTATAATTCTTATGGTTCTTTATATCAGCACTTAGTAAGTACAGTATGTGAATAATTTGTCCTGTATATTTTTTTCACATATTTTAGCAACATAATTCTTAGTTTTAAATTTATTGATGTCTGATCATTTCGCCTCCTTCAGTCATTGACACCAAGTCCTGACTATGAAAAAAAAATTGTTTTGTAATTTCGTCACTCCCATTAATCTCATTTTAAGCTTATGTTATTTCATTCTTGGTGTGTTAAAAATTATAAATTTACTTAACAAACTTTACATTATAATTTTTTTTCGATATTTGTGGAATACAAAAATTCACTTAAAATAAGAAATTTATTCTCAAAATTAGCTACTTAATATCCTTTTCTATTTTTTTAATCTGTATTGCCTGGACGAGTTCCATAATGGGATGAAAAGTTTTGAATTATTATTAATTTTTTTAGGGCAACAAGCTACATGAGGGTAATCCACGTTGGGTAACTCCCCTTTAATAGCATAGGAAGGGATTTGAAAGGGGGGATACGGAAGGGTAGAGGAAGGTAGCCAAGGGTTAACTAGGGCCCCCGGGATATAAGTTAAGGATCCTACCCGGCATTCGCCTAAAAGTAATGCAGGGAAAACCCTAGAAAAATTGCATCACGTAGGTCGGGCATTGGGTACTTGTCCCGCGCCCTTCCGATAGCGGGAGAGGAGTTTGCTGTGGGGACGCAGCATTCCCGTCTCCGTGCCTGGACCAGTTTAGGAGGCAGCTGGCCGACTATTCCAATGGGAATAGCGGACAACTCTTACCGTATGCCCAAGGTCTGTGACCCCGGAACATACACCTCTCAAAACAGGCCGAGGTGCCTCGGCTTGTGGGAACCTTAGTTCAAAAACGGAGAGGAAAAGGCATACCCAAATGTAGCCCCTTCGTATCTCTCCTAAAAGGTTCTGCCTGCGAGAGAACATCCCTCGCAGGTATTGCCTGCGAGAGAATAACCCTCGCAGACCTCCATACCCAAGGAATTATTTTCAAAATGAATATCACGTATATAACAAAAGGGTGGTAACGCAACCATGAGGATGAACCAATAAAGTCCTAAGTACCGAAATTAGTATTTTTATACCTACTTATAAAGCTTGAAGAAATTTATATAATTAATTGTCTGTATTAACTCAAAATTAATTGACCGTAATTTACAAGAATAAAAGGCCGTTTTCAACTTTAAAAACTTAGAAGTAAATCTCTTAACTTAAACAAGAAAATTATTGAATTCATAATAATATAAAATAGCCAAATAAAGACAAATGAATTGATGAAACAAGTACCACTTGTTGGAAAATTTCTTCAGGTGCTAAAATATTTTTTTAAAAAAATGCCAAGAGCGACAAAAACGCACAATACCGTTCACAAATGTTTCCAGAAACGTTGTGTTGTATTTATATCACTTCTTTTGGGCGTATTTACATATTTTATGTTATTATTAATTTTCAAAACAGACGCATTATATTTTCATTTATTAATTTAATTACTGAAGACTTCTAAAATTTCTATGGATAGAATTTTAGTGAAATAAGTTAATATTTTTGTTGAAAGTCTGGATTACTTAAGTACATTATGGGACAGTCAAAAAAACGTAACACCCGTAAATTTATTATTGAAATGTTCTACACGTCTTGATATAAAAGAATTCCAGAAATTTTAAAGTAATCTGCGTTTGTCCAATAAAGGATATGTAAAATGATATTAATAAATCTTCAAAAGAAACTATTTTTTTCAGTTTCATAAACACGTTTTCTGCCATCCGCTGCCTTGTCTGGTCAGTAGACGGCGATGATATCAAGAACAATCCGAGGATTTTCATGTCGTATCAATCTGAGTCATATTTGTTTCGGAGAAAAAAAAATAGGGGAAGTAGTTATCTCGAATTTTACAAGTCTGGAGATAAAGATTAAGAGACAGGTAGAGAGATAAAGCGATTTGAGGGCCACGGATTATGTAAGCTGTGCGATTGCACAGAAAATGGCAAACGTTGGTCGTTAAAAATGTTTTATTGCTTCCGCAGAACCAGGATCGGAACATCTGCGCATATTCTACATATTTCAAAGATTTTATTTGTCCCTCTAACTAGTTGGAGTAATAATTATGGTGGGTTACAAGTAATGTAAATTCCTTTCTATTATAATATATATGTGATATTTTAGCAGAAAACAGGATTAAACGATGTAGTTAAAGGTCAACTAAGAACAACAGTTAAGGAAAATGAAATTTATTCCTGCCATTTATTTTTTATACACGGGATGAATTTATAAATACGGAAGTCAGATGTTGGCGCTTCGAGAAAGATTACTAAACGTTTTCTTAAATTAAAGAAAAATTATATAATGGAACACAACGGGGGAAAAAAAGTGCAAGGCGGAATAAACTAAAAAAAAAATTGGAAAAAAAAATATCCTCCTCGTCAGGATTATATAAGGAATTATTCTATTAAGATGAGTTGAAGTTTTGTAAATCTAGTCAAACAATTATTAAAACTGAGAAAAACTCTGCCATTGAACCGAATAAAGATCGGAAGTCTGCAACGTATCCAAGCAGAATCCGTGTTGTTTTCGATTAATCAGAAATCATTATAACTCATGATCGAGCATTGGAAAAGACCAAAAAATAATTTTTACACTTAAAAAATATATATTCCTTCAATTAATTCCATTTCCAAACAGGAGGTTTTCCAATCAATTTTATAACCAAAGGATGGAAACGTGAGGTTGAGAATGAAATAATTATCTTTAGAGATACAAAATAGGGTAATTATTAATTTACGATTATTATAATTTAGTTTATTAATTTATTATTGACAATAAGCCTTGAATAATTATTCAAAACAATTTAAATGTCCTGGAGTTTATTTAATAGACACTATTAGAAGGGTATTTTTGGGTTCAACTTTTTGGCGACTTTGTTAATATAATGTTTGGTTTTAAATTTAAGCTTCTCGTCTCACAACCTGACTTTTAGACATGGCGTGACGGGGGGGGGGGGGGGGTTGTTGTGTGCGTACGTGAGGGAAAACACGTCCTCCTCCAAGAGAGAAAGGGCAAGTCTGAAGACGTCAGCACAGCGGCCCGCAGGAGTGACGAAATTCATACGCTCGATTACCTATTTTTGAAAACTTTAACAGGAGTATCAGTATCTGACCCTGATATTCATCCATCTTTTAATGGCAACTGTGGCTTGTTAAAAAAAATAAGTTACTAGTAGTAACCCAGTAAGGTCTAAATAGTCGGTAAAGTAATAACGGCCGTTACTATAGCAACCAGTCTTTACTCTCCGAGTCTCCACCTGAATTTTCATCTTTTCTTTTAGCTTCAAATTGCGACCTACGGGATAAATTAAAAGAAACCAATTGTACAGACTATAGACATATTACAAGATTTTGGTTAAATTACCAGTCAATATGATTTTTACTGTGGTGCCCGTGACATTCAGGAAAATCTTCCCCGTAAGTCTTTTTTACTTTCTGCTCAAAATTTACAAATCAAACGTATTCTGCAGCCTGTCACTTGAAAATTCGCAGAATTAATTAATTAATTAATATATATATATATATAACTACATTAAAATTATATATATTTGTAACTAAATTACAATTTTAAATTTTGGTCCTCTCATTTTTTGACTCAATATTTTACTTGGAAAATTATTTATCTAATGAAATAAATATTTTATTGCAGTAAATTAATTAAAAATAGCCATGATTCGAATATTTTTACCGATTTTTGTATTTATAACCTTTTGTTCACGTGTACATTAAATAGTTGACACAGATCTGAAACCTTTGATCATCCAAAGTGATTTTCGGGGGCATTCTCTTTGATGAATGCCTTTTCCGCACCTTCAGAGCATCATTGTCTACTTTATACTTCTCCGCGCGACAGACAAATCCTCTACTTACAGATATATGTACAAACATTTATAGTAAAATCAAATTACTTACTCATGGAAGAAAATTCATTGTTCTTCTTGGTCACCATATTACGATGCTCTCAGGGTTATTGATATACGTCTTCAAAATCTTACATTATCAATTAAATATTTGCGTGTATTTTTGATATTAAAATCACTTAATCCTCCTTTCAAGTTCAGCGCTGGTCTTCTACACGACGAGATCAGGAAAATCCCTGTCATGAGAGGAAGATACTTGCTACGTTAACCCTCGTAGCCTTAACTTGTCCCTCGTCGTGACAGAACTGTCCACTCGTGGTCTCGTTCCCTCCAACAAATGCATCAGAGGAGAGAGAGAGAGACATAGTCCACTGGAAGTTTCCAGGAACTAATACTCGAGTGCCGTTGCCGGGGTAATGGGTTTGTCCATTTATACTTCAGACTCCTTAGTCATCGTTCTAGTGGTCAGCGGTGGTTCCGGCTCAAGCACTGCGGAAGTCCCTGATTTAATATCTGGAGACTTTTTCATCGTCAGAGGGAACTGCAATCGTGAAGTGTCACTTCTAGTGGTGCAGGCGTTTCTGTAATTTTTCTTATGGTCACGTCGTCCACATCCGCGAGGAAATCCCACGAGCTTCCCGCTTTTATAACCTCTAATTGACAATGTAAATATAGCAGTATAGCTAGAAATAATATATAGTAAAGACAATAATGGTATACGCTGCCCTTTAATTTCACTTAACTCTCCGGTACTCAACTTACGTAGATTTAATCAATTTTTGTTTATATAAAAGAAAAACCACTATAGTTTAATATCCATTTCTCCTACTCTTAAATAAATTTCCACTTGACAGTACCATATCATATTGATCAATATCGACCATTTCCGTGACATAGAATTAACTTAAAATTATAGATATTCAACTAGTCAACGATTATTTACTTAAATTATAGATATTCCACTTGTGAACGATTATCTACTTTGTCATTCTAAGGTCCTGAAAACAAATAAAGAAAAATCATGACTAGTATCCCTCCACTAGACAAGGTCACAACCCACCACAAGGAAACATTTTAATCATGTCCTTTATAAAGGCATGACTAAGATAATTTTTAATTATGCTCCCTACAGTGTGGATATTAGTTACGTAAGATAGTATTCTGGATTTTCTGCTACCTTTACCAGAATTGTGATTGATATAAATTTCAAAACGGATCCTGTGGTTGAATTAAATGCTTACAAACTGTTTTTAACGAACATAAAAGTGACATTAAAGTTCGAGGTCTTCCCCGGTGAATGTCGTGTTTGATTTCCTCGCAGGTGGGGCTGGATGTTACTGCGACAGCGTCATACTTGAGGTCAAGTAAGAACTTACTCAACAGGGGCTCGCGATTCCAGCTAAGCGAAGCCTGGAATCCGCTTACACAATTGGCCCGGGACGAAACGCATGGTTCTTCGGACGGAGGTGGGTCCGGGATAATCGGAGACCAGGTTGGGGGTAAAGACAGTGTACCAATCAGAGGCGGCCGTGCACATCAGTCTGAAGTAGATGACGGTGCCAGTCACAGAAACGGCGCTGAGATACATTACTATCCAGTTGGAAACCCACATGAAAGTGACTCTCCCAGGTTCGAAAATTTAATGACAAGGTTGCATTTAATATTAATATTTATTTGTGTGTTTCGTGAGAGATATAAAGTGGTGGATAAGCAGGAAAGGTGAATCTCTTCCATAATAATACGTCGCCTTCTCGTAATAGACCAGTATTCCTTCCTTCTAGAGGAACATTTAATTACCTCACATTGCAGAATGATAATCTATAATAAATAAAATTTTCATGTTCACCCAGAACCAAACTTTTCTTATTACAACTCATGTTCCCTATCAGCCAATAGAAAGCCTGATTATCGTATGGTTTTGTTTTGAGCTCTGAAGTAGAACCAAATAGTTTACTGTTAGAAAGGTCGGTCTATCACTGCTTCGTCTCTCTGAAATACCTTCCCTCGATTACCCGGATCTAATTTTTTTTCCTCTCCAAACCATCACATTCGCTGCACTTTATGATGGCCAATTTCAACGCAATCACTTCTTGGACATCCAAGTCATCTTCGTGACAAAGCGAGCATTATCTCCCAAGTTCTAATCGCTTGAGAACTGAAATCGGTCAACAGTTTGATCCAAAGCTCCTCCGTCTATTCGTACTGCAAAGGCTTTCAGTAATGGTTAATTTTCGAAGGCAATTTCGTGGCAACGGCTGCGGGCGAGTTTTTCCTCGTCGTTTGGGAAATACCACGGAGAAAGATAATCACGGATGCTTCTACACTACGGTAAAAACGGCAGTCATCACACGATCTACGGCGAAATTTATTTACTTCCGTTTTACGTTTTTAGGAGGAGAACACAAGGAACCAACTTCTTTCCTCGTTGGCGGACGAGAAGGTGGTGGACGTTTTATTCCTCAAACGCGTCACTAATTCCCCGTGGAGTATCATTGAAGGGTTTCCCCTTAAAGCTTATCGCTCTCTCGATAAGCAAGCAAGTAGAAGACGACCTGTCCCTGGAACGCTTCGCCCATCAGCCCGTATTACCTCGTTAACTGAGTCGGCGTTAATGTCACTGAAGAGATTCTGCAATGTGCGGGTAATTAAATTTTCCTCTAGAAGGAAGGAATACTAAGATCTGCTGGTCTATTACGAGCAGACGACGTCATTCTGGCGGGTTTATCTCCAAGCACTCGTCCATTTTGATTGGTCTTCAACATCAACTTTATTCAATCATTACCAATATATTTTTTATAGTTTTTTTCCACCTTCACACTAACTCATACCAGTCTCAATAATCTTTTACCCCTATTTCCCCCTATTCAAACCGAAATTAATTTTCTGCAACTTATAATTCTATAAAATCGCAAATTATTGATCCTTCAAGACATAAATAAATATTTACTGAAGCACAAACAAATAGTGTATATTTCCTCAGGACTTTTCACTTTTTTCTAAATCGTAAATAATCAAAAAGTAGATTAATCCATTCATTTTCGTATATTTTAAAATTTAAATATCTCTTTATAAATGTAGTCAGATAAAATATCTGTCAGAAATAGACGAAAATGAATGAATTAATCTATTTTTTTAATTATATAGATATTTTATGTGTCATAAATAGACAAAAATGAATGGATTAATCTATTTTTTTAATTATATAAAGCTTATCCACTGACGACATTTATAAAGAGATTTTTAAATTCCTTTATTAAATTCTGTAACACTTTGAAGTGAATGGAACGGACCGAAGTTTCCGTCAACTTTAAAATAAATTAAAGTGATTATCGTAATAAGTGTGAGTTGTTAGTCAATAAAAATAAATTATAAATATTAACGGGCTCTTACAAATCATAAAAATATACGGTTACACACTCATGGAAGGCAACAAAATCTTTATTGAAGAATTTACTGTTAAGAAGAAAAATCCAGGAAATTTAATGGTTGCCAAATTCTTAAACAAAATATTCTATGGCATTTTTCAGAGTTAAAAAATGAAATAATTAATGTTTGATTGTACTTTATACCTTAGTGTAGTGTCTAGTTCATTGGTTAATAATTGTGAAGCATTGAAAAACAGTTCATAACCATATTTTTTGCTATATTTATTTATAAAATCTCTATTTACTGCCACGACATACGTTTCATACTCTATTAATAACAAAGCATTTGTATTATATTAAAAGCTATTTATATTTATATTATAATTAATTTTCTTGTTATAACTTAACTTTATTAAAACTTTTAATTAATACAATAGACGTTCAAACAATTTTTAATATATATATATATATATATATATATATATTGTATATATTGTATATATTTAAAAGATTTTCACGTATTGCGATATGAAGCTATAACTTGTATATTTTTCCGTTTCTGTGTTTTTATTTATTTATTTCTATTCTCCTCCATCAGATGTTCTTCTTTAATTGAGACCATCAGTTTCCGACTTGCTCCATACCGGAAGCAATAGTCCGGAAGTCCGCTTCTGGCTGGCAGACAGCCATTCCCACGATCAGACAGACACAGAAGCTGCTCCCAAAACAGTCCTAACGATGTAAAAAAAAAATATATTCGTTGAAAGTAAAATTATTTTAACAGCTGTCCATCCTCATCAGAACACTGACTCTAATGCAAAGTATAAGAAAACAAGAATTGCATTCAACTCTACAGTTATTTTTTTTTTTTCAGAGTTTCTCAGCTGAATTTGGAATGTTGAATACGATGTTATTTAAAAAAAAATAGAAGGGTAAAGAAATAATATAAATTCACGTTAAAATGCAGTTTCAAAAATATTTCATACACACCGTTAAAGGCAGGCTTTTCCCTCTTATAGTTAAAGTGAACACAGCGACGAGAACAGTTGTCATTAATCATAAAAGGTAAACTAAAATTTAAAAAAATTAATAATGCTTATTACTATGAAATTTCCCATTAATAAGTCAACTGCGAAAGAAATAAAATGAACTGCGATTTTTCATGAATTTAGTAGACACAGAGAACGAAGTAAAAGACTAATAATGACTACGGTGGAACGGTTCAATGTAGAATAAAG
Organism: Zhengitettix transpicula; assembly: GCA_037074705.1. Classification (NCBI taxonomy): domain Eukaryota; kingdom Metazoa; phylum Arthropoda; class Insecta; order Orthoptera; family Tetrigidae; genus Zhengitettix; species Zhengitettix transpicula. The sequence continues at coordinate 20,638,687 of CM073592.1, read as the reverse complement.
AACTGCAGCTCTAGACTTAGGTGGATTAACCGTAATTTTAAGGCAGGACGAGAAGCAATACTAAACCTAAAAAAATGTAATAGTCCTGGGACTATCGGGATTTAAAATATATTTTCGAAATATTTAATTTTCCATAATGATGTAATTCATCAAAGTGAATATTAAATTTTATATTTTACTCGAGTTACATTTCCTTGACCTCACGACCCTCGTCAACAGCTGTATAGTTCATTGCCGCTTGCCAAAGAAACCCTTAACTTAAGTCAATTTTTCTGGATCAGAAATAATTTTTTTTTTCGGTCCATGATTTTAGAAAACATTACAACGGTTTCTTACGTCATAAATCCTCATGAAGTTTTGCAAAAATAAATGCACAAGTTTCACCCCTTTTAATACTATCGATTGACTCATTTTTCACTGAAACCATTTTAAAGGAATGTCCATCGGTGAAATCTAACAACTTTGTGTCACTTGAAATTGAAAATTTAACTCTATTATTCGGAACAATCCGAATGTCAACGATCACTCTAACGAGCTGGTTTCAACGTCAGAGATAATTTTAGAAATAAGACGACGGAACTTGTAATGTAAAAACCATGGAGAATAAAATGTCTCTCGTGGTTGTAGATTCCATAAATCGCACAGGAGGCACAACGATTCTTCTCCGTTTTCCAGACAAATATAAGTTAAATTAATAGTTTTGATTTCACGTTTCTCCTTTACTTGTGTAAAATAAAATGTGGTTTATGAGAAATAACATGAACTTCATTTTAAAATAGCAACGCTTCAGGGGCCTTTACTCAGGTTGTTATGCATTATGTAGTAACATTAGTGAAACTTGAAATCATAAACTACGTTTATAAATTATAATCTATGTTTTGTTTCCATGGTTAAAGAAGTAATCTTTCATGGTTAAAGGACCCTTGGTACCTCTCAGAACAGGCCGAGGTGCCTTGGCTCGTGGGAATCTTAGTTCAAAAACGGAGAGGAAAAGGCATCCCCAAAGGTAGCCCCTTCGTATCTCTCCTTCCTATGTAAAATTTTTTTTTTGGGCAACAGGCTACATGAGGGTGATCCACTTTGGCCAACTCCCCTTTAATAGCACAGGAAGGGATTTGAAAGGGGGGATGCGGAAGGGTAGAGGAAGATAGCTAAGGGTTAACTAGGGCCCCTGGGCTATATTTTAAGGATCCTGACCGGCATTCACCTAAAGAAATGCAGGGAAAACCCTAGAAAAATCTGCATCTGGTAGGTCGGGCATTCGGTACTTGTCCCACGCCCTTCCGATAGCGGGAGAGGAGTTTTCTGTGGGGACGCAGCATTCCCTTCTCCGTGCCTCGACCAGTTTAGGAGGCAGCTGGCCGACTATTCCAATGGGAATAGCGGACAACTCTTACCGTATGGCCAAGGTCTGTAACCCCGGAACATACACCTCTCAAAACAGGCCGAGGAGCCTCGGCTCGTGGGAACCTTAGTTCAAAAACGGAGAGGAAAAGGCATCCCCAAAGGTAGCCCCTTCGTATCGCAGCTTAGAATTTTCCTGTGTTGCTGATGAAAGTTAACGCGTAGCTCTGTAAAACAGACTGCGATAGATTCAACTTTAATGATCGAAGTACATTTTGCCGTCTCTTTCTCACCACGTAAATTAGCATATATATGATGTGCGATAAATTTCCTTTACGTATAGGTTACTCCACAACTAGTTCCGTTGATTGTATAACGAACTAGCCATTGTGTCTGTCTCGGTGTGAGAGAGTTTAAGGTACTTTGCGAAAATTATTTTCGCTGGTGCCATAAACTACAAGGCTCGTTTGAACACGTGAGGTCGAGGTAATAGTTATAGGGAGAATATATATACATATATATATATATATAAATGACGTCGTCCTCACAAAGCTTAACAAAGTACGTTGGTTAATACTGACTAATATCGTATTGTTTTAAAGACAATACCTGCATAAATCATTGCGCTCGGTTTCCTTATGAGGGGGAATATGTTGTTCCTTTTTTTTTTTCTTCTAGTGGTCTGTAATTGCTTGCAAAAAAAATGATTTAGGAGTAGCTTCGAGGCGGGATCAAAATGGAAGGTCAGTAAATATTGGTTGGAACGATATCTCTCTCGTCGTCTTTCTCTCTCGACCCTCGGAGCGTAATTACGCATTCTTATTCATTTCGTTGACATCAGGGTGGGGTTTTGCAAAGTTCTTTACCGTCACTGCGACGTAATTCAACACTTAAACGTATCATGTTCGTGGTGTAGAAAGAGCTCCATTTCTACCGCCAAACTATTTTTCCTCCCCTATAAAAATGGATTCTCTCTTAAACTTCCCGCCTTCCCCCGTTCCTTTAGCTGGTGGTAAGAGGGAAGGAATGAATTTGCATACAATTGTTCGCCGACACGCAACGCACTCACACATTTCTTCATTACGACTGACTTTTATCACACGTACACCCACCCACCCACACACACACACACCGGTTTTTTGTTTCTGGTTTATCCTATGAGTAAGAATTACTACAAAGGATTTGGTGTAAGGGAAAAGTGCTGGGGATTAGCTGTACATCACACAGCGTTTGCTTACTTGAGCAGCCATATTCAAAGCACGTGCATAAAATGCATTATTCATACACAGCTATAGATCGTGTAAATGCGATATCCAAGATCATCTATAGTTTGAATACAGATTGGAGAGACGTGAGAGATTATTTATGTGTCTAAGGGTTACCAGATCCGCGGTCGCAGCTCAGTCGCCATGTATGGCCCATATATCAGTGATGATCAATAACAATACCTCCTTGCTGTCTGCGAGGGCTATTCTCTCGCAGGCAGTACCTTGTAGGAGAGACAGGAAGGGGCTACCTTTGGGGATGCATTTTCCACTCTCCGTTTTTAAACCAAGGTTCCCACAAGCCGAGGCACCTCGGCCTGTTTCGAGAGGAGTATGTTCTGGGGTCGCAGACCTTAGGCATACGGTAAGAGTTGTTCGCTGTTCTAATTGGAACATTCGGCTAGTTGCCTCCAAAACTGGTCGAGGTAGGGAGAAAGAAATGCTGCGACCACACAGCAAACCCCTCTACCGCTATCGAAAGGGCGTGGGACAAGTAACCAATGCCCGACCTACCTGATGCAGGTTTGTCTAGGGTTTTCCCTGCATTACTTTTAGGCGAATGCCGGGTAGGATCCTTAAACTATAGCCCAGGGACCCTAGTTAATCCTTGGCTCCCTTCCTCTTCCCTTCCGTATCCCCCCTTCCTATGCTATTAAAGGGGAGTTGCCACCCTGTGGATTACCCTCATGTAGACTGTTACCCTAAAATAATAATAATAATAAAAAACAATAACTCCTTATAGATGCTAGATGGCACGTCTCAGTCACTCTATCTGTGGTTTCAATGACGTCACCAAGTTGAGAACGGAAAATTAAGAGACACAAATATTCAACACTCCAACGTTGATTTCTCGTAAGGAAATCGAAGCGTGTTATTTTTTTACGTCTTCAGTTTCCGAACTCAGCAGAAAAGACTGCGTAAGTCAGAGCTTGAAGTGATTATGAAGTCCAGTCCAGCTGTCCAGACGAAGCCGATGGATCAACCATTGAGAAATTAATGGATTTATTTTATATATATGTATTATATTCCACCTAGCTTCGAATTCATTAATATTTCAATTAGTATTAATAAATAATTTCAAAAAATTATTATTGTATCTTATGTGTACACGATTGATAATTTTGTATGACTCACATAGTCGAAAGCTATCAAATATTATAAATGATTTTATTTAGATTGCGGTACTAGTTTTTTGGAATTATTTACATAATAAATCCCAGTCTACAAATCTATATTCTACACCAGTGTTGTTGTAGCTATTCAGGCACCAGTACAAGAAAACCGTTTCGAATTCGTATCTGCTAATAGCTTATTCCGTTACTGACCGACGGCATCTCTTCTTGTAGGCCAAATCAACAACAGTGTAGATGAACAAATACAGTCTAACACAGTATGACTGTGATGTACTGTAACAAGGAAATGGTAATAAAAAAAACCACTGGAAAAATGCAAAGCTTTTGAAAAAATTAAATGAAGAAAATAAAATAGAATATTTCAGAATCCATGGTTTCTATTTTTCTTATTAAAATATATATATATATATATATATTATTTATGTTAAATTTATATTGTCATGTTCCAGAAGAAGTTTTGTGACCCTAAATTAATATAAATAATATAAAATATACACGTAGAAATTAAATGAATCAGTTCTATTTCATCTAGTTGGAAAAATGTAAAATCTATCGATTTTCTTAGATTTAATTTCGTTTTTTTTTATTAAAATCGTCAGAAAAGAAATATATTTGACCATTGTAGAATTTATAAAAAAAAATATCCTACACATTATTCTGTGTTCACCCTGCCTCACTTTTCTTTGAATATTCATAAACTGTTAATTTATTCTCTGAAAGGCGGTTCCCATAAGACAGTTTTACTCAGATCTGGGAAGTTGAAACAATGAACGGGATTTTCTAAGAAAATTGATACGAAGAAGAGGTGGTGCTGTTTTCTCAAGCACTTTCCTGTCACTTAACACACAATGACTTCTTCGCAAGGGGAGGCTCTAAGAAGGTTGTGGAGTAACCCCATGTAGACAAAAGTTATTTTGTAGCGTACGCGTTGAAACGGCTTCCGTTTCACACACTGGGGTAATAAAGAAGCGCGCCAGGAAAAGTTCCTGCGTGTAAGGCCGGTGAGGGGGTCGGCAATGAACAGTTTAGCCAGAACACTGAAGGACGCAAGCGGCGACAATGACATTGATTGTTTGCGAGAGGCGTAGCCGACCGACCTGGCCCTACGACAAGATTGAGTAGTCCGCCGTTGCAGGCAGGGTAATTAACATCCGTTTAGATAAGGGATCTCCCAAGGATAACTGCGGAAGAGAGATTTTATTTGATGAAGAATGACGCTGGAGTAGTGAGGCGGAGCTGCGAAGGCTGAAAAGAAAATTAGCAATTGTGTTTCAAAACAAGCAACACTTGATCCAGTTCTTGCCCCGTCGATACCAAAAACGTTTTTAATGATATTTTAGTACTCAACTGGTTTATATTAATGATATAAATTAAATAAAGTACCGAAATTTATTTACAGACATTTCAAAACATTTTATTCCGCACTATCTGTGTGCCCGACGTTGCCACGTGTAATTATTTATATAAACCCGAAAAAGTATTTAATTATATTTTAATCTTTGGTCAAGAAGTGATTTAACCTAAATCTAACTGTTCCTAGTTCCGTTCATCCTTTCGACCGATAGTGCATTAATTGAACAGCTGTAAAATACATTGAATTTTATCGCACCAGTCCAAACAAACATATCTTCGAATTTCTTCTTAAATATACTCCTTGAGTATTGCAGGATATAATTGTCCCTCAGTCTTCAGACATAACGAAAGATTTAAACTCATGAAATTCTTAGCTAGATTCACAATGTAAACAAATGGTCACCATATTGGAGTCACTAATATGGCCACGAAAATTAACTTACATTTTCCGCAAAGATCGTAAAGTATCTCGTATTGTTTTTTATTATCATTTGATGGAGTATTGCTTGATAAAATTATACTTTTTATTCAATAAAAATAATTCTGCTTTATTTCAATAGGGAAAAAGGAACTATTTCGTTTGTTCGTCGCGTAGTAACGTCACTTTCTCAACCGCGTGACGTCATTGTATCTTGGCGCGCGCAGTAATTTAACACAAAATGATTACCTTTTTCAATTATAATTCTATTACTCACCCCCCACAGTACAGTTTCTCGAGTTTTGAATAATATTTTTATCAATTTTTGTAGCAATCTGTCCACGTGTTTAATTCTGTAAATACATTAACGTAAAGACATACATACATCCTTTTTTATTATATAGATAGATAAAGGTATCCATCCCAAATGTCATGCTGGAGACAGCGCCCCCTTCCAATAAACGTTGTGGGACAATTAGAAAGGTAGTGGTGATGGTGAAGAGCCTTCGAGGAGACTCTAGGAAATATAATACATATCATTTGATAATAATGATGGATCCGGTTAGCACTGGGCGAAGTTCCAACTCCATTTATTTACATAAAATAACACGCGGGGAATATCAATCGCGGTCTCATGGTTCCAAAAAAAAAGGTTAATTCTTAGAACATGGAAGATCAACACATAAAATACATTTTTAGGGGTTAAACTGGAGTTAATGTTTAGTTGTAGTATAACGTTACTTCGAATGTTTCTAAACAATAAAAGAAAAAAATGTTTCCTTTTAAACGGTAAAGGTTTATACTTCCACGTCAATGTTTATCTCATATTTTCCTATAAATTTAATTCATGCATGTTCGTTTATTTTATCAAATCATAAGTTTTTCTGGAAACCCGAGAAACCTGGAAAGCGATCGGGCATCCGTAAGCGAGAATTCCGGTGAGAGTCGCCGCCATGCGAACGGTGCATAAAGCCCCAAGGGAAATTATTTTCAACAAGGATATGAAAATTGATTCCTTAGTTCGACGCATTCTCGTTACTTTATTTACATATCTCAAAGCAGTCTTCAGCATACCAGTTATTTTTTTCCTGATAGGAGGTCGAATGGCTGTCGATGTACTCTCCAAAGTAATGCAAGGCTACAAACCCACACAGAGCCTCCAAAACACTTTGGAAATCATAAACCAGTTAAACTGGTCATCTATAAATTGATGGAAGGTTAAGAGGGGGTTGAAATTAATGGAAGAAGAAGAGAAAAAGTAGCGTTACGATTTAAATGAGAAGACATTGCACTTATACGCGCTTTCAAATACTCATATTAATACTAGCTGCGTGACGGCTTTACCCGGGTATTTATTTAACACCATGGTTAATGCAAGAGTTAAACTCAGCGACTTCTGTAACCTCGGAATCGACACTAATATCGGTTGCATTGTTTTTTATACCACCACGCGCGCCATAGTAGTGCTTCTTCACTCCCTTCCATTTTGGAATTGAAATTCTAATATGACATTATCTAAATAAGCGACCCTAGAAACGTTTTATTCGACGCTAATAATGGTCGTTTAGGAATGTTTTTAAATTCACCCCTTCCGCAAGTACCCTTAGAGTGTCTTACCCGCTTCAATGTTTGTTCCTGGATCGTAAGTTACGTGTGTATAATGTTTGGTAGAAATTGGTCTACGCATTTAATATTGTTTCACCCCGTTCACCCTCATACCTAGGGGCTGAACTACATCTTAGCCAGTATGGAAAATGTCAGAATTAAACTCAGTGATTTGTTTCGCGTTATTTTTATGTAACGCCTCTTCACCTCCTCCCTTATTTATGCTTTATGGGGTTGAAATTATACACTAAAAACATCTGGATAGAAAGTATTAATCAGATTGGCCCAAAAAAATAATTATATAAGCTTATATTGGCCGTTTTAGCGTGATTTCACCCCCGTAACCCCCTTGAGAGTTTTTTTAAAGCTTCGAAACCCTTTTTTTTTTAGGGCAACAGGCTACATGAATGTGATCCACATTGGGCAACTCCCCTTTAATAGCATAGGAAGGGATTTGAAAGGGGGGATGCGGAAGGGTAGAGGAAGATAGCCAAGGGTTAACTACGGCCCCCGGGCTATATTTTAAGGATCCTGCCCGGCATTCTCCTAAAGAAATGCAGGGAAAACCTTAGAAAAACCTGCATCGTGTAGGTCGGGCAGTGGGTACTTGTCCCACGCCCTTCCGATAGCGGGAGAGGAGTTTTCTGTGGGGACGCAGCATTCCCTTCTCCGAGCCTCGACCAGTTTAGGAGGCAGCTGGCCGACTATTCCAATGGGATTAGCGAACAACTCTTACCGTATGCCCAAGGTCTGTGACCCCGGAACATACACCTCTCAAAACAGGCCGAGGTGCCTCGGCTTGTGGGAACCTTAGTTCAAAAACGGAGAGGAAAAGGCATACCCAAAGGTAGCCCCTTCGTGTCTCTACTAAAAGGTTCTGCCTGCGGGAGAACATCCCTCGCAGGTTACCTGCGAGAGAATCCTCTGACTGTTTTATATTCCTAAAATCAGCTTCGAAAACCTGACGCATTCATTATGCATATATATATATATATATATACATATATATATATATACATATATATATATATATATATATATATATATATAGAGAGAGAGAGAGAGAGAGAGAGAGAGAGAGAAGACGTAGTTCACTATTTCTATTAACACTTTAGATCGAAGATTTTCCCGGTGTATATTCTGGATAAGCAGTTCTTTTGTTTCCACCCGGGTTAAAGAAAGTTTAAGACAACACGTTTCGATGGCGTGCTCTGTTATCCTTCTCATGTGACTACTCTCATTTTCAACATCTTTCGTAGTAACATTTAATTCATCTATTAGAATAAGTTTATAATATTAATTCTTTTAATACAAAATCTCCAAATCTCTGTCTCTCGTTTCGTGTATGCACAAGACATACATTTTCCCTCAGGTTTTTTCCCGACCTGTCCATGACAAAGTGTTCTATTTTTAATTTTAGCCCTTTCCCGTGGTTTTATGGGGTGCTTATTACGCAGAGAAAATAGAATTTAAGATAAGGTGGCGAGGCGATGTACTGTTGAGGTCTGCATTCTCCATGCGGTTCCTTGCACCGAGGTTCACGGCTCTACCACGTGAAAGAAGAAATCTGGTTGCCAAACGGTATTCTCAATTCTTCTGTAATTTTTAGGTCTGCTTTTATTCTTTGATTCGCACAGACGTGCGGTATAAAATTTAATTAAAATGTTCCAGTTAAAATTTTCATCGATGCATATACGACATATGGGACTCATCTATTCTGTGGATAGTAAATTGGATCAATTAATGACGTACGGATTAAATTGTTTTGTGATAATTTCCAAGCGTTTAATGTTAAAGACGGGGCAATAGTGCAAGGTTTTCCCCGCATTGGAAAGTAGGTGGCCATCACGAGACTAGTTTCAACGTACTTCACACATTTAATTGTGATGGGAGCTGCTAAGCTGTAATTACGTCAGCTCAACTAAGTAGCAGCTGATACCTGCAATTACGAGAAGGAATGTGAGAGAGGGGAAAGTGTGCACGCCTTCTCACCCTCGACGAAAGAAGGTGGAAAGGCAACGAAAGTGAGAAATGAAGGGAGCGTAGGTACGTTTCTGGGTTTACTTATCGAAGGCGAAGTGAACGTGGTCTTTTTGAAGGAACGGATGACGACATCAGAGCCAGAATCAAATCGTGATGTTCTTTCAGGGTTACGAGTTGATGGATTCACACTCCATAGAGGGACGCCGGAAGTTTCCGTATAAATTGTAAGGGACATACGTCTGTTTACTAATAGGGTTCGTAGAAGAAGTGTGAGGACCAAGAAGTGTCAACAAGCTGGGAGATAATGTGGCTGCAGCTGCAGGCAAGGCAACTGCTGGACGAGGACTTTTATCTGTAATGACCATTCGTCAAAGCTGAGCACTCGGTCGTTTCGAAAGGCTTTCAGAAATGACACCGGCCTTGCGTCACACTGCAGTCATTATCTGTCGTACATTATGGGACGAGAATTGGTGTCAGAGAATATATTTCTCATAAAACTGTGATTCATTTCGATATGATCCACTGTATGTAAACTGACGTGACCCAGGCCAGGCCACCACCAGAGTCACTTGAGAGGAAAAGGAGACGCCTGATCAGCGTCAATCAACGACCATCAGCTTTAACTTCGATCAAAACACACCGAATTACGTATTTTAAAAACGTATTCTCTAAAAATTTATATTTTTTGTTGTTAATTATGAATAAGAAAAATAAATCAACCAATATAACCAGAATAATTTGATTTTAATTCAGTTAAATCTATCTATATATATAAAAATGAATTGCTGTTCGTTAGTCTCACTAAAACTCGAGAACGGCTGAACGGATTTATCTTATCTTAGTCTTGAAATGTTCGTGGAGGTCTAGGGAAGGTTTAAAAGGCGAGAAAAAATCGAATAATTTCCGGGAAAACCCTAAAAACATCCATTTTCTATTTCCCATACAAACGTTTTCTAAATAAAATACAAATCTACACCAGTCGAGAAATTTTCACCAAATTTCGTACACGTGTTCTTTGCGACCAGGAAACAAACACTGTCGGGGTGAGACGCGTCTTCCACCCCCAGAAGCGGGGGTGAAAATATTTAAACATACTAAAACAGCCGATATTTGAGTCGGATAAATATTTTTAGGGGTCAAAGATATTGATAGTGTTTCTACCAATGTTATCTGAATACAATTTTCATCCCCTACGCCCTGTGAAAAGGACACCCTTCGGGTTTGGGGGTGGAGATGCTTTACAGTAAAATAACGCGAATACAACCGAGATTGGAGTCAAATCAAAGGTTATGGAAGTCACTGTGTTTAGTTACGACATTCAAATTGGCATTTACCCCTCAGATGCAGGGATAGCTGGGTGCAAATTTTGGAACATTCAAACACGGCAGATATTAGCGTTGAAGAAATATTTTTCAGGGTTAATTATAATGATTAGGGTTCGAGTAGCGTTACATAAAAATTGCGCAAAAGCAGCCGAAATTGGAGTCATATCGGGGGTTATAGATAAATGACATCTCGGGCAACGCCGGGCACCCAGCTAGTTAGAAATAAAAATGCAGGAAAAGGTTTTCGAACCATCTTTGGAAACTCATCAGGAACTATTTCAATTAAAAAATAAAATAGAAACCTAAATTGGGTACGACGAGGACCAGCCGAAGCATTGATAAAATTTATTGATATGTTTGGAACCTGCTAATTGAATTTTTACAGCTCTTTGAATTTAAATTTGTCCTCAACAAGGTCATGAAATATATTATTTGATGTATTCCATAGATTTAATTTAGTGCTCCTTTATATATTTTATTAATATATTAGTGTTTTAATAAAAAATTAATATATTTAAATTAGTAAAGAGGACAAAAACAGGCAATTAATTAATAACGTAATTAATTAATAACATGTTTCGGTCATAATGTGAACCCTTAACAGGTTTATAAAAATAAAGATAAATTATTTTAATTTATTTTCTTTTAAGATACAACTATACAACGATATTGGCTTGATAAATCAGTGTCATTTCTGATATTGAGAAAATAAATGTTAGTATTTCAGAAACTATGCAATATTTTTAATTAACATCAGTTTTTTTTAAAAATAAAAATATTTTCTCAGCCTATCAAATATTAAGGCATTTTGATTTAGTAAATATGTCTAAACATATAGAGGTTAAATTAAAACTTTTAAAAATAATTTTAGTTCAATATAGCCATCAATGTAATCTAAGTGATGCTATGAAACACTAATCTATTACCTAAATACCGAAGAGGTGCCATAGTTGGGTCGAAACGTAATAACCTCATTTTTGTATTAATATGAGATGTAATTCCTTAATTTAATAGTATGAAAATCAAATTACCCTCACTTTATTCGCTTATTTATTTATTTCTCATATATTTTTATTTCTCATTTTCCTTTGAAAACAGATTTTTAGATTTGCGTAGATTTTTCTTATAGGATTTTGGGAAATGACAGACGAAGGAGTAGAATAATCACTCAACGAAATCAAGATACTGCGAAAAAAATATATATAAAGGAAACTAAACGTCCAAATTTTGTATAATGAGATAAATGAATTAACCTACACGACAATAAATTCCAGAGAAGGTCCATTTATATGCGAATTTTTCCAATATTTACCGTAATTTTAATTGACCCAATTCTTCATTTTCCACATTGTACGATTTTTACTAATTATGTACACTTTTCTTCTCAAATAAAGTTATTCGAGTTAACACCCTTCTATTCATATCTCTCTTTTTCTAATCATTTTTCTATCACCTACCTTCAGACTTCCATTTTTAATTTATCTCTATTCTGCTTTTACAATAAAATATTCTGAATCGTTACGGTAGATTTCAATATTCCATTCAGCAACTTAGACTTGGAAACTTAAGAGCATTTGATGATTTTAATGCCAATAATTCTATCTATAACATATATGTGTGACAATTCATGAAATAAGGAAAATTGTAAACCTATGGTTTGGACATAAAAATGTTGGAAAGGAAATTAATGGCCTCAGAATTCACAGAAAGTTAAGATATATGTTATTTTTTTTTAACCTTTAACGAGAATGAACCTGAGGGATTTAAGGAATCCAGAGGTCGCAGCTTGTCAATTCAAGGAGAAAGAAAAAGTTTACCTGCAAATTTTACTTGGAGTTGCGGGCGGAAAACGTCAAATGGTACGTGAAACGTGAAAACTGAAAAGAAGAGAAATATCAATTTAAAGATGTCGTTTAGAAGGAAAATAGAAACAAAATGGCGTAGAAACAGGAATAGGGAAAATTAAACAGGGGGATAAAAAAGCGAAGACGGGGGACGAGTAATTCGAAACAAGAAGATTAAATAAATTAAATGTGTGTGCAAAAAGTTAAATTCAAGCGATAAACAGGTTAGAGGAAAGTAAATAACGTACTCAGTGCTGGTGGTTAGAAGTGCTCTTAGAAAAAATATTAATTAAGCGAAGGTGAAATAAATATTTGAAATTACATAAATAATTGGGGGAAAAAAAAACTTTTCCTTCTACAATTAAAGCACATCATTATTTCAACTAATATTTCGATAATCATTCGGAGCTTTCTGTTTAGTTAAAAATATCATTATAAACTCAATATTGGACGTCAGACTACCGTTTTAAATACTTCCATTATGCAGCTGAGGGGAAAAAGTAAGAAGTAAGAGGAATATATAAAATCTTCTAGTATAAAACAGTTTAATAAGAAGAAAAATAGCCAAATAAATAAAAAAATAGTGATTATATAAATACCAAACGACGTTTCAGTAAACCTTGTTCCTTTTTTTTTCAGGTGCTAAGAAAGAGCCTAAAGTGACACAACTGCACAATTCAGTTTAAAAAAATACAGAAGTAACTTTGGAGTTTTATCAACTGAATTACGCTGTTGCGTCGCTCTAGGCTCTTGAGTTAATTAGGTTTCTTTTTGTTTTCTTACCACCAGAAGAAAGGAACAAGTTTGCCAGGAACTACATGTGGTATATATATATCATCACTTCTTTTCTCTGTTTTTTTTTATTATTAATTTTCAAAACAGACGTAAAGATTTCTTTTTTGTAAAACAGTTCATTTCCTTCTATACGAACGTTCATCTTGAGTAAAGATTAACAAGAAAGTAAAAAAAAAAATTGGAATGCACCGCGATTCAGGAGTAGAGGTACCCATAATTTCCCCTTCTTAATGGTAAAAATTAATCGCAGGTTATTGTAATTTATAAAGTATAAAGCTGCACTTACTACGTTGCTGGGTAAATGAAGGTGACGAATTTCGCCAGGAAATAAACTTACCTAAAAAAAAGAGACAAAAATACACAAATATTAAACATCATTTTAGTTTAAAATTTAAAATTACTTTCTATAATCCAAACCTAATTTTAATTCTGAGTTACGGTGGCGATTTTCATTAATGACAAAAAAATTCATAGAATTCGATAATTAAATTCTATATTAATTTAATGGTTTCAACGCGACAAAATTAGGATTTTAATATGTCAGGAATGTTAAAAAAAAATTTTCATATATATTTATAATTAATTTACGATATTGCAAGCCTCTGTCTATATAAATATATTTTAGTTTTGGTGTAATTTCACAGACACAGAGGAAAAAAAAAATTATTTTAATGTTGATGGAAGCAACCACGTCAAATTTAATTTTACGAGCTGTTCAGTAAATAAAATCGTAATTTATCAATCGTTATTATGGTATGAAAAAGGCCGTTTATTAAACCTCGGGTTCAGAAGGAATGCAGTAAGAATTTTGAAAGTATTCAATAACGATTGTTGAAAGGTAATATTAATTAGCATCTTTAACAAGAATTATTTGCATGTAACTGGCCACATGCAGACAAATAAACAGAAAATTCGTACAACGTTTTTTTTGTTCTACCGATTGGCAGACATCGTCAAGCAGTGAATCACTGCGAGAATCGTCTCTGAGAATGATCAACACTAAATTAAATGATAATTTTTCCTCTTAATGTTCAAAGTCACACTGTAATTAAAATCTATCACCTCCGATATCTTTGCTTCTTTTTTTCTTTGATCTCTTTGACAAGTTCCCTCTCATTCAGTTTGTTTACGTTGAGTGCTTGAGAAGGTCTGTCAATTGGTGGAAGAAACGTTGCACGATTCTTCCTGTTTAGTTGTCAGTTGGAGGCCAATTACATGAAGATGATTGTTTTTTTTGTTTTTTTAGGGCAACAGGCTACATGAGGGTGATCCGCATTGGGCAACTTCCCTTCAATAGGAAGGGATCTGAAAGGGGGGATGCGGAAGGGTAGAGGAAGGTAGCCAAGTGTTAACTAGGGCCCCCGGGCTATATTTTAAGGATCCTACCCGGCATTCGCCTAAAGAAATGCAGGGTTTTTTTTAGGGCAACAGGCTACATGAGGGTGATCCACATTGGGCAACTCCCCTTTAATAGCATAGAAAGGGATTTGAAAGAGGGGATGCGGAAGGGTAGAGGAAGGTAGCCACGGGTTACTAGGGCCCCCTGGGCTATATTTTAAGGATCCTACCCGGCATTCACCTAAAGAAATGCAGGGAAAACCTTAGAAAAACCTGCATCGGGTAGGTCGGGCATTGGGTACTTGTCCCACGCCCTTCCGATAGCGGGAGATGAGTTTGCTGTGGGGACGCAGCAATCCCATCTTTGTGCCTCGACCAGTTTAGGAGGCAGCTGGCCGACTATTCCAATGGGAATAGCGTACAACTTGATGATGATTGTAGAAAGCTTGAACATTATATTAGTATTATGTGATTTATTAACAGTGAGTTCAATACATCGGTTCCTACATTCAAATATTTCCAGAGAATTATATCGTCGGATTGGAACGGCCACTGCAGTTGACAACGGTAAGTCAAAGTTTTTAATTTGAATTCTATTATATTTCTATAATCAATACTACGATTGTGTTTTTCACGAAACGTGTTACTATAATATTCTTCATTTATACGCCAAGTAGTCTTCCTATTTATAGTACATTTTTAAAACACATCAATAAACTATAATTAATATATATATATATTTTTTTTTCTCAGGAAAAATGTCACTTTATTTTAATAATTTATACATTAATTAGTCCTCCTATTAATGATACATTTTTAATCACCTTATGGTCGCCTTCTTGTTTTTATATATATATATATATATATATATATATATATATAAAGTTATTGTTTTATTTTTTATATATATAATATATATAAAATTATTATTTTATTTTATATATATACATATGTATATATATATATATAAAATTATTATTTTTATATATACATATGTGTATAAATACATATATACATATGTATATGAATACATATATACATATGTATATAAATACATATATATATATATGTATAAATAATAATTAAAAAAAATTATTATAATAATTTTATTTTATATATATATATATGTGTGTGTGTGTGTGTATTTGTTTATATAAAATTATAATTAATAATTTATGGAAAAATTCTGCCAATAATTATTATTTTATTATATATATAATATAAATAAAATTATAATTATATATATCTATATATATTTCAAATAAAATTATTATTTTATTTTATATATATACATATGTATATATATATATATAAAATTATTATTTTTATATATACATATGTATATAAATACATATATACATATGTATATAAATACATATATACATATGTATATAAATACATATATATATATATGTATAAATAATAATTAAAAAAAATATATTATAATAATTTTATTTTATATATATGTGTGTGTGTGTGTGTATTTGTTTATATAAAATTATAATTAATAATTTATGGAAAAATTCTGCCAATAATTATTATTTTATTATAGATATAATATAAATAAAATTATAATTATATATATATATATATATTTCAAAAAAAATTATTATTTTATTTTATATATATATATAAAATAATATTTTATTTTATATATATTTTATTTTATATATATATATATATATATATAATTTTTGGCATAATTTTGTATGCGTGTCTTGAAATAATTAAATTTGTCATTTGAAGTAATGTCACATAATTATCTATGATTTCGTATTCTCCATCACCTTACGTAAAGTTTTATATTTTTTCCCGCAAGTGTCAACTTAGGGTGTATTATTATCATCACAGTATTAAATATTTTGTCACCTTCTATTGCCCTGTGATTTTTCCCCTTATAAATCGCTAGTTTGTGGGTTAGTAGATACATGCTTTGTGTTGCAGTGATCTTGACCTCGTCACTTTTTCCCCTAGTTTTCTCCTTTGAGCTACGTATCGCCGACGTCACAGCGAACGGACGTTTGACACATGTACCAGGGATCAAGGTTAGAGAGACCAATGTCCACCAAACAAATACAAAATTAGGTTTGTCATCCTTAATCCACCTCGTGATGGACTTTGAGCAGTCATACAGAAAGGAAAAAAAAAACATTTGCTGAAATTTAAATGGAAGTTTAAATCAATTTGTTTTGTTTGTATTTTTAAGTGCAAAATGTAGCACAATATGGAAAGGGGAAAAAAAATGCTAGAATTGAAAAACGCTGAAAAGCTTTTAATGTCGTTTCAGAAAATAATATACAAAGCCAAGCCAGCGGACCAAGTACGGATAGTGTTTTAAATACAATGTAGTAGAGAAAGTTTCGTACAAGTAATATTCGAAAATGTGAAAACCATGAAATCATGAAAAAAAAAGACAATATATTTTAAATTAATCAACAATTACAAACATGAAATGCATAAGAATTAAAATGTTAATTACATCAAAAACGACAATTAAAATTATAATTTAATCTAATATGTGCCAGATATAACACAGACGGGTTTACAGTAATATTATCCATATAATTGTGCAAAAATATAGGAAGAAAAAGCCTGCGAGAGGATTCTCTTGCAAGGAACCTGCGAGGGATTTTCTCTCGCAGGCAGAACCTTTTAGGAGAGATACGAAGGGGCTACCTTTGGGTATGCCTTTTCCTCTCCGTTTTTTGAACTAAGGTTCCCACAAGCCGAGGCACCTCGGCCTGTTTTGAGATGTTCCAGGGTCGCAGACCTTGGGCATACGGTAAGAGTTGTTCGCTATTCCCATTGGAATAGTCGGCCAGCTGCCTCCTAAACTGGTCGAGGCACGAGAAGGGAATTCTGCAAACTCCTCTCCCGCTATCGGAAGGGCGTGGGACAAGTACCCAATGCCCGACCTACCTGATGCAGGTTTTTCTAGGGTTTTCCCTGCATTTCTTTAGGCGAATGCCAGGTAGGATCCTTAAAATATAGCCCGGAGGCCCTAGTTAACCCTTGGCTACCTTCCTCTATCCTTCCGCATCCCCCCTTTCAAATCCCTTCCTATCCTATTAAAGGGGAGTTTCCCTAAGTGGATCACCCTCATGTAGCCTGTTGCCCTAAAAAAAATGTGCAAAGATATTAATTAGTTGAAGATTGTTAACTGATTGCCACAGAAAGGAAACAGATGATCCCAGTGCAAGGTAAAATAAGGCACTTGTAGTACAACTTTCTCCAAAACCAATTTTCACTCACCTTCCTTGGTCGTATTTTCAATATATGCATGACTCGGTAAAAGTAAAATATAACATCCAAAATAATTGTGGTCTAAGCAGCGTCATGCTAGTCTCTAATTAGGACGATTTAGAAAGAATTTAGCTTCCATAAGATATAATAATGATTTTTCTGTACACTTTAAATTATAAAAATAAATTTTTAATTTAATTAGTTTAAATACACATTTCTGTTATAAGGTGAACCCTCATCAGGTTTCCAAAAAAGATTTTAAGTGGCAGATACAATTTTACAAAGATATTACTCAAAAATTATAAAAAAAAGTATCTGTTTGGGAAGTCAGATTTCAATTTTACTGGATTTTTATTATGCATACATTTCAAATAAGAACAAGGAAGTTAAGGGAATATTCTTTTTTATTTCAATGGCTGTAAACAAAAAAAAATAAAGTATCAATTAAAGGTGTGTTGCTTGTTGCATTCATGAAGTAGCAATCAATTTTTTTCTGTAGAATGTTTTAATATTTTAATAGTGAATTGTAAATTAGTGTGAAGTACAGGAAAACCCAAAAGATTCGTCAGGGTAGCTTTGGTTGTAATAGCAGCTGTGATTCCGGTTTTCATTCGAAGTTATATCCAGAATTTTTTCTACATACTTCATTAATTCTATTTCAAAAATTTTTCGATCTAAACTTGATATAAAGCATTATTATAATTAGTTAAAATAAACTAAAATACATAATGAATAAGAAAGATACCCAATACAGACAAAGAAGCTAATATAAATACCACACAACGTTTCTGGGATCCTTGTGCCTTTCGTCAGGTTCTAAGAAGAGTCTAGATAGACACAACTGCACTGGTCGGGCTTTTGAGTGTTTTCAACTGGCCAGTACAGTTGTGTCACTCTAGGCTCTTCTAAGCACCTGACGAAAGGAACAAGAATCCAAGAAACGTTGTGTGGTATTTATATTACCTTTATTGTCTGTATTTGGATATCTTTCTTATTCGTTCTTTTCAATCAGTCGTAAATTGTTTCTTTTTTAAATACATAATGTTCAATCCCTTATTTTAGGGAACTCTTAAGATGCATCGAAAGATTTTTTATTAATTAATTTTTAGATACATTTCAAGTAGTTCATAAGCTAAGGCTGAAACATTATGTATTTTAGTTATGTTTTAAATTTTAATGTTTCTGACTTACGGTCAGTTTCCACTAATTATATTTAATGAAAATCAGGTAGAGTTAAATTTTTTAATATAGTAAAGTTTTTTTTGCTGGCTCTAGTCGAATATTTTATATGCATTTTTAGTCTAATTTCTGAATAATATTAATAATATACCTCCATGAAATTTTACAAACGGTTAAATACAATAATTAAAACGTTTAATATTTTATTTTCGTCTTGTTGAATGAAAAGTGACCAAAAAACCTAAAGTAACTCCGGCTAACTGAAAGGGAAAGGCTGACGTGTCTCGCTGTGTGTGTGTGTGTGTGTGTGTAATGCAGTTTTCCCCACTTTTGTTTAGTGAGTCGTGGCATTCCACTTGTTATTAATCATCACCACGTCATGTGGGTCACACTCTCAACCACCGCTGCTGACATTTCGGCTACTTGTTAGACACGTGTCGGCTCGAGGAACGACGTCGTCATTCGCGGAACAGTTTTCTTTTTATTACGGTCGTGTGACTTGTTGGCTCTGACTACAAACGTTGCTGATTCAGAAACACTTAAATCACTTTAACCCGATGAGCAAGTGTTGCCAAATTCACCGAGACTGATGCCAGTTAACCAGACGGTAACTACTGACATGCGAGGTATCGTAAAACGGCAAGGAGTAATCAAACGTGGTATTTCAATCGTTGAACCAGAAGCCGATTTAAAGAAACAGAGGATCATATAGAAGCACGAGGCGGTATTTTAACTTTTATTTCTTTTTTATTTTTAGGGCAACAGGCTACATGAGGGTAATCCACGTGGGGCAACTCCTCTTTAATAGCATAGGAAGGGATTTGAAAGGGGGGATGCGGAAGGGTAGAGGAAGGCAGCCAAGGGTGAACTAGGGCCCCCGGGCTATGGTTTAAGGATCCTACCCGGCATTCGCCTAAAGAAATGCAGGGAAGCCCCTAGAAAAACCTGCATCAGGTAGGTCGGGCATTGGGTACTTGTCCCACGCCCTTCCTATAGCGGGAGAGGAGTTTGCTGTGGGGACGCAGCATTCCCTTCTCCGTGCCTCGACCAATTTAGGAGGCTGCTGGCCGACTATTCCAATGGGAATAGCGGACAACTCTTACCGTATTCCCAAGGTCTGTGACCTCGGAACATACACCTCTCAAAACAGGACGAGGTGCGTCGGCTTGTGGGCACCTTAGTTCAAAAACGGAGAGGAAAAGGCATCCCCAATGGTAGCCCCTTCGTGTCTCTCCTATAACTTTATTTTTATTTTTTATTTTTTTAGGGAAACAGGCTACATGAGGGTGATCCATATTGGGCAACTCCCCTTTAATAGCATAGGAAGGGATTTGAAAGGGGGGATGCGGAAGGGTAGAGGAAGGTAGCCAAGGGTTACTAGGGCCCCCGGGCTATGGTTTAAGGATTCTACCCGGCATTCGCCTAAAGAAATGCAGGGAAAACCCTCGAAAACCCTGAATAAGGTAGGTCAGGCATTGGGTACTTGTCCCACGCCCTTCGGATAGCGGAAGAGGAGTTTGCTGTGGGGACGCAGCATTCCCTTCTTCGTGTCTTCGAGTTAAGGAAGCTGCAGATGCATTACAAAAAAAAAAGGTGAGTCTACGAAGTAAAAGGAATTAAACAGCAATTGCGGACCGTTGAATAGTAAACCAGCGAGGATGTTACACAACTGTGACGCTAGTTTGTGAATATTTCCTTCACGACAGAGGGTGATACAGTACCAGTATAGGAGTATAATTCTGCACGACCTTCTTCCAAAAAAAAAAAAAAATGATAAAGCGTATTCTCTTGAGAGTACGTGGCGAGTTGGTAATGACCGTCGTCCTGTTATGAGTGCAGAGAGGCAACAGACTCGTGAAGTGAACCACTGCAATATCCGGGATCGAAGCAGCGACCTCGGGTCTAGAAGGTCGCTTCTCTAATTACTGCTCTTGGTTGAACGCTAAATGGTTATGAACGACTCTGCGTAACCGAAAAGAATCAGCGCCGTGGGAGTACGACGCCGATTGTCGTAAAGAGAAATTACCGTGAAATCACTCGAGTAATTAGACGAACACTGTGTCGAAATATAAAAACGGTAACGTGGGACGGCTTGCTGCAGCTCCTAACCGAACACATATTTGCCTTGGAATGTGGTTTATTTTTCAAAAAAATGATTGCCATAATTAAGTGCAGCTCCTATTAAACCATTTAGCCGGGTGAGGGGTTTTTCATACAACTGCAGTGATGCACTCGAATTAAAATAAAAGACTACAAGAAGGTTATTTATTACTCTTACGAACCTACTTTCAGGTTTTCGGCAAAGCAGAGGAAAAATATATATAATTCATAACCGGTAGAAAGTCCATCTGGCACACAAATACTATTCAAGGTAAAAACCTCCCTTAAAATTTATTTACTTAAAATTCTAGAGTTTTCTGACCGAAAACTTGGGGGAAAAAATTCATAAAGTTCCTTATCTCATTAAATTAAGTGTTTCAACACTGGCAACTGGAAAATATTGTTCTCTATTTTCAACATTGATATTTAAAATATTCATAAATAAATTAAAATGCCCCCATACTTTGTATATCAGTTGCTGAGGGTTTGGGGATGTTACAACTGTTCCAACCATTTATTTCGTTAAAGAAGTTTTTCGCATCGCCATCTGTCGTTTTAGTTTTTAAAATATTTTTCTTAAAAAAATTATTCAAGTTAATTTGGCCTATTACAATTATTTTTTTCGGACAGTGATAAAAATAAATACGTTCGCCGCCCCCGAAATACATTAATATAAGCCGTGGGACATTTTACTTTATTAAGATCGTCTTCGTAACCCTATCGAGAATCTATTTAGAAGAAAATTGGTTCTTTACGTTCGCATAGCGCATAAAAATAATTGTGTATGACGCATTTTTGTATCTAAATGACAAATTCTGACAACAATTGGTGGCAATTATTTAAAAATTATAAAAAAATTGTTTACGTTGAATGTCCTGTGGCACTAGAATTCGTTATTGTATGGATATTATACATTTATTGGCTTTCCAGTAAGCGTAAAAAACCCTTACAAAAATCAAGTGCGTATGTGTATAAAATATAGAAACGTCAGTATTAGATGAAAACTAATTACAGATAAGTTTAAGTGATAAAATAAGCAGCAAACCGAGCTTCAGAAATAATTGAAGCTTTTGAGTTCTTGACACGGCTTGAGCAATTTTGGATCACCTGACGAAAGCAACAATGGTTGTAGAACCTTTTTGCGGTACGTGATTTATCAGCCTAATTTTGTTTGATGATAATTGACTGCCTTATATTCTAAAAATAGAAAATTCAATTTATCAATATCGTCTATTGCTTTGATGTAATACAGTAAATTTCATAATTAAAATATTTTCTTCGTAATATTCCTTCTTTTTCCGATTTTTTATTTCGTTCGTATTTCTTTATATTTTTTTCTCCATTGATCACTATCGAATTAAGCTGTTGGATTATTTCAAATGAATATGACAATGTTGTTGTTAACAAAGACTTTCCTATAAAAGTTATGTTTAATTGACGGTTATATTTATTTGACTTCTTTAAATAAAATAAAATAAATTAAGCCTATTAAGACAGAAATTTATTATGAATAAATAATTATTAATATGATGAATAAAAACATAATTGAAACATACGCGACGTGTCAACCCTATTTTTTGGGACGTCTTCAAGTGTTGTTGTTAAAGGATATAATTTCACATGATAAATCTAAAAGTTCCATAAAACAAAATTTTACAAAAATTATAATTTCTAATGCAGTTATTTAAAAAAAATTATAGTGCGTTACTTACATTTGTGAAAGTGAAATTTAGATTAATAGAATTTTCTAATGTGCGATTTTCACACACGTTGCGGACTTTTACACAGCAATTGAGTGTATTTTTTAATTCTAAAAATACAATAGAATTTAAAAAATTTCAATTCAAAAAATTAATTACAATAACATTTTTTTAATGATTAAGAAAGATAGCCAATTCATACAAAAAAGTAAATACCATAGAATCAGACGCAATTTTTTTAATTTTAACTTTTTTTAGTATTTCGCTTCCTCAATTTGTCTGTTTTAATGTTCTTTTTCCTATTATAATGTTTTAAATTTTATTCGTAATAAATTTCTTATTACATTGAAGTTTTTTCATGTCATGCTCAATGTTTTTAGTGCGTTTAAAATATTATCATAGTTATTTAAGTTTCTTAATTAAACTTGCAGCGACCATCTTTTATGTAACTAAATCATATTTACTTAAGTTGTCTGCGAGGGCTATTCTCTCGCAGGCAGTACCTGCGAGGGATGTTCTCTCGCAGGCAGAGCCTTGTAGGACAGAAAGGAAGGGGCTACCTTTGGGGATGCCTTTTCCTCTCTCCGTTTTTGAACTAAGGTTCCCACAAGCCGATGCACCTCGGCCTGTTCTGAGAGGTGTATGTTCCGGAGTCACAGACCTTGGGCATACCGTAAGAGTTGTCCGCTATTCCCATTGGAACAGTCGGCCAGCTGCCTCCTAAACTGGTTGATGTACGGAGAAGGGAATGCTGCGTCCCCACAGCAAACTCCTCTCCCGCTATGGGAAGGGCGTGGGACAAGTACCCAAGGCCCGACCTACCTGATTCAGGTTTTCTAGGGTTTTCCCTGCATTACTTTTACGCGAATGCCGGGTAGGATCCTTAAAATATAGACTGGGGGCCCTAGTTAACCCTTGGCTACCTTCCTCTACCATTCCGCATCCCCTCTTTCAAATCCCTTCCTATGCTAGTAAAGACGAGTTACCACCATGAGGATTACCCTCATGCAGCCTGTTACCCTAAAAAAAATTTACCTCAGTGGAGGAATATGGAGCAGAGAGTCTAAGACATCTTCCGATACTGTTACGCATTTTTCATACCTGAATATATTTACAGAGATATAGCTTTGTTATGAGAACAGACATACATGCAGTATCTTTGAAAGAAGGACTGTCTTTGCTTAGTGCTTAAAAAAGAGCCAGTGTATTTTTTTTAACATTTAATTTTTGAATTAGCAAGTGAACTACAACCTTAATTTCTTATTTGAAGTGACGGTGATCTTCGAAACACGATCTAAACAGAAGAAATTCCAGTGGGTAATGTAAAATAAGCTGAAAGTCGTAATACTAATGGCGGGACTTCTTTATATAAGAGTAACCGCTTTTAATAATATGATTTTTTCTTTTTCCATGCATAATTTTATTTCGATCAGAGAAAAATATTTCCACATTTCTGTAGAATCAGTTTTGATTGATTTAAAGTTACGAAGTTACTAAAATGATTTCTCTCGTTCTGAGCTTGACAAATTTGTCATCTAACAAAGGACGAAAACAAATATTGCTTGTAAGTTGAATTCGGCACATTCTTCTTTGTACTATAGCCTCGAGTGGCAGCGATTGCCTGTGTTCTGTTATGCGATTACAAAAGCCCCCGGGAAGCAGACCTCCGCTATTGCTTTTCCTCGGAACACAGGCTTCTCCGCTATTTGCATGAGTAAGCAAACGGCGGGCTTTCTCGCAACGAAGGAGCAGTGTGTGTGTGTGTGTGTGTGTGTTTGTGTACGTCTGCTCCAGCTAGTTTCTGCTGTGGTGATTGCCTGCTTCCCTGCTTAACGAGATGCTTTCTTCCGTAACCTACTGTGCTCAAAACCACCGACAAAAATATCACATATGAATATCACTCATTTAGTTACCACTGAGACAGCCTTTCCTGAAATTAAACCGATTAAATTCATATTTTTCAGTTCTGCCCTTTCAATAACATCAAGTATAAGATGTCAACAGCAATTTATCCACTTTTTTAAAAGAATCAATTACACCGATAAATCCAGCCTCATTCCTTGATATAATGAAAAAATTTTATTACATATTTGAGTTATAATATTTATTTAAACTTAGTTAAACCATTTCCTCTTTGACAATTCTTTTAATATTAGATCAACACAGTGACGTAATCTATAATAACTATGTTGAGAATTTTAATCTCATGTGTTTTCAACTGGTTCCACGTCTATGATTTCAGTTTCGGTTATTTCTGTCTTTTTTTATTTAAATTTTATTTTGAGTCCTGCCAGGTCTTTAACGACAATATATATATATATATATATATATATATATATATATATAACCTTACATTATTTTATAAATACATAAATTTGTAGGTAATTTACATGTCCAAGTAATAATTTACTCCTTTGATGAAATTTTAGTGTTCGTTTGATAGGTTGTTGAGGGGTTTTTCTTTTCTCCCAGGATATCTTTACTCTGTTTTTTTTAAAAAAAAATATTTATTTTATTGTCACATCAACCGAAATGGTTATTAGTGACCCCGATTCACTTTACAAAATTACTACTACATTTCCTTTACTCTGTTATTCGTATTTTTTTTTGCAGTCTTGGATAATTTTCACACTCTTCCATACACGTTTCTAGATTTAAACTTAATTTCCCTATTTACTAAATCGTATCACATTTCGAAGACCTCTTTATAATAATGCAGTTTTTCGAACCAAAATATGACAATATTTTATTTATTTATGACAACGTTTCGGTACGTGTTTGTACCTTCATCAGGTCTTTCCTGCTGAGAAATTGTACAACTTACAGTTTTACTATCAAGAAGCCAATGAATTTATAAAAGTGGTTGAACAAAAAAATATTATACTATTAACACAATGAGACTAAGAAAACACTCACCTAAATATAATTTATTTTGCACAATTTCTCAGCAGGGAAAGACCTGATGAAGGTACAAACACGTACCGAAACGTTTGTCGTAAATAAATAAAATATTGTCTGATATTGGTCGAAAAACTGCATTATTTTTAATATAAACAGACGTAAAAATACAACCTCTTTATATAATATTTTGCTTTCACGTTGTGTCATCTATCATTGTCAATAAAACACCCTATTTTTTCATTTCTCTAATAAATCAACAAATTATAACACGATTTCAAACGATATTTGTAATTGTATTGTGACCCCCTTTTTCAAAGTTCTCCGGTAACGTTCTGAATAAATAAAACGTGAGATTATTTCGATTGACTGATAAATGTTATTTCTTCTTTATACTTTTAACCTCCAGAAATACATTCGCTTGTTTATTACAAAATATTTGTCAACCTGAAATGATTTATTTATTTAATACATAATAAAAGGTAGTGACAATATTTCTGTTTACATTTAAACATTTCCTTAAAACCATTATTTCCGAGACTCGTCTATTTGTCTTCATTCCTTATCTATTCTTTCATCCCTTTAAACTTTTAAGAAACGCATTCTTGTATTTCTCACAGGTTCAGCTAATCTACTGTAAATCACAGCTCCTATATATATAAATAAATTTCATAGTACTATCTTTTTTCCTCGTGTCCTAATACTGCGGTAATTAAATTGGCCAAATTATGTAATTGAGACTTGTAATGAACAAAGAAAAAGTATAAATACATTAAAAAATAAATTTTAAATATAAAATTAGACGTTACTGAACTTTACCGTGTAAATAACGTTTTTTTTTGGAGGAATTTTAAACACAAACTGCTGTTTTAAATGAGGTAGAATAATAATAATTGAGATAATTGCTAAATAGGTAATAATGAGTTATTGTTTCCAGGCGCGGACAGCGAAAATAAATTCGCAGGAGCCTGTCCAGAAGAAGGCTGTCTTTAAAGGGAACAGGAGAAGATAAAAGTAGTCAGTGAACGATAAGACTTATTACTATTGAAAATTTCTTTTTGAAAAGGGTGAAGTGAGACGAGTGTCTGCATATTTTCGAGGAAAAAAACACCACGTCGGAACCTCGTATTAAATTTTGATGATTTTGAAGGTTCTATTATTCCAGTTAAATTTATTTATTTAACCATTATCACGAAGGCGTGATCCTGTGCTGTAAACTGCTAAGTCTGATACGGACGAGAGGAATTGATGATTTATTGTTTCTGAAAATTGTAAATGACTTAGTTTTTATTGCACAGGATCACATGTATTTTAATTGCACATCGTTTCTTTTTTTATTATAGAGGATTAAGAGAGAAATATCCTTCAGGTACTTGTGACGGAGGTTAAATAAAGACATTTAAGTGGATAATCGTGAACCTTTATTTCGTATTCTTCCATCAAAGTATTTTTGAAACCCAAACCTCAGCTACGATTCTCTGTAGTTTTCCTTGAACGACAGTTACGACTTTACAAATAGAATAAATTAGCACCAATTGGATGTCAGATATTACAACCGGCTAAAATGGTGACTTTAGGTCGTTTAGAAAGTAACCGTTCAGCTATGACGGTCTTCAAGTTTTTATCCGGTTGAAATTCAGACTCGCGTCAATTACGACCAAGTTTGTTCCTGTTCTTTGGTACACACGAATGTTTTTTCAAGTGTTACTCTGCGTAAGGAAGTTCCGCTTTATCAGTTCCTGTCTGTTATCGCCTTTGTTTTGCACTATTACGCACCATTCACCCACTACGCTCGCAAATCTGTTGCAATTGCGAACTTCGACTTATTAAGAAACGAATGTCGAACAAAATGTTTCCATCAGATAACGTGAAAGCCTTAAATCTCTAGTTAAAATTTGTCACTTATATTTTCACACTAACTTATCATTAAAATTCTCATTTCTCAATTTCATACGGTCGTTTTATTCATGGAGCCTTTTACCCCTCCGATCCCTCACTTTCTAATTCTATGATTCATAATTTTTTTTCCCCTCAGATTCCCTCAACTAATTGGAGAATTGATCACCGGTTTCTCCGGCCATGTGCAAATTTAATTATTTTATGATTAATGTGAGTTCAACAATATAAATGTACCTCTCTATTTCTAAATTACTATGTCTTTGTGAGGTTATTTTGAAATAATTTAATGTGAAAATATAAACGACAAATTTTACTTAGAGATTCTACACGCTCCCGGTAATGTTTGAATCTCGGCTTGTTTGAAACAGCTTTAAATTTGCTCTTTTTTTTTTGGAAGACTTAAGGCTATATTTTCCGGTGAACTGTCGCCTTCTAAGACGTGAATGTCGCTTTCTTTTTTTCCCCCAGTAATTATGCAGTACGTGAGCTCACGGTGTTTAATCTTTCAAGAGCTCCAGGAACTAGCTCGTGTGTGTGTGTGTGTTGAGTAAGCCCTGGACTTAGTTTCGTTTGTCCAACCAACCTTAGGCAGGTGATTCACCTCGACATCGGGTCGATTGTAACACTTTACGAGCGGCCCACGAGGACTTGTCAATAATTCCACGAGGGAACTATGGAAACACTCGAGGGCCATATGAAACCATTTCAGGAAGGTAAATTCGTTACTGCCTGGAGTCTTCGGTCATGATTCCTATTTACAACCGCTGCTGTCTCGGGACAGAGGTTTAAGAAAATCAACCTAATATTAGTATTGAAACGTTCAATGTGAATTTTCTGCAGCTCGTCCTCCGTAACAAATGCAATCAAATTCCTACCTCAATAACAACGATAAAGACCTTAATTACCTGAAGAAGAAAATATGGTCGACTAAAGTCCAGAAGTCTTGGTTAACATTCAAATTTTTTTATTTAATTTCATTTATAGTCGCGTTAGCTGCTGGGTAATTAACGACTTGTACAATTGTTTAATTTAAATTTCGGAGGTACAAATTAGTTTTTTTAAAGAATTAAATTTTTGGGGAGCTTCGATGGTATGCTCAATCCTGTTGATGTTGTTTTCTTCCATTGTCTGTATACTTTCTTGTTCAAATTTACCTTTCCTTATAATAAAAACTCCTTTACCTCATAATTTAAGAAAATCCGAACCTATTTTAACAAGACTAAAGACTAGTTAAAAACATTTGATTGTCCTAATTCTTAACTATATTGAAGGATCAGGACGGAAAAATCTCTAAATGACACTGAATCAAACCCCTACGCTCTTACCATCTGAAATTTCTCTGTCTCGATCCCTTAATTCAGCTTCTTAACCCTAGTCCCGAGCTTATATTGAAAGCAATTTCCTGAAATCTTTATTGAAGTCCTAAATTTAGGTCGTGAAGAATGTGATTTGGTAAGAATTGTAGGTTAGCCTAAGTTCAGGTCTATTAAATGGATGGAGAAAGCTCACAGATGACGGAGAGGCGACCCGTGCAGCTCGCATGGTAAGAGCACCACGTACCGAGTGGAATTTCTGGGTTCTGTGCCGGTTGACATTTTTTCCATCCTGATCCTTTCATTCAGTTTCGTAGCCTCATTGGATTTGAAACACTTCTTCTGTTGTTAAAGTCTTTTTCTATAAAGCACTGTCTTGGGAAAAAGCTCAGGAGAATATTCACGAAATTTGTAAACAAATGAAGAAGCCTGAGGCTGAAATACCGAAATATTTTTATGTTATTACAATCATCTGCAATTGGAAGAAAGTAGCTTTCCCGTAAGAAAATTCTTGAAGTAATGGAGGGAGGTCGCCAACAGATTAATTCGCTGCCGACTGCCAGTCGCCATATTAATGTAATTCGATGGAATTTGTAACCAATCTGCAGATCGTATTTAAAGTTAATTTACCACTGAATAATTTGCACAGTGAGGTAGATAGATGACTGCAATTAACGTGAGAAGTACCAATCATCTTGTCGAGCCCAATGAAAATTTCAGAGAATAAAAAGAGTACGGGGAAAGTATGAAAGATTTTCTATCGATACTTTACATCGATACGTGGATATGAAAAATTCACCGTTATCTGGCGACACTAATAACAATTTTTCAACTCATAAATCATACATTGCTTCTTTTCCCAAGGAATTACGTGGTACTCTTTAACTAATTGAGAACAAGTAATTAGCCTCATTTGTCAATCAATAATTTGCCAAGCGAGAGAAACTGGTCTTTATCTGACAAATACCTAATAAAATAAGGCGATATTTTTTTTAAAAAAAAAAGGAAAATGGAACTGAATAGAAACGAGATTATACTCCAACCGCGTACGAAAAATAAATTGTTGACCATACATAGTAAATCAATTAATGGCCAATTATAAGGCTGTGAAAGTTTAGTACTTTACGTTGACAATTTAAATGCCGGCTGTCGACCCCATTTTAATATTAATTATTAGTTGTTTTGCACCGAGAAAAAATAAAATCATCAAATTATTCGCATCTATTAATATTTTTAATATATTTAGGATGAAATCTGGTTAATGTGCAGAGTAAAATACTTAATTACTGGATGTAGGGAAAATTTTCCTCAATCTAATGACGTCACTTAACAGTTTTTAGCGTTGAGGTACAACAGCAATTTACTTTCCCGGTTACAGTTTAGGTAGGTTAGGAAACTTCTCAGGGAAGAAATACCATGCGTCACCAAAAAAAAAAAAAAAAGTTGTATGTAAAGTACTTGTCTGTATTCCGTGTTGCAATATTTTTGAATAAATTAACAGAAAACTGTAACATGAAAAGATAAGTGCTTAAGCGTAAGTTGCTGATTAATTATTTAAATTGCAGGTTGTCAAAACTTCCTGCATAAAATTACCCACAAGTACACTGAAATTAGCCATCGCTGGAAGAGATCGTTTGAAAAATAAAAAACCTACCTTACGGATATTTAAATTCTTTAAATTACTTCATTCACGCTTCTCAAAAAATCGTCACAGTTGACGAACGCTAGGGAACGTTGTAAGGAGTTTTGAGATTTGGAAGAAAAAAAAATAGTCTTACAAATTACAATTTGGCATTTAAAAGTGTGCAACATTCTCACTTTAATCATTAGCAACAGAAGATCAGATATGGGTAAATTTGATTTATAAACATATATGAAAGGATAAGTTAAAAAAGAAAGGAAGTACATAAAAAATAAGACAATAAATTTTAAATTAATGAATAAAAAGAATTTGAATGAAAATGAGAAAAAGTAATAACTGATAAAGCGAAGAACGAACCGGAAAAAAAAGAAATAACTAAGTGAAAACTTTTAAAAAGGAGTAAATGTAATAAAATTGTTATCCTCGAGAAATAATTAACTGTTTACGTAATTCTGAAGTCTTAAAAAAAAATAAACAGGTAACCATAAAGTAAAGTGAAGAAGGGAACATGGGAAAGGCATCAAATTAGAGACAAAACTATAATTGAGAAATGATATGAATTAATGTATGATCTTAAAAGTAAGTGATTAAAGGAGTAGACAAGGAAGTTGAGAATAAAAAAACAGGTAACCATAAAGTAAAGTGAAGAAGGGAACATGGGAAAGGCATCAAATTAGAGACAAAACTATAATTGAGAAATGATATGAATTAATGTCTGATCTTAAAAGTAAGTGATTAAAGAAGTAGACAAGGAAGTTGAGAATAAAAAAAAAATAAACAGGTAACCATAAAGTAAAGTGAAGAAGGGAACATGGGAAAGGCATCAAATTAGAGACAAAACTATAATTGAGAAATAATATGAATTAATGTATGATCTTAAAAGTAAGTGATTAAAGGAGTAGACAAGGAAGTTGAGAATGACGTCAACTAAGAAAGGGAAATTAAGATTTAATTTCTCTTACACACATCACGCAAATAAATTACGTATTACCGAGAATTCAACCCGGAATTGTTTGCATTGGAAATGAAAATTACTTTTATCAATTATCGAAGAGTTTGTCCCCGTTTTTTATTCCCTCGTTACAGTAATTTGCATGCCACGGGAATTAAATCGTCTACTGGTGTTTGGATGTTGTTTTACCATTTTTTTTTATTTCTCTTCCCCTCATTTTGCCTACACTGGAATTTCAGCGATGCTTGCGAAAAAAATATTCTATGAAACAATTTAATTTGAGCACGTGGACGAAGAGAAGCGGCAACTATGTTTACTACATATATTTATTATTAAACAAAAATTTACACACACGTATGGAAATTATTAGAAGGTCGAAAAAGTCGTTCAATATTAATCATTCAGGAAAGTCGAGGATTAAAATAAAAATAAAAGCATCAAAAATCGTGGTACTGATGTAACTAGAGATAAGTAACACGTTAAAGAATATACTCTAACCTGTTAAGTGTATATATTGTAATAATTAATAATAATATGAATGTGGCGTTTCTAAATGAAAGAACTTAAGTGAAAACTATTAAACAAGATTTATTAACAATTTTAAAACAAGTACTCAATACACAAAATAATTGGGATCTCAGGGTCTTGAACTGGGTTTGATAAATGGCAGAATTTATATAATCAAAATTACATTTACTTTTTATGGAAATCAATGCGTCTGAACATAGACGAAATTTGTTGCGGAAGAAATAATACTAAAGATTGAATTTAAACAATTTCAATTTTATCAAGAATTAAGGATCTCATTTTATCGATAATTAAATAATTAAAGAACGATCTGACTTTTATCTTTTAAACACGGTTTACAAATGATTTTAAAGTTTTTCTCTACTTACGGCCGCCCAGGTGTCTTTTTATTCTTTCGTGCACAATTTTGGGGACATCACTGATTCTAAGTTCTCACAGACTCTAAATGTTCACAGGCTCTAATTGGCGTTGTTTGTTAGTTGGTTTAACACAAATTGGTTGAATCTCGATGCTTTACTGCAACCTGGATTTGTAGGTCTCATGACTTTAGTTGAAAATGGACTTCATTGGTTTGTCTATGGCCAGCATGATGAATGTACGCTCGACCACCGAATACACACAAGTTGCTCTGTCTCCTTCCCGACTGAATATTGCTTTACCTTTTAATATTTGAAAGCATGTTTGTGACTGGACCACACTCTTTAGTTCTGACTGCCCCACTGTAAAACCTTTCGTCTGATCTATTCGCTGTCTGCTGCCCGACTGAACTCGGTTCAAATTTTCATGACTTGGAATTTTAGTCTTTTCTCCTCGCTGCCTACTGCCCGACTGTACTGTTCGTCTCGTAAATTTTGAGCGCGTAAAACCTTCTCAACCGATCAACAATGCTTTCTTTGCCTTGACGGTTTGTTGCGGCGTCCGCTCTATATCCACTAATAATGAGTCCTCTACAATTCAACTTTTCAATTAGAACAATGTCTTAATTACCAATTATTACAATATATATAAATATATAACTGAAAGCAACAGAGTGAGATTTTGTAAACCTAAAATTTCCATTTTAGAATTTAAGCGGATCCTGGATAGTCTCATTTTTTCGAAGTTACTTACGTCTTAACGTTCTATTTAATTGTAAGAAGATATCTTCAGCTGTCACGTTTTATTTAATCTGTTTCTGTTTATTTAAAAGTTTATCCGGAAAAATATCATCGTTATTTTGGTTGAATTATTCAGCAAGTGTGATAATGATTCTGACGTAACTCTACTTGGTTCAGTAACAGTACACTTGCACGAGATAACGTGTTAAAATATTTTAATTCCAGTGGAAAATTTAAAGAAATAAATTTGGATTTGCACATGGAACAAAGAACGACGTCATACTGATTTTATCAGATACTTAATCTGATTACCAACTCGTCAAATCGTTTATCTCCCTCATGGTACGACATCCCACACGCTGTGCGCCAACCATTGAGCTCTTCTCGGAAATTCCTCAGTTATCTGCAAGCCTCGGGCTTTTGTTTCGCGAGAAGATCTGCTTGTCCGACGGAAGAAAATGGGCTCCGGTTGGGTGATGACCTGAATTTCTATCAAGGTCTGTGGGTAAAGAGGTACAGACAGAACTTACCCGCACAGTGGATCGTCCTGTTGTCAGACTCAGCTTTGGTCGATTTACAAGAAATACAGAGTAAATGTGTAGAAGTACAAGTTAATGTTTTCCTCCCCTCCTGGAAAAATTATAGACGTCTCAGTTTTACAGAACAGCGTCCCATAAATATAATTTTCAAAACGTTGGTAGTGTTCCGAGGAAATGTAAATTTTTTTTTAGACATTGAGGATAACCCTGGTGGCCCCAAACAATTTGATTCGTAGAATATTCATCGCCTAATCGTGAATTTGTTATAATTTATGGTGTAGTCGCCTCCAGGAAACGACAGGAACAATATTCATCATTTGTTGAAATGAAAAATTGACGTTTTACTGCAAAAATAATAATAAAAAAGGTAGACATAAACAAAAAAAGTGGTAATATAAATACCACACAGCGTTTCTGGAAGCCTCGTTCCTTCCTTCAGGTGCTAAGAAGAGCCTAGAGCGACACAACTGCACTCGTCAATTGACAAAACTCAAGACGAATGAAGAAATGAACAAGGTACCCAGAAACGTTGTGTGGTATTTATGTTTTCACTTATTTTGTCCGTATTTGACTATGTTTCTTAATATTAATTTACCACTTGTCTATGTCCAGCCTCGTTTAAGCTTATTTACCAATTATCAAC
Source organism: Zhengitettix transpicula (assembly GCA_037074705.1). Taxonomy (NCBI): domain Eukaryota; kingdom Metazoa; phylum Arthropoda; class Insecta; order Orthoptera; family Tetrigidae; genus Zhengitettix; species Zhengitettix transpicula. Next base: position 20,604,551 of record CM073592.1, on the reverse strand, counting down.
GGGCTTAAACTCTGGGAAAGATGAGCCATGACCTTCCTCTGTTTTGATTTTTTAGGAATCTTTTCCTTTCAAACGCTTCCCGGAGCTCGTTTCTTACATTTTGTTTGAAAGCAACCCAAATTTATAGCGATGTTTTGAACCACAAAAGTTTTTAATTAGTCATAATTATAAAAATGTTTTATAAAGTTTTGTTCCAATTTTTTAAAATTATATTGATACAGATGTAACACAAAAAATTAAAATAATTTTTAAAAAATAATTGAAGGGCTGAAAGTGGAAAAAAAACTGATAAAAGACGGGGAAATATATTTAAAATTATGGTTACTGTAACTGAAAATGGGATAGATCAACAAGTCTATAATTTTTCCATAAGTATATAATAAATCTTATTAAAATGGTATAACTTGTAATTATATTATTACTTATATTTTTGATGGTACGTGACTAAGGAAATTGCCGTGGCTCAAAATATCAATATTAATAATTAAATATCAGTCAGAATAAATGTACGTTAGTAAAAATTAAAGCGGTGGACGTAGGTGAAACTTTGCTAACGACATCTCGCACGTTGTAAGGAGAAGTGGTCGCAAAGTTGCTGCTTGGGATGGTCCAACCCCGAGCTATCAGCACAGAGGCGATGTTGTCTTGCACCGAGCACGTGGTACTATGTGGTGTGGGAGATTAACCGCTCAAGTGGAGCAGAGCAGACGCCGAGAGACCTTGTGCTAGGAAGCCCTAATGCATACCAAGTAGTCAAGTGGCCGCAATACCACCCATAATGTAGCTGCTAGATTCTTCGTGGACGACGACGACGACGACGACGACGTACATCAGCGACCCGCCCTCGCAGAGGCGTGGTAGCACCAAAACTGTTATAGCCGTGAAAGGCCACACAGTTAAAAGTCAACTGTTGTAAATATGTGTACCTGCAACTGAGTTTATTTCGTAAAATGCAGAATTTAAACCCCCCTCATTTAACATCTCGAAAAGATCATAGAAACGTAACGAAAATAGCTCGCAAAGAAATAAAATATTTATTTATAAACATAAAACCAAACTACGGCCACAAAATTTGGTTCGTCTCATTATATTTTTCTTAACAGTATCAGGAGCTTTGGGCAGATTTCGCCTTTAATTTTCTGTAAAATACTGTATTGTTCCCTTCACCTCTTGGAATATTTACACGTTCTTCAGTTAACTGATTTATTAAGTTAAATAAAATCGTATTATACATGTCAATAAGTTTTAAGATCCATCAACGTAGAAATGTATCAACCAACATTCACAGAATGAGGAAACGTTTATAACTTATTTAATTAAAATTTTGTTTTTATTAATTTTTTTCAGTTACGAAGCGTCTGTTAATGGTCGTTAAATATAGCTTATTCTGTGAAACTATTTAATATATATTAATGTATGAATACAGCCAACTCAGTCAGGAATAATTTATTAAGAATATTCAATGCAAAAATTAACGAAACGTTTCGTTCTCAGTCGGGGAATACATAAGGAGAAGATTAGAGTTAATCTAAAATTCCAAAAATTAATATTTAAAAAACTGATGTCAATTTTTTTGTAAAAAAATTATAAAAAATAGATTTAACTTACAATTTTTATACATTTTCAAAATATTTTTGACAACAAGTTGTTGAAATATAAATTTTTGGTTTTTAGATTAACTCCAGTGTACACATGTTGATGTCCTGGATTGAGAAAGACACTTCGTGTTAATTTATATTTGTTTTCAAGTTAATCAATTAATTCTGTCTGTATTCATACATTTATAAATCACAGTAAAATTTACTATAATGTTACAAGTTAATTAATTCACATTAACAGCGTAAAAATCATTATTTTCACAAAATCTTAAGTCGTCTTATTTACGTGAATCTATACGTAAAATAAACGGTTACATTATCAATTTAACTAGTTATAATTAATGGCTATATATATATGTATATATATTTGCCCAGTAACGTGAAAGAGTCTATGTTTGACAGGTATTTTTAGTTGAAGTTGTGGACAAAATTGTTTTAAATCCAATAAACGCCTGTTTCAATTTTTTACAGTATTTCGTCAAAATAAATTTTAAAAATCAGGAAGACAATTTTAGTCGCTATCTTGAATCTTAATTTTGAAGTTATTCAAACACCCTCTCAAAGTTATTAACCGCTTCATACCAAAAAATACTGTAAGGGAATAAATTCTCTGTCAAAGCTGTTAAAATCATGTCTTGTAGCGTCTTAAATATGGCGGGTGACAGAATTTATGGTCCTAAGACTTTATTACGATTCTATATAACAACGAAGAAAGTTTAATTGAAAATCAGTTAGAAATATCCATGACATACTCTTGTATCAACGTTTGTCCAGGACAACTTTGAGTCTTCAATCTTAATTAAATTAAAATGTAATTCTCTTCTCTGCACTCGTTCCTACAATATAATTCTAATAATAAATACCGTTAAAATTAAATATTTGAGAAGTTATGAGAAGTCATTCACCGGTATTTGAAGTTTGTTGGCCCTCACTTCCGTTGAATTATTTTTTCGGTAGTTCTTCCCAGGTTCTGAAATACCCGAAGTGTATCACGTTTAATAACGTCCAGCGAAATCGATCTGTTCGTGGAAAGAGGAGTTCCGACTCGAAGGCGTTGTCCTGCTGTTGGGGCCTCCGGGTCGCTTCCAAGAAGCACTCGGACTGACGTCAGCCGATTGCTACTTGACGTTTCAGCCTCAACACTTAACAGAGCCTAGGAACTTTGGAACTAACCGTATCGCTTTGTGGTTCCCTCTACCAGTTGATTAAGTCATTGCTGTGCTTCACTGGAACTTGTGGTTAATATGTACAAAGCAATGCTGACCATTAGTAATCACAAGAAATGCGGAAACGCAGTAATAACCGAGGAGGAAAGAATAAGAATTCAGCAACGAATTATCACATAATTTGAATAAATAAAAAATTGAATTATGATTTATGGATGCCAAGTTAATGCAGAAAGTTTCTCTGAGCCTATCTAAGAAGGTCCTTGTCTCATCCTCTCTTCTACCACTTGCGCTAAGCGACATCTCCGACGCTTTACTGACCTCTTCCTTACATATTTACTCTGAAAATTTATTTCTTCGCCCTTCAACAAATGTTGGTTCTATAAATCAGACCATGATGGGATAAATTGTATATTATAAAAGTCAAATATTAACTGTTCAGAATTGTTTTCAGTTTTACACCTTCTCGTATGTTGAAATAAATTTTATATTCCAACCAAATTTTAAAACAGCCTTGTGTTTATTCATTTAAACATTTTTATTAAGATAGGAGCTTTTTCGTGAACAGAATAATACAAATGAATGAAAAGAAATGAATATAGCTATATGGAAAATTTTTAAAAACAAATAGATAAATAAATTATAAAATATTGAGCTTAAAATAAAATTAAAATGATTTAAAACCAAGAAATTTTATATATTATCTTTGGTTACCAAATTCAATATCGAATATATATGACAATTTTTTAAAATGGAAGTAATTAGCAAAAAAAGAATTAAGTAAATGTTGATTAAGTATAATTATATAATAATGACATGAATAGAAATACAAAATAATTTAAATAAATAAATTATAGTAATATATTAATACTGTCCAAACATATTTCAAATAGATGTAATTAATATTTTATAGAAATTGTATATCGATAACCAAATATGTTATATTACATTTCTTTCGTTTAGATAATTTTTACTTTTATGTTAATTTAAATTTCAATACATAAATTTAAAATTTATATTCAAAATTATTTGTTTAATTTTTCAATAATTGCATTTCACTCTACGTCGATTTTTTATTAATATCAATTTAATAAATTAAAGACCTTTTCAACAGACATTTTGAAACAGTTTATTTAACACGACGTCGTTAATTGATTAATTTTTAAAGTAACCATTGCATATATATACTCCAATTGAACTACATTAATTTTTACTACTTACAATACCGCCCCTGTTATTGTTTATGTATAATTATTCTAAAAATCACAGTTTAATATTTCCGTTCTCTTAATTTAAAATAGAATCAGCATGTAAATTAATTTTATTTATTTATATAATGAAAGTATGGTGAATGTTTTAGCATTTGACTTAGGTTTAGTGCTCATTATATAATGAAATATTCTCTTTCTTCGATTAAGTGTATAAATATTATAGATGAATACGATGGACCCGAATATTGGGTGGTTTTTATTTCCACAAAAAAAGAGGAGGAACTTATCAGTGTTGTAAAATTGGTTTTGTAATAAAATTCACTGTTATAAGGCCCGAAACGATTACTAATAATTAATTACTGTGTACACTTGTTTATAAACGGTGTATTTTTGTGTCAGTTTTCCAGAGGTAATCCTTGCTGATATCTGCGAAAATAGTATTGGAGAAATTTTTTTTTTAGTAAACGTATGATAACATTTAGTTTTGCAGAATGATGATTAGTGAGATACTTGGAATGACGTCACCAGGCAGCAAATAATTTTTTATATCAGTAAATTCTTTACCTTAAGCTGAAATGTCAGAAGAACCTTGAGTGGGGTTATCACATCCTGCGTTTTCAGTTGCGAATTACTACAATGGGTTGCGCAGGAGACTCGGAGAGTTGTTACAGGTGGTTAACCACCGTTCATCGGAAGCAAAGACCGCACGGAGGACTTGAGCAAAGGTAGGACGATGTGGCAGCTGTCTCTGTGATGAGGAAACCCCTGTTTGACCAGTGCTGATGTCAGCCAGCATCCTGAGGATGACGCCATTGCAACGCACCAGCGTCTAGCTCATTTGAGATCACGCCACAACAGGTCCTCTCAAAATTTCGTACGGACTCTCTCCGTCTCTTCCTGACGTGCTTTCGTTACACACCAAAGCTAAATTATTACCTCAAAGCGTGTCACATAACCTTTACCGTCCTCCACTCGTTAGCTTTTTGTACAATACTCGTATTGTGTGGGGTTACAACCTTTTATGCAGTTTGATAATGATGAAAACTACAAAAAGAGTGGAGAGATTTCCGTGTTTATTTTTATTAATCACTAGCTGGGTGCCCGGCGTTTCCCGAGATGTCATTTATCTATAACCATCCATAAGACTCCAATTTTGGAGCTTTTGCGCTATTTTTATGTAAAGCTCCTCGCACCCTATCACTAATGTGCTCACCTCCCATGCCGAAGGGGGATGAAGTCATTGACTAAATATATCGGCCGTTTTTTTTATGTTAGAAGATGACCACCCCCACAAATGTGCGATAATGAAAAAGAATGTATTCCACGCAAAAATCGGCCGATTACATTGTCTGAAAATTTCTTCCCCCGCCCACCAACTCCCAAACCCGTCGCGTTACCCATAAAAATTTGGTGAAATTTCCTCCACCGGTATAGAGTTTTATTTTACACCCCAAACGCTAAGGGTGCTCTTTCCCCAGGGTGTAGAGGATGTAAATTATATTCAGATAACATCGGTAGAAACACTATCAATATGTGTAACACCTAAAAATATTTATCCGACCGAAATATCGACTGTTTTAGCATGTTTAAATATTTCCATCCCCGTCCACCCCTGCCTCTGGGGGTGGTAGACGCGTCTCACCCCGACATTGTTTGTCTCCTTGTCGCAAAGAACACGTGTACGAAATTTGGTGAAATTTGATCCACCGGTATAGATTTGTATTCTCCACCCAAAACGCTAAGGGTGCTCTTTCCCCAGGGTGTAGAGGATGAAAATTATATTCAGATAACATTAGTCGAAACACTATCAATATCTTTGACCCCTATAAATATTTCTCTGACTGAAATATCGACTGTTTTAGCATGTTTGAATATTTCCATCCCCGTCCACCCCCGCTTCTAAGGGTGGTAGACGCGTCTCACCCCAACAGTGTTTATTTCCTGGTCGGAAAGAACACGTGTACGAAATTTGGTGAAATTTGCTCCACCGGTGTAGATTTGTATAACGGACATACAAATATATATACAAACATACAAACATACATACATACATACATACATACACTCATTTTTATTTATAAGATAAGATTAAGTATATGAAATTACTGAGTCACTAATAAAATCTTAATAACAAATTTCTGCCACGACAGTTTTTAGCCTACGTCATTATAATGATTTAAACCTGAGAACTCACTAAGAACATTGTTTTTAAATTGTGGAAGATTGACCAGAAATTGTGTCGAAGCTCCTGGGTATTTTAAAAAAGTTTTTAATTTATAATCTCAGCAAATTTTCGACTTCAGTATTAAATATAAGCTACAGTAAAAAAAGAATCTTAATAAGTAGTTTTTCGTGTAGTCACTGAGCTGATAAATATGGATGGCAAATTCTCGTCCTGACCGAGGATCTATCCTGGGACTCGGGACCTCTTTACCATTTGAGTGAGTCTACTGGAATATCTCAGATGGTAAAAAAAAGTACCTTGTGGACGTCCCTAATTAGATTCCCAGCTCGGTCGAGATTGATCCGTCCTGATCCTTTAATTCAGTTTCATAGCCTCCTCATTGGCTGAACTTTGTTTGAATGGGTTTCCCTCTGTTCTTGACTGTTGGGGGGGTTTTTAATGACTAATTTTGCGAATTACAGTTTCAATGTGAAATTATAACATTACATCATTACGTCAGCTGCGTGATTGATATCCGGAAAATGCTTCTAAAGGTTCTTTAGGTTTGCAGATATAAAGTTTGTGAACGAAAAGAAAGTAGTAGACAAAATAAAAGCCTATAAATCCTCATTAAAATATTTAAAAAAATTAATTTTTGAAATTTTAGAAATTAAAAATGAATTGTTGGGGGGAAAACTGGAGTTAAGTGTCGGTAATGTTGAACCCCTTTCAAGATAGCTTTTACAAATAACTGATATTTTCCAAGTATTGGAAGGGGAAGGGATCTGTTAAGAATCTGTGGTGTGAACAAGGACGTGTCTCAGGAGCTCAGTTTCGTATGACAGAACAATCCACTTTGTCCGCCTTCCTGCGATGGGCACAGACCTTCTGGCGTTACACTTTCCCTAGAGAACAATTGCATCGATTTCCTGAAAGAATTATGATGGAAGAGAAAAGGAGTGGGGAAAAAAAACTCTTCGCTGAACGACCACTGGGGACACCCACCATTCAGAGTCCGGAATCTAGCTCTGGTGGCGGTGGTAATGATGATGATGATGATGGTGGTCAACACTGATGTAACGTGCTCTTCCCTGTAGATGTGATCTCCAAATGGTGATTTCACTTGTATTTATTCCGCTATTAATGTACGTGAATAACCGTTTACTATTTGCGAATTCGTCCACCGATCGTGAATAAACATTTCAAGAACAGTTTGTGACCGTCACGAAGGGAGAAAATATTGTTTTATAATGAATTCAGTCGGAATGTCTATGATAAATTTTAAAAAAAGTCGAGAATAAAAGAGTCTGGATGACTGAAAAAAAATTAAATGCATGAACGCAGTCAAATTAGTCAATAATTAATTAACCAAAAAAAAACAAAAATTAACCAAAAGTTTCGATCTCAATCTAGGACATCATGAAAACATTTTTAAAAAAAGTCGAGAATCAAAGAGTCTGGATTACTGAAAAAAAATTAAATGCATGAACGCAGTCAAATTAGTCAATAATTAATTAACCAAAAAAAAACAAAAATTAACCAAAAGTTTCGATCTCAATCTAGGACATCATGAGAACTTTTTAAAAAAAGTCGAGAAACAAAGAGTTTTGGTGACTGAAAAAAAATTAAATGCATGAACGCAGTCAAATTAGTCAGAAATAATTTATTAACCAAAAAAAACAAATTAACAAAGCGTTTCGATCTCAATCTAGGACATCATGAGAACTTTTTTAAAAAAGTCGTGAATTAAAGAGTCTGGATGACTGAAAAAAAAATTAAATGCATGAACGCAGTCAAATTAGTCAATAATTAATTAACCAAAAAAATTAACCAAAAGTTTCGATCTCAATCTAGGACATCAAGAGAACTTTTTTAAAAAAAAGTCGAGAATCAAAGAGTCTGGATGACTGAAAAAATAATTAAATGCATGAACGCAGTCAAATTAGTCAGAAATAATTTATTAACCAAAAAAAAACAAATTAACAATACGTTTCGATCTCAATCTAGGACAGCATGATAACTTTTTTAAAAAAAGTCGAGAATCAAAGAGTCTGGATGACTGAAAAAAGAATTAAATGCATGAACGCAGTCAAATTAGTCAATAATTTATTAACCAAAAAAATTAACCAAAAGTTTCGATCTCAATCTAGGACATCAAGAGAACTTTTTAAAAAAAAGTCGAGAATTAAGGAGTCTGGATGACTGAAAAAAAAATTAAATGCATGAACGCAGTCAAATTAGTCAATAATTAATTAACCAAAAAAAACAAAAATTAACCAAAATTTTCGATCTCAATCTAGGACATCAGGGGAACTTTTAAAAAAAAGCCGAGAATCAAAGAGTCTGGATGACTGAAAAAAAAATTAAATGTATGAACGCAGTCAAATTAGTCAGAAATAATTTATTAACCAAAAAAAACAAATTAACAAAACGTTTCGATCTCAATCTAGGACATCATCAGTTGTAAAATGGAGTAAATAATTTCTATAAATATTAGTCAAATATTTATGCATAAATAAATTTGGTTACTGATTATTAGAGTCTGATACCGGAGAGAGATGACTACAAAATTGACATCACAGATTCATTGGCCGTAATATACTAATGACTACAAGGAGCTCGTCCTTTTACTCTGAATCGGAAAACTGTTTCTTCATTTAAGATAAACAGGAACTCACAACGTTATCTCATTGGAAACGTTTTTTACTCTCAACATTCCTCTCAGATTTGATCAGGATAACAAGAATAATGTAAAATTTCCGTGTAAAAAGAGAGAGGATGAACATCGACTAACTTCCAGGTATAATTAAATGTACCTAGATTCACCTTCAAAGCTTCACAATAAATATTAATAAAATATCCAGCATTTGCGGTTTCGATTGGATTTAAAATTCCAATATTCGATCGCAACGGCCAGGCACCATGTTTTTTTTTTCCATTCGTTAGTCGTCAAAGTTTTTTTTTCCCCCCGCCATGACAAATGCATTCATGGAATTTTCTATACGTACCGATTGACGCACGAAATAGCACAGCAGAACTAAATTTACATCGGAAAGAGGAACCGGTAATGTAAGCATCACATTTGCTGAATATATATATATATATATATATGTATAAAAATAAACGTGCGTCACTCATGAAAAATAAAAGCACGGGAAAAAATATTCTATGTAAAGCGTTTTAAAATGTCTTATAGAATATTATGTTGTTTTGTTTATAACACTGTAGGGGTTCCTTATTTTAATATGGAATATTAGGGAAATTATTTTCGTTAATATAAGAAACTTATATTATTCTCGCTTCAGATATAAATTTATTTTGAATCAAACTTGTTAAATTTTAAAGTATTAATAAAATTATGTGGTCAATAACGTCAGAAACATTCATTTATTACCTGAATGTACTTAAAATTAGATTAAAAATATATAAAATGAGGTTATCAGTAAATATTTCAATACACTAAGTGTCTACCTCCCTAATTCTTTTGGGACATCCTCAGGTGAGGTAAAAACCAATAACGTTTCAAACTTCGGAAAAATTACCGTGTAATGAAGCGTTGTTAGATTGACTGAATTATTCCGGTCGAAGGAAAATTCCACATCTAATTAATAAATCTAGAAAGAATTTTGAAACTGTCTCATTTAATTATTAGTGATTTTTACGACATCTTAAGTGGATCCAAGAAATTATGGATGAAACGTTGCGTATTTTATTATTTACTAAAACGTACACTGTAAATGTTATGTTATTCAATTTAATATATTGATTTAAAATATTTTTATTTCTGACTTAACTTGTCAAGAGTAATATTATTGTTTGTCGTATCTTTAGTTTAAATTATTAATAGCACCAAAAACAGACTATTAAAGAAATTATAATTTAATCCGTGGATTTTACACAATGGACGTTGACTGAGGATTACTAAATTATTTTAAGTAAATTTACAAAATATTTTAATTGTTTAATTATATACTTCTGAAGAGGTCCCTAAACTAAGGGACGGAACACTGTGTGTTTAAATTCAAAAATTTATAAAAAAATTCTGAATAACGGCCAATTTCCACTAATTATAATTAATGCAAATCAGATAAATTTTAATTATATTAATTTAAATTATAATTTCTTAAATTGTTTGTTTTTTTGCCTTATTAATAATTTTATCATCTTCCTAATTTCTATATGTCGATTAATAGTGATTTTTAATTTTAAAACGTTTCTAATTTTGATATATATTAATTTTCGGCCAGTTATTTAATTATTTGAAAATCGTAAATATAACATGTAGCGGAGAAATAAATTACGAGATGAAGGTGACTAGATTATATTTTAATTTGAGACTAAACGAGGCAAAATCTTACTGTGGAAATGGGGGAGTATTGTCATTATCGTTCCTTATGATTTTTCTTCCACTAGTAACCAAGGGATGTTCTCTCGCAGGCAGAACCTTGTAGGAAGGAAGGGGCTATTTTTGGCGATGCCTTTTCCTCTCTCCGTTTTTGAACTAAGGTTCCCACAAGACGAGGCACCTCGGCCTGTTCTGAGAGGTGTATGTTCCGGGGTCACAGACCTTGGGCATACGGTAAGAGTTGTCCGCTGTTCCCATTGGAACAGTCGGCCAGCTGCCTCCTAAACTGGTCGAGGTATGGAGAAGAGAATGCTGCGTCCCCACAGCAAACTCTTCTCCCGCTATCGGAAGGGCGTGGGACAAGTACCCAATGCCCGGCCTACCTGATGCAGGTTTTTCAAGGGTTTTCCCTGCATTACTTTTAGGCGAATGCCGGGTAGGATCCTTAAACTATAGCCCGGGGGCCCTAGTTAACCCTTGGCTACCTTCCTCTACCCTTTCGCATCCTCCGTTTCAAATCCCTTCCTATGCTATTGAAGGGGAGTTGCCACTATGTGGATTACCCTCATGTAGCCTGTTACCCTAAAAAATAAAATTCTTCCACCACTTAAAGAGTAAATAATTGCATGGAATGTAAAATAACTGAATAATAGACATCGTCATGATTGGTTAAGTTTATTAATTAAATCGAATTTAATTATTTTTAAATTCGTTAATTTTTATTCCTAAATTCCACTTGACAAGTTTTTCTTTCAAGAAAATATTATAAATCATCCCGTTTCTGCAGACAACCTCACGGAAGTTACCCGGGAATAATAATCGTTATTCTTAATTTTTTCTTAAAGTTATGTACCATTTTATTTGCGGGTTATATAAATTTCCCTTCTAGTATGGTAAGATTTTTTCAAATAATTATTTCCATTTCTAGATTCCTTTATTCCTCGATATTACGTGCGATTCTGCCTACTGCAGTCTTAAACATTTTCATGACTCAAAATTCCCCCTAATTGTTTTTATCTCTCGCGTCCTCCAAACGTGATCAGTATTCTGCTGAAAGAGCAAACCTTTTGCGAACCCCAAAACAGCCGATGCCTCGAGAACTGTGCGTGACAACATTGATATGCCAGCAGCCTAAACTCAATTTCCTACACATTTTGGTCTCGCACACACGTTGAAGAAAATGTCGTCGAAGGCCTTCTACTTCCACCAAAGGCTAACAGTTTCCTGCCTCTGCTGAGTAGATAATCGTTTCCCGTACTCAAGACAGACCACACTCGTTGTTGGCACCTATTCTTTAATTCCTGACTGCCCTTTTACACCGACTGATGTCATGTTTAGCAATTTTCTCAATGCCGAGTCACGTTTCAGACAAGTGTGTCGTGTTGGTGTGACGTATTAATAAGTGACGACGAATAAAGTGAATTAAACTGTGCAATTATGACAGACAACCTCGGAGTGCCGTATTGTGCGGAAAACATTAAATACAGTTTAAGACATTGAAATCACCTGGCGTGTAAGAAAGGGAATCGAAATTTAATGTAAATACATAATTGGCCACTTTGGACCGACTCTCATTCACATTATAATTAAACTGACATTTCTTGTAAAATATAATTAAATCATTTTCCTCTCATTTAATTGAAATTAACGAAAACACCATACTTCATTATTTCATGAGGTTAAGGTATAGCAATTCCATTTTTTTTCTTCTATCATAACAGATTATGAAACGGCCTTTTATGATATTTTGTGTCTATTCACACTGTGACATATTTGCTTGTTATAGTTGTTGTCCCATCCTACTATATCAACTACAGTAGTTCTCCATTCTACTTCAACTATTGTTTTTGGGCTTCCTCTATTACCTATTCGTGGAATTTATTGCACTCCATCACATCCACGTTTGTAGTTTGTTGACAAGGTTGTATAGTGTCAAAATGTACTGATACACTTTTCCGTATATTTATGGGAAAAATAAAATATTTGGCGTCAACGAGAAACTACAGTTTATTCAATCCTGGAAAGCACATATTTTAAATATAAAAAAAAATTATTTGCAATAATATAAAATATACTTTGCAATTTTTTTAATAAATTTATTTTAAAAAATTTAAATAATAATATAATTATGGTCAAGTGCTAAGTCGGATATAGAAATAAACGTATATGAAACAGAACTACATGAATAAAGTGGAAGAAACATATTTGACAAAACTACGACGAAGAAATGCAAATCGTCGTTCTTGGCCATGCAACGGTAAAAACTAACATACACTGTCGAATGGGATTAATTAAGCGAGCGGCGTCGTCTCCAGATGTAGATGTGTCGCAGCAATTTCGACCTTGATCTCCGTTCATGGGTGACGTGTATTTTTGTTGGCAACCTCTCCGCTTAACAGTTTATCTCTCAAGATTTCGGAAGTCTCTGTGTGAGAAAAGTAGACTAATATTCTCTCTCTGTCTCTCTCTCTCCCTCCTTGTATTTCTGTTTTCTCCTCTAATATATACTATAATGGCCTGCGAGGGCTCTTCTCTCGCAGGCAGAATCTTGTAGGAGAGATACGAAGGGGCTACCTTTGGGGATGCCTTTTTCTCACCGTTTTTGAATTAAGGTTCCCACAAGCCGAGGCACCTCGGCCTGTTATGAGAGGTGTATGTTCCGGGGTCGCAGACCTTGGGCATACGGTAACAGTTGTCCGCTATTCCCATTGGAATAGTCGGCCAGCTGCCTCCTAAACTGGTCGAGGCACGGAGAAGGGAATGCTGCGTCCCCACAGCAAACTCCTCTCCCGCTATCGGAAGGGCGTGGAACAAGTACCTAATGCCCGACCTACCTGATGCAGGTTTTTCTAGGGTTTGTCCTGCATTTCTTTTAGCTGAATGCCGGGTAGGATCCTTAAACCATAGCCCGGGTGCCCTAGTTAACCCTTGGCTACCTTTCTCCACCCTTCCCTTTCCTATGCTATAAGAGGGGAGTTGCCACTATGTGGATTACTCTATACATAGCCTGTCTACACCACCCAAAAAAACTATACATATTCCCCCCTTTTGCCCTTTATCTTCCGACCACTGGACCGAAACTCCACGCTCATATGCATAACTCATTTGCAATTTTATATTAATCGTTAAAATATCAATAAATCAGAAGCATACACGTTACGTTTGTAAATGTAAGATTTTTCCAATAAAGTTATAGTAATTATACAATATAAATTCGTGATATCAATTTTAGAAATTCTGCTCAGTTTTTCCAACCGTATTGTCCTTTCAGTATGTTTCAATATCAGCGGGGAACCTGATGATGCCTTCTAACATTGTCTTCGACATCTAGAAGCTCTTGTGACGTAAGCAAATTTGTCGTTTCAGTTTTAATAAGAAACCCGTCGAGCCCAATGGAACGCAGAGGTTAATTTTTTCCCTCCCTAATGTTGGACGCTAAGCGAGCAGCTGCTCCGAGAGGATTATTGGTTTTGCCTTAATGAGGCGTCCTGGAAGTGATTCAAGTGAGAAAGAGGATGTGAGGGCCCACGCGACCCTTTCCACAGCCCACTCTGCCCGTCTTGTGTCCTTTCCTCACTTCTCCGCTCTGCCCAGGCCTGGGAAGTTCCTCTTCCTTCCACACGCAGACAGTCGCTTCACATTGCAGAGGACGTAACAGTCCACGATGTAAAGAAAACGTAACTTTGACTTAATCGGCAAAGTTCTAGGGTGTACGTGAGGAACACGACGAGATTAAATTTTTTTTTTGGATAAAACTGTAGTTCTCCGACATATTAAAAATGTTCTTTTCTTCTACAAATATAAAGCCCCAGATCACAATTGAATTCAAATATTTATACTAACCAATACGCATTTTATTTCCAGAATTAAGTATTCTTTACACACTTTAACCAAAATTTCTGAAAATTTACTGTTAAAAATAATTCATCTGAATGGAATTACTAGACTGCATAGACTAGTACAAAAAGTAATATAAGACAAATGTTGAGAAAAAGACATAAGAATCATGTTAACATTTAATGGAGAACATTCGTCCAAATCTTTTTACGAAAATATTGGAAAAAAAATATTGTTCTATATATCGCTTGTGTCTTTTTTTTAGGGTAACAGGCTACATGAGGGTAATCCACATGGTGGCAACTCCCCTTTAATAGCATAGGATGGGATCTGAAAGGGGGGATGCGGAAGGGTAAATGAAGGTAGCCAAGGATTGACTAGGGCTCCCGGGCTAAAGTTTAAGGATCCTACCCGGCATTCGCCTAAAAGTAATGCAGGGTAAACCCTAGAAAAACCGGCATCATGTAGGTCGGGCATTGGGTACTTCTCCCACGCCCTTCCGATAGCGGGAGAGGAGTTTGCTGTGGGGTCGCAGCATTACCTTCTCCGTACCTCGACCAGTTTAGGACGCAGCTGCCCGTCTATTCCAATGGGAACAGCAAACAACTCTTATCGTATGCCCAAGATCTGTGACCCGGGAACATACACCTCTCAAAACAGGCCGAGGTGCCTCGTCTTGTGGGAACCTTAGTTCAAAAACGGAGAGGAAAAGGCATCCCCAAAGATAGCCCCTTCGTAACTCTCCTACAAGGTTCTGCCTGCGAGAGAATAGCCCTCGCAGGTTACCTGCCCTCTCTCGCTTTGTGTCTTTTTTTGGGGGGGGGGGGCAACAGGCTACATGATGGTGATCTACATTGTGCAACTCCCCTTTAATAGCATAGGAAGTGATTTGAAAGGGGGTATACGGAAGGGTAGAAGAAGGTAGCCAAGGGTTTACTAGGGCCCCCGGGCTATAGTTTATGGATCCTACCCTGCATTCGCCTAAAAGTAATGGAGCAAAAACCCTAGAAAAACCTGCATCGGGTAGGTCGAGCATGGGGTACTTGTCCCAAGCCCCTCCGATAGCAGGAGAGGAGTTTTCTGTGGGGACGCAGCATTCCCTTGTCAATAAACGCAAGAGTTATATTTTTAAAAGACTGTAAAATAACCGTAAGTATTAATTAGTTTTACATCAAAATGTTCAGAAACAAAAAAAAATACGATAACGGTATCGACTACGTCATATCGTATTAAAACCGTTTTATTTATGGACAGTCCAAATTTAAAAAAAATATTAAACATTTTCTAACCTGATTATTTTAATTCTAAATCAAATTACCATGAAATTTTTAATTAGTTCTTTTTATTTATTTAGGATAAGTGGATTAAAATTTCTCATTTCTTGAAGAATCGAATGTAAACAATATATTAATAGTTCTCTAATTTGATATGAAAAATTAATTTAATTCTAAAAAATGGTTACGAATTTCTTAGAAAAAATTAATAAAAATTGCGTAAATTAATTTTCATATCCTACTGTACGTAAATTAAAAATTCGCATCAGTGATGATGAGTTTATATTACGCTTTAAATATTCGATTAGGGGAATTACAATCATGTTGGCAATTTATTTATTTTATTTTTGGTTTTTATAAATTTGTGCTTATCTGATTTGTAAGGCTGGTAGTCATGAGTTATATGTTTGAATTTAGTTCCACGTGTGTTAAAAATTAGAAAATTTTAACGAACGTTATTATAAATTCTAACCTTACGAATTCCCCTCAAGGGGACAACCGAATAATTCTATTTCTCAAATTTATATTTACCAGTAGCGACATTTCAAATAGTCACCGAGTCGTTTCTTTCGATTCCTGTTCCCGCGTAAAATGGAGTGGATGTCCTTTGAAGAGTTTTGGCAAGCTGTTCCGAATATTTATGCGGAATATCTCGCGCTCACCGAGCACACGCTACCAGTTTTCAGCGTGTTTGTGTGTGTGTGTGTGTGTGTGTTTCTATCAACGAAATGTAAATATAATCTCATTATTAAGGACGCTAATTTATGTCCACGCCCTTCGTTTACGGGTTTTCGGCGCCATACATGCAAAGTGAGGTAGGTACACACACACGTACTAACATCAGAAAGGTGCCGACAGGCTCCCAGACAAGGTAAGGACCACCCGTGATCCAAAATGGCTTCCGGGGAGGAGACGCACGCCGTAGAATGGAAGGGACCTCATTGTCTCATGAGGTAGGTGGTCCTCGGGGGCTCAGATAAGTGAACAAACCTCGTCAGATGCGGAAAAGCCTAATTTTATGCTCTACATGAAATATTCTGTATTCACTGTCAACATAAAACATTATTTTAAAAATAAAAAATATTTAATACTGGACTGGGTTTGGTGGCTTATACATATTTCAATCCAAGACAAGCTCTTTTTTTTTTAAGGCAACAGGCTACATGAGGGTGATCCACTTTGGGCAACTCCCCTTTAATAGCATAGGAAGGGATTTGAAAGGGGGGATGCGGAATGGTAGAGGAAGGTAGCCAAGTGTTAACTAGGGCCCCCGGGCTATATTTTAAGGATCCTACCTGGCATTCGCCTAAAGAAATGCAGGGAAAACCCTAGAAAAACCTGCGTCAGGTAGGTCGGGCATTGGGTACTTGTCCCACGCCCTTCCGATAGCGAGAGAGGAGTTCGCTGTGGGGACGCAGCATTCCCTTCTCCGTGCTTCGACCAGTTTAGGAGGCAGCTGGCCGACTATTCCAATGGGAATAGCGAACAACTCTTACCGTATGCCCAAGTTTGGTGACCCCGGATCATACACCTCTCATACCAGGCCGAGGTGCCTCGGCTTGTGGGAACCTTAGTTCAAAAACAGAGAGGAAAAGGCATACCCAAAGGTAGCCCCTTCGTATCTCTCCTAAAAGGTTCTGCCTGCGAGAGAACATCCCTCGTAGGTATTGCCTGCGAGAGAATAGCACTCGCAGGCTTTCTTCCAAGACAAGCACAAACGGCCATGAAGTTAAATTAAATTCATGTTAATGTTCAAAGACGGGAAAGTCTTGAAATCTCCGCTTAACGGTTCTACCCAACTGACCTACCCCTGTCGACTCCAGATGTGGTGTTGAAATACCTCCATCCATTAGACCTGATGCAGGCTCACCTACAACTTTTTTATTTTTACTAAATCGCAATTCTTAAAAGACATAATTTTTCCTGGTCGTTCTCCTTTTAAATTTTACATTACGGCCACGGTCTATCAAAGGTTTGTAAGACGAAAAAAATTTATATTGCTCATCATGTTTCTTAAAAATGTTATTTTAATCATTGTAATTGTTTTTTTTCTTTTTGTGAAGTTTTAAACTTGAACCTGATGTATTCGCAAAATGACCGACGAAACTTTGTTTAATTTTACATTAAAAAAAAATTTTTTTTCAGACTTAAAATTCGAGGGGGGGGGGGGGCAACAGGCTACATGAGGGTAATTCACTTTGGGCAACTCCCCTTTAATAGCATAGGAAGGGATTTGAAAGGGGGGATGCGGAAGGGTAGAGGAAGGTAGCAAAGGGTTAACTAGGGCCCCCGGGCTATATTTTAAGGATCCTACCTGGCATTCGCCTAAATAAATGCAGGGAAAACCCTAGAAAAACCTGCATCAGGTAGGGCGGGCATTCGCTGACGTCACTTTATTAAATAAAATACAGGAAAGTATTTTACCTGTCAGTGGAAACAATTTAACATGGAATTACTGTGTGTTGCTGGATTTTTGGAGTTTTAAATATATAGTGATTTCGTGTAATGAAAGGCCGCGCTTTATTTATTGCAACACGCGAAAAATATTCAGTGTTTCATTTCATTTATACACACATGAACCTGCTTATCTGCGTGTAGCGCTGTAATCAATATACAAGACACGAAAACCCTGTTTTGTGTGAAAAACGGACACAAAAGAAGTCAATTGAAAGTTTCCAGACGTGTGTGTGTGTGTGTGTGTGTGTTTGGTTCTGATTACGAATTACGTATAACACACACACACACACACACACGTTGTAGATAAGAAATGTGTGAGAAATCCTCTGATGATACAAAGCCAAGGTCGTTGGTTCTTCTCTTCCCAGACCAATGAGATGATGTCAGAAAGCCAAGGCCCATCTGTTTTCGAATCTTACTTCGCTATTGACAAACAGCGCTCCACTAATCTACTGATGATAAAAACTCACACCCACCATTGCCAAATTACGTCAATTTTAAGCTAATACTTTGATAAGTGTTTTTGGGTTTCGGGCGACGTTCGTAGGTTCTCATTATCGTTCTTTGGTCCCTGTTCATCTTCTACTTTGGCACTGCTGACGTATGATCGTGTCTTCCGTTCGTCAACCTCAGGCCACTCGTATTGTTAATCCTTTAGATAATTTATGGTTTTTATTAGCCCGAATCGAAGATTTTGAATTTTCAAGACATCCAAAAATATTCAACATTTCTTTGTGACATTTGGGAACATGATTAATAAAATCACGCAGTGTTCAAAAGGCTAAATTTAAAAAGCTGTATGCTGCTATGTTTAAAGGAATTTTGTTCATATGAAAAAATTAACGTCTGATATTTAATATTATTTGATCAAATAAATTGTATACTTTTATTTACAATATAATCTCTAACCTACAGTTAAAAAAATTTGACCATAATTTCTTTAATTTCCGTTTCACTTTTCTGTCAAACGAGGATAAAGTCAGAAAAAGAAAGAAAGAAAGGACTTTGTTACTTCTGTACATTTGGAATGATAATAATTAGAAAACTATGGGTTCTTCATTATACTGTATAATTTTTAAATGAAGAAATTTTACGTCTGATTGAAAATAATTAATAAGAAAGATAGCCAATACGGACAGAAAAAAAGATAATAAAAATACCACACAACGTTTCTGGGATCCTTGTACCTTTCGTCAGGTGCTAAGAAGAGCCTAGAGAAACACAACTGCACTGATCAGTTGACAACACTCAAAAGTCCAGTGTTGTCAACTGGCCAGTGCAGTTGTGTTTCTCTAGGCTCTTCTTCGCACCTGACGAAAGGAACAAGGATCCCAGAAACCTTGTGTGGAATCTTGTTCACATTTGAGTCCTCCTATTTTTTTTAATTTTTGACCTATCTTTCTCCAACTGTAGAAACAAAAATTATTTTGCTGTTATTCGTTAATTCCTTTTCAAATCTGGAGAAAAAAACTCATTTCAGCAAAAAATATAACCTGGAAATGAAGGTTCTAGAGATTTATTTTTAAGGGGGTATTTTTAAAGTCTGAGCTTTTATTTCACTTTAAACCAGATTTTACACCCCAAAAAAAATATCTATAAGACAAGTTGTTGCAGATTTATAATAAATTAAGTTCGCACTAATTACGTCATTGAAAATTCTGTTATATCAATCAAATCCCCCAAAATTAATTCACTGTTTAAGCGTTTAATAAATTAACTACTTTCTGATCAATTTTGAAAGTTTATAGGGGATTAGCTTAAATTTTAAATATAGTTACATTCATCAGTCTAAAATTTATCAATTCATTTTTCTAAATTAATTATTAAATTGTAATATATGTATATATATATATAAGACAATTGTTGTGAATAGTGATACAGTAAACAAAAATATGTTTCTCTGTAAAGAAAGAACAGAATAATTTTTTAATTGACTATGTACAACAATTAATTACATTATTTACAATTGCATTATTTACAAGCCTACCTGTAAAGAAACGACAATTAAAGTTTACTATTATCAGTTCTTCACGAATTTTGTTTAAAATCTATCTTGTTTATAATTCTCCTTCGTAAGTTCTTTTAATAGCCGTCAGATAGAGTGACGATTCCGGAACAACTGAAGAACAAACAGCGCGCGGAGCACGAGGACCGCTGCATCTTTAAAACTGAAGAATGTATACTTTCTTTATATGTATGTATATATATATATATATATATATATATATATATATATATATATATATATATAGTGTACCAGGCAACGTAGCGGAAGGCGAAGAACTTACAACAGCAGCAGCGGTATAAGTGTGAATGAATGAGTGTATGAATGAGAGTGTGAATCGAACAGTTATGTAGCCGTAAAGGCAATTACAATTGTTATGTATGAATGTTTTATCCAAATAATGACATTTTAGTAATGACAGAATATTAGTATGTTATAGGCATAATATATCTCGTCATCGCGGAGCAGATTCCACGAGGAAGGAACTCCGACAACTAGAAGAGGAGGCTGAACCTCCGGTTAGATGTCACCACTGCTGCCAGGCTACATGAGGGTAATCCACATGGTGGCAACTCCCCTTTAATAGAATAGGAAGGGATTTGAAAGGGGGAATGCGGAAGGGTAGAGGAAGGTAGCCAAGGGTTAACTAGGGGCCCCGGGCTATATTTTAAGGATCCTACCCGGCATTCGCCTAAAAGTAATGCAGGGAAAACTCTAGAAAATCGTGTATCAGGTAGGTCGGGCATTTGGTAGTTGTCCCACGCCCTTCCGATGGCGAGAGAGGGGATTGCTGTGGGGACGCAGCACTCCCTTCTCCGTGCCTCGACCTATTCAGGAGGCAGCTGACCGACTGTTCCAGTGGAAACAGCGGACAACTCTTACCGTATGCTCAACTTCTGTGACCGCGGAACATGCACCTCTCAAAACGGGCCGATGTACAAAAAATGGCGATTTGTATATATGTCACTATATACTGGAAACGTCAGCATGCTACTTATTGTATTATTATTATTATTATACTAGCTGGGTGCCCGGCGTTGCTCGTGTACTTATTTATATAAACTCGAAAAAGTATTTAATTGAATACTTAAATATATTCCTTGAGTATTTCAGGATATAATCGTCACTCAGTCTTCATACATTACGAAATATTACATTGATGAAATTGTTAGCTAGACTCACAACTAATATAGCGCGAAAATTAACTTACATTTTCCCCAAGGATGGTAAAGTAATTCGTATTCTTCTTTATTATCTTTCGACGGAGTATTGCTGTATAATATTATATTTTTTATTTAAAGAAAATATTTCTGCTTTATTTCATTCCTGATAAAGGAGAATTTCCTTTGTTCGTTGCGTAGTAACGTCTTTCTCTCGCGTGACGTCATTGTCTCTTGGCGCGCAGTAATTTAACATTTAATGATAATGGTTTTTAATTATAATTCTTTCCACATGTATGCTAGGGGTTTCTCACCCTCACAGTACCGTTTCTCGTGTTTTGAAGAATACGTATACCAATTTTTGTTGCTTTCTGTCCACGCGATAAAATTTGTATAAAGAACAACGTAAATACATACATACATACATACATACATACAAATATAGATCCTTTTTTATTATATAGATTAGGATTTTTATAAGTAAATCGAAGGTTGGAATTTTCTACAATCTAAATATTACATAATTAAGAAGTAATTTGGAAAATTCTGCACAGAATCGGGATTATATTAATTAATACATCCACAGGCCTTAAATAATTTATAATTTGGTATTGAGTGATTATTATTAATAAAGAGGAACAAGGGTTCCAGAAACATTGTGTGGTATTTAGCGTATCATTAATTTTTAAATCAGACGTAATTTTTTATAAAAAAAATTAAATCCCAGCTTCCGCAATATAAAGAATACTGACACAAAATTGTATGGCTTTAATAATTAGCATCTTGTCTGTTATGAATTTGGTTTGATTTAAATGTTCTTTTAAAAAAGTAGGAATAATTCTTATGAAGAAAATTTCCGTTGTTTGTTTAGTTGAATTTTTTAAATTAATATTTACTATTATAAAATGGGAGTATTTTGAGGGAATATTAATTCTAAAACTTAAAATTTGGTTGCGGCAAGAGTTCCAACTCACGGTGTCATCTGTCTACGATATTTTAAAGAACAGCGAGGTAGGATTTTATGAAGACGTGGTCTTTCGGGCCCTTAAAAAGTTTACAACCTAGAGACCTTATTTCTTTCTATCCACGAGTAACCGAGAGCGGCTGAGGCCTCTTTTATGACTCAGCACACAAGGTGCCGTTAATCTTTCTTTCAACGCTGCGAACACGTCACACTTCACTCTCCAACAACGACGGGAACTAAAAGGAAAACGTCTATGGGAACCTCGGTTATGGTTGCGCACGGGGTTTCTGCTGATTTTTATGTCGACAGCGACGTGTGGGGCAAAAGGAAACTGCTTTCTGTTTCTTCCATGCTGGTGGACGTTCTATTGTGTTGAGAATCAAACAGTTGCTGTTGGTTGCACACAGAGAGAGTCTGTCTCACTGATCTCAACCCCCCCCCCCATATCCCTTCGCTCTCCGATCTGACTCCTTTGGAATCTAGCGGATTTCTTTATCTTAATTATACTAACGTTTTGTACTGCATTTTTATTCTTCTATAAAACTGTGTGAACTAAAGAAAAAATTAAAAGTCATTTTATATTTATCAACCACTATAAATAATATTATTTAATCAAATAAATTGTATACTTTTATTTACAACTATCTGGGTGCCCAGCGTTGCTCGTGTACTTATTTATATAAACTCGAAAAAGTATTTAATTGAATACTTAAATATATTCCTTGAGTATTTCAGGATATAATCGTCACTCAGTCTTCATACATTACGAAATATTATATTGATGAAATTGTTAGCTAGACTCACAACTAATACAGCGCGAAAATTAACTTACATTTTCCCCAAGGATGGTAAAGTAATTCGTATTCTTCTTTATTACCATTCGATGGAGTATTGCTGAAGAAAATATTTCTGCTTTATTTCATTCCTAATAAAGGAAATATTTCCTTTGTTCGTTGCGTAGTAACGTCTCTCTCTATAGCGTGACGTCATTGTCTCTTGGCGCGCAGTAATTTAATATTTAATGATCACGGTTTTTAATTATAATTCTTTCCACATGTATGCTAGGCGTTTCTCACCCCCACAGTACCGGTTCTCGATTTTGGCAGAATACGTATACCAATTTTTGTTGCATTCTGTCCACGCGATAAAATTTGTATAA
Source organism: Zhengitettix transpicula (assembly GCA_037074705.1). Classification (NCBI taxonomy): domain Eukaryota; kingdom Metazoa; phylum Arthropoda; class Insecta; order Orthoptera; family Tetrigidae; genus Zhengitettix; species Zhengitettix transpicula. The sequence continues at coordinate 20,581,211 of CM073592.1, read as the reverse complement.
AGAACAACGTAAATACATACATATATACATACATACATACATACATACATACATACATACAAATATACATCCTTTTTTATTATATAGATAGATATAATCTCTAACCTACAGTTAAAAAAAATTGACGATAATTTCCGTTTCACTTTTCTGTCAAACGAGGATAAAGTCAGAATTAAAAGAAAAAAGGACTCTGTTACTTCTGTACATTTGGAATGATAATAATTAGAACACTATGGGTTCTTCAATATACTGTATAATTTTTAAATGAAGAAATTTTACGTCTGATTGAAAATAAAGAATAAGAATGATGGCCAATACAGACAAAAAAAAGGTAATATAAATACCACACAACGTTTCTGGGATCCTTGTACCTTTCGTTAGGTGCTGAGAAGAGCCGAGAGCGACACAACTGCACTGGTCAGTTGAAAACACTCAAAAGCCTAAGGGAACGTTTTGTTTGTCCTATGTAGCAGGAATTACAATTAGAGAAGGGATTTTGTAAACAACACAATATTTGCTGTAGGTTTCAAGTGGGTCATTGTGGTTTTTTTTTTATCAAGTATGAAAGGGTATTAGTGGATGACCAGTGCAGTTGTGTTTCTCTAGGCTCCTCTTAGCACCTGACGAAAGGAACAAGGATCCCAGAAACGTTGTGTGGTATTTATATTACTCTTTATTTGTCTGTATTGGCTATCTTTCTTCTTCACTAAATAATTTTATTTACATTTTTTTATGATATCAAAAAAATTAAATGTCTCGGTTTTCTTCACAATTTATTCAGCTTTGAAAATTTCAAAATTAATTAAAGTCGTCTACCGTCCACTTCTTTGACTGGTCAGAGGTGACTAATTAAAAAAGTAGGTAAGCCTTTCTGATTCAGCTCTTGCATAGATACTTTTTTTTTGTTGTGTACACAACCACATCAGTGTCTTTCCTTATCGTGATTACGGATCGTTGCTTCTCGACTTGTTAGTTTCTTATGGCTTCTGTTGGCCCACGATCTCCACGTAATCTTCTTATGACGTGTCATTCCCACTCCAGTTTCTACGTAACATTAGTCCTGCTCCTTGTCCACTCTTTCCTTTTGTCAGATCAGCGTCTGTGATTCCTTATGTAGTTCTTTTACATATTTCTAGTCTGATTTATTGTTCAAGTCAGTGGTCAACCTCGGCCATCTTCGGTGTTTGTTATAAAATTGCATGCAGAGGATGGCGTAATTTGGGGATCAACCATACGAGCTTCACAAAAAAAAATTGTAAGGGACTGAGTAAATTAGACACTTACGAGCTATCAAGCGAGAATAAACATAACATATGTGACACTCTCCAAATTAAATATATTCTAGGAAATGCATATCATTACAACACTGTACAAATAGCGCTATAATGATAGATATCCTCTTTTTTTTTTCGTTTTCGACCATGATCTGTATGGCGACAGGTTAGAAATTCAGTAAGATATAATTTATTAAAGACAGCAGTATACAATGAAATTTTATAAATCTCCGCCGACATACATTTAAATGTATTAAAAGGCGCCATATTGGCTTTATAAAAAATGGAGACGATTATAATTTATTCCAATTAATTTTGCGCAAGAATGGTAAAGTATTTCGGACTGTTTTTTTTATTATGATTCGATGGAGTAATTCGGAATAAAATTGTACTTTTTATTCATTCAAAATATTTCTGCTTTATTTCATTACGAAAAACGGAACTGTTTCCCGTGTTGTGCAGTATCGGTGCAGTATTAACGCTCGCACGTGGACTTCTGACGTCACGATAGCTGCGCGCGCAGTAATATTTAACTCATTCGAAATTATTCGCAAATTCGTAACTTATCTCAAGTCTAATTATTTCCATCTTTACGCTAGGGGTGTCTCACCCCGCACAGTACCGGTTCTGAAGTTTGGCAGAATGTGTGTACCAATTTTTATTGCATTCTGCCCGCGCTGTAAAATTTGTATAGAGAATAACGTAAATACTAACATACATACATACATCTTATTTTATTATATAGATTTTATCAATGGTTGAGAATTTGGCATGTTTAAGCGTGTGTCAGGACGGCGCCGTTCTGGCAAGGACTTAATCCAAGGATTTTGTGACAGGCTACGGGTTAGACCACCAGGGAATACAGTCATAAAAATTCCGCACATTGTACCTGGTTTTCCACAGTACAAATTCGCACGCCTCGCCTAAACCAATAGAATTTCACGACGGTCCATGGACATCAACCCAAATGAAAGTCGTTGGAATGGAAACTTTTGACAGAGGGTGTGAAGTCGTCGTAAAGTGAGAGGACAAGCTGAGAGTCGAGTGTGGAGAGTTGCCTGATCCACAGCTACAGGCTGATGGGAGCAACGGTAACAGCCGAGTGTCTCAACCCTCGACACGCCTCTGGAGGTATCCACGTCTACGGTGGAACCAGGGATCCGATTTTTTCCTTCCATTAGCGGCAACTGAAATATTACTAGCTGAAGCTTCAAGAAGAAACGGGATATTTATGACTGTATTCGCGGAGGACGGAATTGTATAGGAGAGAAACCAGGTCAGCTGGAGAGAAGACTGGGACCTTTTAAAAAAATATGTTGAGAATTCAATGAGCAGGTAAAACTAAGAGGGAGAAAGTTTTTCGAGTGCTGCTATTCAGGCCAGGATCCGTTCAAACAGCTAGAAACTACGACGAGTCCTTTAAGTGGAGGATGTGCTCAGAAATTCCAGAATAGTGGGACCGCAGTACAAAAAGTTGATTAAAGCTGTGGGGGGAGGGGGGAGGGAATTGAGCGAAATACTACGGTATGAAGAACGTAATGCAAGAGAGATAGAAAAAGTGGTGGAGAAACGTAATCCACGTGGCTGATGGATGGAAACCCGCTTATTTTATCCAGCATCTGCTGACCTACTTTGAGGAGGATGTTTGCGTATGGTTCCACTTCCTCAGTTTTAGTGTGTGTATAGTCACAATACACAACATTTTTCTCGTGTTTGTTTGGAATATTCCTAAAAGCTTCATGGTAACTTATTCTCAAGATCATCACACAAGATCCGGAATCTGGCCGAGTAACCACTTTATAGGTTGTATACAATGCTTCTCGTCTTATTTTACCAACCGTCATGAAGAGCCAAGAACGAGCTGAATTAATGGGTAAATATTGGACACTTGCGTTTATCTGAAACCCGAGACAGAAGACCAGAAGCTGTAAATTAACCGTCAGTCAAAAAAGTCCGGATCCTTAACGGACAATTAAAAAAGAAGCGAAAATTTTTGGCATGAAGGACTTTATTTCAATTTTTTCTGTATTTAAAAAAAAAAATTTTGGTGAACAAGTGTTACACGACAATAAGAAATTAAAGTGTTCAGTAGAACCGTAAAACGGGAATAATCTAGAAAATGGGAACATTCTAGTCCGTGTTCATCCTGGGACGACTTTTGTCATCCTAGAACATCGTGGCATCAGCGATATTCTTTAAGGGAACGGAGAATGTGAATATGCTGATGGTATATACTCGCTGACAAGTGAGAGATAATATAACGTGGCGCTGCGTTCGCTGGTTCTCTCTCTTCATGCATGTTTGTACGTAATAAGACCGTAGTTATATTACGACGGGCTATTTGCATTTACAAGTTGTTTGCGCATGATTCGCATGCAATCCAATTGGCGTTGCACAAACTTTCTCCCCGAGCGGAATACAAATGCCATGTGCACCACCACCACCACCGCGGCGCGAGTGATTCATGGTACGCACGTGCGTGAGATAGCTGCGTGGAATGTGTAGTATCCAGCACGCATGACTCTGGCCAGAGAAGACTTACTCGACGACTGCAGTTTCCTCGACTAATGTGTGTTCTTTTCCTCTCTCAAGTTAATCTCCGCACGTGTTGATAACATGCAGATAATATTAAGTCCATTACCAACACTTCCTTAACGGTTTTTTTCCCCTCATTTGGAATAATCAGTGTCAGAACTACTTTCCTCAAAATTTAATCTTGTTTTAATCAAAATATTTGTGCTGTAAATTGACATGCCAGGGTTTAATTCCACTTTTCTAACTGTTCTTTCCAATACAATATTAAACAGTATAGTGGCATATGCAGACGACATTGTATTAATCAGCAGATCAGGGTTAAGGTTCACCCAATTGGAACAGGAAGGAGCTAAATTAGGGCTGAGGGTGAATATGAGAAGAACAAAGTATATGATTGAATCTAGGAAGGAGGATAGATGGGCAAATGTTACTAACATCTCCATAGAAAACTTCAATTTTGATAGGGTTCGGAGTTTTAAATACTTGGGTTCTGTAGTAACAGAAAATAGTACAATAGGGGAAGAAATTAGAGAACGACTACAAATGAGGAACAGTATGTTACTGGGCCCTACTTCCTCTTTCTAAATCTCAGAACCTCTAAAAAAAAGGGAAAGATAAAGATTTCTATAACTGTAATTAAACCAGTGGTGACCAATGCAGCAGAAACCTGAGGGACGACGAATTCAGAATATCAGCATGGGAAAGAAAAATACTACGATTTAAATTATGGGCCTAAGTATGAAAACGAGGAATGGAGAACTAACAAAGAACTCAATGGTGATCCCCAAATTGTGAGATCCATAAGGAGTGCTAGATGTGCAGGGTATGTAGAAAGGAGTGAGGAGGCAACCCTACTACAAAAAATATGGAAAGGAAAACCAGGAGGAAGACCTAGAAAGAAGTTGGCGGAAAATATAGAGGAAGATATGGAGGAGTTGGACATAAGAGAATGGAGGAGGAAAGCAAGAGACAGAAGACAGTGGGCTTCGATAGTGAGGCAGGCTCTAGCCCTGTAAGGGCCATGGTGTGTGTATGTATGTTTAATCACGACTTAATCTAGATAAGGCTATTTGAATCATGTCAAACAATTTGTGAAAACAACCAGTGAAGGCGTGCGACGTCGTCTTCAAAATGCAACCGGGAAAATCTCCACGGCATTTTCCACGTAACTCAAGAGTGATAAAGGTGAATTCACACACATCAGTCACGCCACCGTCTTTCTGACGTTGAACATCTTCATCAAGCCTGTTAAGGCGTTCCGCCAGCTCTGGTGGGAGGCAACGAGAAACCATCGTCCTATTAATTCACCAAGAGAAGGAAAATATCTCCAAAGTTTCCAAAATGGAGTAGAGATCTAGAAATCAGTCTCAAGACACCAATTTTTCTTTCGTATTCCTAAAAACCCGAAAACATTGTGGTCACCGATTTGGGAATAATACGATGACGATGATCACCCTCGGAATAATCCTCTCTCGACTGCATTGAAAACTGGTAAAGTGTTTTCTAGCTCCACGACTGTATGTCTGTGTGTGTGTAGGCCCCACAGAAGCGGACAGCAGAGTTCACTCCTGGTGGAATGCCTGGACTGGTCCACCGGATGCGTACACCTACACACAATTGCCTCTCTTCCGCGAGTTAAGCTGCAACTTCCGCGTCAGCTGCAGCCTCTGGATGTCTGTCTGTCTGCCTCGCATGTGTGTGTGTGTGTGTGTTCCAAGACAAGAGCCACCGCAACCACAAGGGAACGCAGGTGTGTGATGAGGCAGGTGTATCCGTAGCCAACGTCATCCAGCAGTTCCCCAGATGGTGATTAAGCCGTCTGCCACTATTAAAAAAAAAACCTATTCACCCAATACCGAGAACGACTGACGATTATGGCACTATTACTTTCCGACGACCTTCTTTGACTTTATTGTTGTAGCCACTCAACTAACTCTTTCACAACAGCCCAGTCTTCAGGTTTCCACCGGAAAGATTTACCACCAAACGGGAAATAGTTCTCATTGTTCCCGTAATTAAATTTATGCTCCTCTACTTTACAAAAAAAAAGGTGAAAACCATAGTCTTTCGCTGAAAGAAATAAGTCTAGCAAGAGTTTTTAGTCGCAATGCACGGGTTAATTTAACACTCAACTTCCTGCTCAACCCACGACATTAAAAATTTCTTTTTTCATACCAAAAATCTCCATTATTCATAATATTTAACGACCAGTTAACAGACTTTTATTGTTTTTCAGTTAACAGCGCTACGTTTTACTTATTCATATCTCCTGTCACCTCTCAGTGCTTTATAGACGTTTCTCATGCACTTGATGACCTCCGATACAGAACTGTCGAGGTAAAAAAGCTGGTTGGAACACTTCTAGGAAATTTGCGTTTTCCACGAGGCACGTAAGACGATTGTGACAGGCTCAACCTTGGTAAATTAAACAATACCTTTTTTTTACTGAAAATAATTGAATTTTATTTTTTTAAAAAAGAAAAAACTGACATGAATAGTACGAGGCAGCAGAGTCGTCAGTCGGGCAGTCGAGGGTCTACAGCAGAAAAATATTCACCAAAAATCTAAAAAATTATTCAGATACCGTAACATGAAGCAAAACGAATACGAACGTTTTAATTAAAAGGGGAAAAACAGGGAAAGGCAAAGAGGGATATTTGGAAATGGAAACATTGATGGACTACGCATTTTCAGATATTAATAAGAGAAAACAACGAAAATATCCCTCATTTTAGGTCCTACTGAACACTTGGTGACAGGAGTGACGTCATAAAGCAACGTTACCGAATAACTCGTTCTGATTTTAAAGAAATAAATTTACAAATGCAGTTTAAAGTAAATTCATACGATCAAGTAAAATGTATTTTGTATCGGTGCTTTTTTTAAAAAAGTTTAAAACGATAAGTGTTATTTTTTCGGATTGGTATAATCATAAATTATTTATTAACCCCTAAAAAAAATTAAAAATTATAATTAGTACATAGGGACACTCAATTTTTTTTGGGAAGCTGAAATTAAATAATTATTTTAATTAAAAAATTAACACTATACAAAGGAAAATAATTTTTATTCAATATATATACATATATATTAATATATATATTTATGTGTGTGTATGTGTGTGTGTATGTGTGTGTGTGTGTGTGTCTAAGTCGACTCGTATGTTGTTAATTATTTCGTTCATAGATCCATATTGCAAGTGAAATACTCGTGGGACCACGGGCACTATTATATTCACTGTTAAAGGAAATTTGTATCGTTTTCCGCTTTCCTCCCTGTTTCGGGAAGGAAATTCGCCTTCCTATGAATTGTGTGTTAATTAAGTTATGTCAACACCTTTTCCGCGTTTAGTAAGCCATATTGTCAGTGAGACAGAGTGGAGATTTATCTTCTGTTATTTTGGCCTAGTTTAAAAATCTATTCTATGGGATATTTTAAGGTTCTGCTTTACCATACGATTGTTGTGAGAGTTTCAGTGTGGGAGTTCCAGTCGCCCTTTTGCATGAGACTTATTCATAGGTCGTAGGAGGTTTGGCAGCCTTCGTCGTACAAACTCGCCGTCATCACTTGCAACAAGTTGCAGCCTGAACCAGCAATCTCTGTGTGAATCACTGCCTCCTCCTACTCCTCGTACTTCCTCCTCGTTGCTAATGTAAGCAAAACGTCAGTCACCTACAATTATTTCCCAGAAAACCCCTTTTTTTTGCAAGTCGCTTTGCTGTTGGCGAGGACGAATCAGTCCGACGAACAAAAATTGGTTCAAAGAAAAATATTGTCGGTTTTAAAAAGTTGATAATGCAGCGTTCAACATTAAAATTAAACAATTGTATTCAAAAATTCTTCCATCATTACCATTATTCTGTGTTACTTAAATATTTCCGCATATTTCACCAGGATTCTCGTTAAACTTAATACATTTTTTTTAAAGAATTATAATTAACATAATACAAATGAAAGACATAGGACGTGAATCACGTGATTCTGTACCACACCGTGGTTTATTAAACAGATTAAAACGTTGCAAGAAACAATTCAGTTATTTTAAAAAAAACGCTGATCTATTATTAGGGACGTTATTTTTTTTTGTAAATTTAGCCTGGCTTTGTATAGGGTAATCCACATACTGGCAACGCTCTTATAGCATACGAAAGGGAGTGAAAGGGGGGATGCAGAATGGTAGAGCAACGTAGCCAACGGCTAACTAGGTTTTTTTAAAAAAAATTTTTTAGGGCAACTGGCTACATGAGGGTGATCCACATTGGGCAACTCCCCTTTAATAGCATAGGAAGGGATTTGAAAGGGGGGATGCGGAAGGGTAGAGGAAGGTAGCCAAAGGTTAACTAGGGCCCCCGAGCTATATTTTAAGGATCCTACCCGGCCTTCGCCTAAAGAAATGCAGGGAAAACCCTAGAAAAACCTGCATCCGGTAGGTCGGGCATTGGGTACTTGTCCCACGCCCTTCCGATAGCGGGAGAGGAGTTTGCTGTGGGGACGCAGAATTCCCTTCTCCGTACCTCCACCAGTTTAGGAGGCAGCTGCCCGTCTATTCCAATGGGAACAGAGAACAACTCTTATGGTATGCCCAAGGTCTGTGACCCCGGGACATACACCTCTCAAAACAGGCCGAGGTGCCTCGGCTTGTGGGAACCTTAGTTTAGAAACGGAGAGGAAAAGGAATACCCAAAGGTAGCGTCTTCGTATCTCTCCTAAAAGGTTCTGCCTGCGAGAGAAAATCCCTCGCAGGTTACTTGCGAGAGAATCCTCTCACAGTCTTCGTAGCGCCTCAGAGGTCGGGCATTGGGCCCGGGGCTATAATTTAAGGATCCTACCCGGCAATTCGCCTACAAATGATGCAGGGAAAATCCTAGAAAAACCTGCATCATGTAGGTCGGGCATTTGGTACTTGTCCCACACCATTTCCTATGGCGGGAGAGGTATTTCGATATGACTATAAATAAATTTTACACTGATGTAAGTGTCAGTGAAAATTAATAATAATTGGTAAGAAATCGGTTACGAATTAATTATAAAACCGAATTTGTAGAGTGTTTCCTTTTAAGTTCATTTTATATACCACAATAGTATGTGTTCGTAATTAAGCTAAGAGTATCGATTGTTCTCCGTTCTACTACGGGGATTAAATATAAATTTACAAACAGAAACAGACATCATAACTACTTTTTCATCAAATTATTTAAAAATTGAAAAATAAAGACATTTTAATGAATTTATTAACAGTCATTTAAAGAATTTTTCTTAGAATGAAGATTACTGGTAATAATATATTTTTTAATGTTACTTACCCGGTTTTCTGCGGAGACCCCACAGCACCGGGGGTGATGGTGCCGGACTGGAGGCCGCGTTACCGCCTGAGGTCGCCAGTTTGATTCCGACCTTGGCTCCTGTGGCACACAAGAAGAAAAATCCCTCGGTAAGTCACTGTTGTTCATTGGCTTACATATTATATACACACACACACACACACAGAACAGATATCGTTGAACAAGGCGCCTACAAGACACACCAATTTGCGTAGCACAACCTCGCGATAGGCTGAGGTCAAAGTTCTCTTATCACATCGGAATAATTTGCACATCGTTCGTCATTCAGTCATTCATATTTACGAAGGCGATAAGTTAGCGGCAGAGATTGTTGTGGAAGAGAGAGCAGTAACTGGTTGAAATGACGGAAAGGAAAAGGCAAAACGAATATGGAACGTATGAAACGTACAGAACATTTAAAATACGTTGGGTAATCCAGATACAACGTTTTAAATAAACATCCGGTTCTTATTAGAGAATATTTTAATTTAAGGTTAGAAGACGTACAAAAATTTGTATTGATTAATAAGTTACCTAAATACTGGAAAAACTGAACTAAGTCAAGGTCCACTCAAGGTAAAAGGGTTTAGAGAAACGTCCCAGACAACACATTGATTTTCCTAGTATAGTCATTTGTATTTTAAAATGAAAAAAAAATTCGACTGATTGAAAATTAATAATAAGTAAGATAGCCACATACAGACAAAATTAATGTTAATATAACGAACCACACAACGTTTCTGGAAGTCATGTTCCTTACTTCAGGTGTAGAAAAAAAAACACGTAAATGTCTGGAGACACAACTGCACTAATGAAAAGCTTTTGAGTTTTGTCTACTGACTCGTGCAGTTGTCTCTCCAGGCTCTGACGTTTTTTTCTACACCTGTAGAAAGGAACAAGTCTGCCAGAAACGTTGAGTGGTATTTATAACACCACTTCTTTTGCCTGTATGTGGCTATCTTTCTCATTATTATTGTCCACTTTACTCTGTAAATTAAAATCACTTATTTGACATTCGGCATTTGATCTTTTTGGTGTAAGCATTTCATTGAAACTTAGTTATTATCAATTCCATTAGTCCCCGGATAAGGAAGTAGTTTACGTTATATTATGAAATCACAAATATTTATTAGAAACTGTTTTAGTTTAACCTACAATAATTAGCGTTCAGAAATTTAAAATGACATAAAATCACAAAGAAATTTTGTGTACAAAATAATTAAAAATGCAATTATTATATTCAATTAATTACTAGTATTAATTTTTACGTAATTATATAACTTAATAGATCGCATAAAACTTTTCTTTACCATGAGTGCAATATTTTATTTACAAAATATGCATAAAATTCATGTTATTACTATAACATGTAAAGTAAAGTTATTAAAGCCTGTAAAGTAAGAGACAAATAAAAAAACTCATCAAGAAAAATGATTATTTATACAGAGTTGCGTGAATTTTCCGTCTCTCTGTTGATATGTTAATCAGTATATTACTTTTTTCTCGTCTCTATTAACCTAAATCAGTGATTTTAGCAGAAAATAAATAACAGCATTTTTTTATTCTCTTGTGCATTTGTTTAAAAAAAAATTATTTGAAACGAGAGTCCTTGATTTTTCCAATTCTCGCGCCGAAACGTGCTAGACTCCTTCCAGAATGAATTCTTCATGGATGATCTGTTTCAAAAAATTTATGGAACGTAATTAAAATTAATCTTAGCCGTCTTATAAAGTGCATGTTTTATATTTCTTTATTGGGGATAATTTACGTATGCAGCTACAGAAAATTGTAAATTAAATAGCTATTGTTTTCTGTTATTCCTGGCCGTTAAATTCAAGTTATTTTGCCAAAGCCTGGAAGAAAAAGAAATAATCCACTGCACAAAATCTTTAGGGTATGTTGGGAACCAATTGAGGATCAACTGTTCCTTTCGTCCAGAAATATTTCACGATCGTCAACTGTGTGGAACATTGTCAAGTGTGTGCGAGGAGAACCCGAGAACCCCAGTGCGGAAAACTGGTTCGGCCGTGAGCTACCATTATCGTATCCATAACATGCCATCCATGGCTCCTTGTCAGAGTGTCCAGATGGTAAACACGGTAACTCTATAGGTAAGGCTCAGGTTCGCACTCCATCTTCATTCTACAACGTTCCTTTACGAAAAATCTAACTCTGCACTTTAGCTATCCCTATACACCTTATTAGATCCTTTTTTTTTGTTCTCATTTTGCAGAAATTTTTATTTAACTGAATTGTATTCGCTGCACATATTATTTAAGATGTATCTCAAAATAGTGTGATTCATGGTTGCGTCAGGATTCGTGTGGATAATCTCTATGGCTGGATGGCAATAGTTGACTGATTGATCCTGTCTCGTAGACAACTCTGCAGCGCGTGGGAGTTTGTACGACGTGATCACCTGTTCGTGTACCGTTTTTGAACATAAAATTTAACTAGCGAAGTTCCACCTTTGTGCGTAATTATGAGAATTTCCTCGGTTGAGGGAAAGGCCTTGGCTATTTGTCTTGCACCATGCACCAGAGAAACACAACTCTTAACGACTGCATTGTCCTGGTCCATTTTTTTTTATTTATGTTTTATTTTCCGAAGCGAAACACGTTGAAGTAAAGACAATAGGAGATGCATTCTGCGTGAATTCTGCGCCAAAACATTCAGCAGTATGTCTGAAGGCTCAGATATGAATCTGCTACTTTCTACTGAAACGAATAAAAATTAAGAGAAAACTTCTGTAGAAAGCTTTATAGTTAATTAAAATATAGAGAACGAGAACAAGATAAAAAGTAATTATTAAACAAAATAGAAAGGACCAATACTAGAATGAACAAATGGATGAATAAACGTTATTGGTGTTAATTTGTTATGCATAACTGGCCAAAAGACAGTGAGCTTTATTTATAAGTGAATGAAATAGAAAATGACCTTTATGTCGTCGCTATAGATTGCACTATTGCATAATCTATCATTTTTCCTTAATACCCAACAACAGTTATTATTCAGTATATAGTCGTATACTATTTCATTTTTTTTCCCTGTACGGTAATTTTTCTTATTTATTCTCAGGTATTTCAATTATTTCCCGTCATAATGTCCTTTACAACACCTTTAGTTCTGAGTGTTTCTTTAGAATCCGTTTGGCAATGAAAGAACCACATCGAAGGGTCTTAGTGTTAAGCGATTGTACATAAGACTTCAGGTTATAATAAACTCTTCAATTAGTATTATTATATTTCAGGGGTTCAATTTCTTTGAATATATATATATATATATATATATATATATATATATATATATCGAGGTATGCATATTGAATAAATAAATCCATTTCCTTCAATTAAATTATTCTTTACGCATCTCCATTACCAAAGCAACTAAAACTAAAGATTAAACAACACTAAAATCAAACCCAAAGATATAATAAAAAATTTTCATTCATTTTTTGTTTTCCTATTACAAGGTGTCTAACTAGTAAACAATTTTCCGCGTTATTTCTCAATTCGTATATACTCTGTCCTCACTTGTTCTTAATTTAAAGATATGCGTCAAAAGTCCCCCGGAAAACCTTAATTTTAACTTACAAAATAATAGAGCGTTTAGTGTGTGTAATTTTACACACCCTTAGAAATTTAATTCTCTTAATACCCTTGCATTTTTTAAAGGAAAGGTGAAACGCTGACATTTTCATGCGGAAATATTTTTACTGTAAAACTCGAAGCAATCTTTTTATAACATTAACAGACTACATTAGTAAAAAATATTTTCGTTACTACGTTTACATAAAACACAAGACATTCCTACAGTAAGACAAACCGGCGGTTTAGGTTTATTAATCTTGGTGAAAAATAAATTAATTACTTTAATTATTAAGTGATGTCGTCAAACAGTCGCTTTAAAGTTGTCAATATTAAATGAAAATATTCGAATGAAAAAAATAAGTGCGACACGTAGCCTTGTGGTAGGAGGAGGTTGTTTCTACCAGAGCGAATTGTAGTGGAATATACAAATGCGATAAAATATGTGTTGCGTGCTGCATTCAGGAAGGGGCACTCAATTGTCGTGACGACTCGTGTAACTTATTATCAGATTATAGAAGGAAGACACATGTTGCTAAACTGCAGTGACTGTGTTCCACTGTGTAAAGATGATCACGTTACACTCTAACCATAATTTAATAACAGTTTTCATGTTCCGTTATAACGAATTAATTTATTGTAAGTACAGTCTTGAAAAAAAAACGTAATTCTTGACTGATATTCCATTTTTTTTAAAAAATAAAATTCATCACTGTAATACTACTTTATTTGAACACTGACATAACATGTTTAACGAATTATCTTTCCGTGTTACCCTTTTCCGTTCCAGAAATTGCTTGCCACTCTTCATTTCCGTTTTTGGCTGTATTAAACACTACAATAATCAGACAAGGGCGGACTGACATTAAAAGGAAGCAGAACACTCAGACGTACATGTAATGAAACTCTGACGGATTTGGTTGTTTATGCGGTGATGAAAATTGAGGAGATGAAAAACATGGGTTGCAGGTCCATTAATCATTGGACGAAAAAATTCCCCGAAGGCAAGTGCAAATCGTCTTAGTTCTTGACCGTCAAGGATACGAAGATTCTTAAGTTCCACACTGACGGACAAATTTCCTGCTCCAAAGAAACACTCAAAGGTAATCAGTTGGGTGGGGAAAAATGTATAAAAAAAAGTTTTATAACGTTGAGAAGAAAAACCCAGACTCTGTCATCATGCAAAAAAAAATAGGCATGTAAAGCAGGCTGTAGACCCCAACAATTTTTTTGTTATCAACACACTAAATAGTCAAGGGAGACGAATGATTTTATCGTGGATACATATGAAGCGAAAATAATCCTATAGAAATAATGTGTCACAGTTAGAGAAAAAATAGGAGAACGTGTCGAGGTTTCGAACAAGGCCATTTTCCTTTAAATTTATATTCCTAAAAGAACATTCATCTTCTTCTGTTAAAACATTCCTAAACGATTTTACCCTTCCATTGTCAAAAAAAAACATTAGAGAGATATTCATTGTACGGCAAGGATTGGGATAAAATAGTTTTACAGTGCCAGAAATGGCGGTGCAGAACGAGGATACAGGAAATGATTTGCCTTAGAAAAGGTGAAACCCTTACGCCATCCAACGTGGTGTGACACTTACGAGGAAGTCTTTAAGGAGAGTGGGCGACAAGAGATCAAGTTTGAGCCGGATTCTGCGAAAGGGAAACGAACTGGATTGGACACATCCTGAGAGGATGAACTAACTGCCTTCTACGACTTCAAATGAAGGATGCAAAGAATCTATTGTGAGACCTGGGGACAAACAATTGTGAAAGACCTACTGCAAGAGAAATTCCCGGAGAAAGTTTTAAGTAAATATCAACGGACGTATAAAGCCTTTTTAACGCCAATTAGTTACACGTAAAGATTTATAATTATCAATAATCACTCTAATGTATACTTCGATTCTACCGTCATTACAACGACTTACAGACGATAATATTCACCAGAAGGCTGTCATTGCTTGCGAATTTAAAATCTAGTACGTGTTTAACTAAACTAAACGAACCGTTGAACGTTTAATGAACTGTCCTCATAGACCCATTATTTCGCTTTACAGTGATTGGAATTTGCAATTCAAGCTCATGTAACTGGGGAGTGTTAGAGGATTCTCCTCATCAAGTAACTTAAATTACATAATTGGAACCGACGTTTCACTAACTGTAAAAAATACTGAATTTGGAAATATGCCCTCTATATCTTGTAATACTCATGTAAATTTACCAATACTGCATAATATATATATTTTAATTCATTTATTAAAATTATTCTCCGAGTATATTGTATTAAATTATCTTGTTAAAACTGTATCGGTCGAGAGATATAGCAAGACGTACGAAATGCGCAGAAGAAGGGAGAAGATGGAGACGAGTTTTGCCGTCAGAAAGGAATTAAGTTCCTTGGTGACAAGCTGGAACAACGCTACTATCATTCTTGAAAACATTCATACGAGATATAGAGATAGAGTCGAGGTCTTCTTACCACACCCTGTCATCTCTTAACTTTTACGGATTTTTTTTTTGACGTACAAAATATTCTGAAATGAACACAAAAAACACAAAGAAGAGTTTTTACACTACCCAAGTTTCAGTAATAAATTTTCTGTGTTAAAACTGAGCTCCGGTTTACCCCTCCACTAAAACCCCAGGCGAGTGGACGACTGCGCATCGTATTTTGACACGACTAGCCATTTCTCTCCAAATCTTATTATATTAGGCAAAAAGCTGTTAATCAAGCAATAAATAATTTCTATATTTAAATGAAACTAAAATTTCTGCATCTCGTTGACAATGAAATAAGTGGCGCATGTTTTGTTCAGATTTGCTCCGAAGCGTGTAAATGTAGCAAAGTGTTTATAAGCTTCGCGGGAATAAACGACTCGCCTTGTGTTTTTACACTGCATTGAAACGCGAGACAGATCCATAAATTCGGAAGGACCGCATATTGTGGGGACAGGAATTCAATTAGTTTACGTTCCAAATATTTCTACGGCATTTCGTAAACAAATTGACACGGGGAGTCGCATACAAAATAAACTGCGTTCATTATTTTTTTTCCACCCCGCGTAAAACGTTATTTGATCCCTTCCACCCTTCGACCCTGCCTGTCATAGCCGCGTGGCCCCAAAAAATTTACGAGTATTGTCAAAGAAAGTGTTTACAATCTACTCGCAGTGCATCTCAATTTCTCTCTGGAAAAAAAATTAGAATAAATTAATTAAAAGTGCAAGGATTACGTAACGTTGAGTAAAAATTAATTTTTCCCATTTGAATCTTTGCACTTACCAAATAAATCATATTAGTGACTATACTAATATTAATTAATTAAATGGGGTGAAATATATTCTTCTTCTTTGACGCTACATAATTTTATGTCACTGTAACGGTCCCGAGAAAAGTGACTGGTTTGGGTAACGTAAACGCAAACCGACAATGAAAATTTTTTTTTTAGATAATAGGGGGAACGTTTGTTATCGTGTTGTAGACAAAATAAACTAGTTGAGCGTCGTGTAAGAATATAAAACCTTTATAGTAATTATTATCACGAACTTGTACCACAGTTAACAAAACGGCAGGGAAAAAATTTGAAATAAAACATGAAATAAAAATGTAGAAAAAATTTTCAGATATATTTAACGACCATTAGTCATAAGTATTAACATAATTTATAAAATTTTTAATTGAAAAATATGTATTTATCAATACAAAAACGTACATATTTGTAGACTTTTCAGCCTCTGGGGCGCTATTTATAGACTTAATAATGGTGTTAAGTAAAACTGTTTATCAAGTAGTTGAACTAGTTTTTTCCCTTGTTTATTTTACGTTCATATTGGTATATAGTTTGTGTAATTTAATAGTACGTATTTTCAAATATTCTTACCACGCGTTGTCCGATGAAATTAAATAAATCTATCTAATCCAGAGGCGTTCACCATAAACCGGCGTAACATTTTGTGAAGGACATTGCCAGGACCTTAGCCGACAACACAAATGCCAACGTTCAAAACTCACCATAGGATAGTAACATTCTGCTGATTCCTGAGCGAAACGTTGCGTGTTTATCACAATTCACCATTAGTTGGGTTCATTTTTGATATTATCACGATTTATGAGTATCAATGTCAATGTAATGATTTTAGCAAAATTATATACGATACCGAAGAAACCTAATAACTAATATTTATAGCCAGACTGAAGATACGTTTATAAAATCAGGAGGACCTTTCCAGTGAGAAACAACCTGAAGGGTGAAAAAACGTGTACAGAAACGTTGTTGAGATGTTATGATTAATTAATTTTTGAATTATAAAAAATATGAATGGTCATTAAAATATATCTAATTGTCAATATCAGACGCTTAAGTAACATATTTATTAAAATTCATTATTTATTATTAGGCCTCGCAGATGAATTCGCTGAATTTTTCCTGCTGTCCATTTTTTTTAGTTGTTGTCACAAGACAGTCATAATTCTTCCGAGTACGTGCCGTTAAGATTTTTTTAATGACACGTCTGTATATTTAGGAAATCTTTAGACAGAGAGACAGGTGGATTGGAGAGTCTT
The DNA here is from genome assembly GCA_037074705.1 of Zhengitettix transpicula. Lineage (NCBI taxonomy): Eukaryota > Metazoa > Arthropoda > Insecta > Orthoptera > Tetrigidae > Zhengitettix > Zhengitettix transpicula. The sequence goes on along the minus strand of CM073592.1, from coordinate 20,563,917 downwards.
TCGCCACAACCAGCCTTTTGTCAACGAGGCGGGCTGTGATGGACCCGGATCAGCGGTCTCGCGTCTGGGTTTTTGGTGGTTGTGATAGACAGATATATAGATTAGGACACGGGGTTTGTGACTGAGGGCGAGATGAGCACAGAGATAGAGAGAGAGAGAGGACCCATGGTGATAGAGTGGCAGGCCACGGAGCTTCCGTCACGGGCTAATGGACGTCGACGGGGGATGTCACGGATATTTGGTCCAGGACGGCCATTTCCAGATCCACCCATAATCCAGGATTTACTGGTCATGCAACTCCGGGACGGGACGGAAACAATTTCCGGGAGTCAGGCCCTCCATAACACGGAAAATTAATAACGGACTGACGACCCCTTTATGCTTACAGTATCCATTGTAAGAAAAATAATGTACACTAACACATGTTGGGATGATTATGATATTCTAACAACAGACTTTATTTAAATACATTAAATAAGTTTCGTCAATGAAAAGTAAAGATTCACTAGTTGCAGTCTGAACTTTTGTTGAAATATAATTATTAGGTTACTAGCTGGGTGCCCGGCGTTGCCCGAGATGTCATTTATCTATAACCCCCGATATGACTCCAATTTCGGCTGCTTTTGCGCAATTTTTATGTAACGCTACTCGAACCCTAATCATTATAATTAACTCTGAAAAATATTTATTCAACGCAAATATCTGCCGTGTTTGCATGTTCCAAAATTTGCACCCCGCTACCCCTGCATCTGAGGGGTAAATGCCAATTTGAATGTCGTAACTAAACACAGTGACTTCCATAACCTTTGATTTGACTCCAATCTCGGTTGTATTCGCGTTATTTTACTTTAAAGCATCTCCACCCCAAACCCGAAGGGTGTCCTTTTCACAGGGCGTAGGGGATGAAAATTGTATTCAGATAACATTGATAGAAACACTATCAATATTTTTGACCCCTAAAAATATTTATCCGAATCAAATATCGGCTGTTTTAGTATGTTTAAATATTTCCACCCCCGCTTCTGGGGGTGGAAGACGCGTCTCACCCCAACAGTGTTTGTTTCCTGGTCGCAAAGAACACGTGTACGAAATTTGGTGAAAATTGCTCGACTGGTGTAGATTTGTATTTTATTTAGAAAACGTTTGTATGGGAAATAGAAAAGGGCTGTTCTTAGGGTTTTCCCGGAAATTATTCGATTGTTTCTCGCCTTTTAAACCTTCCCTAGACCTCCACAAACATTTCAAGACTAAGATAAGGTAAATCCGTTCAGCCGTTCTCGACTTTTAGTGAGACTAACGAACAGCAATTCATTTTTATATATATAGATAGATAAAGCGAGCTGAAAGAGAAAGTTGGAGAGAAACGTTTAGTTCAATTACATACGGCAAATGGAAAGTTCACTGACATTATCAATTACAAGCAGGTTCCTTGAAGAAGGGTGATAGTAATAGTCACGGGGGAAAAAATAGAATGACTGAATAAGAGTCTGAAATTAATAATTGCTTTAAGGGAAGAAAAGAAATGTAATCTCGTATTACACAAGTATATTAAAATTAATATAACGTAATCTTTTGTTGCAACTGACAATTACTGATATTCGAATTATAATTTATTTAAATATATATTTCTATTATAAAATAAATGTTTTTTTCCTTAATTAAATTAAACAATTTTTTTAAGTTTACTAATTTTAACTTTTATGAACGGATTTGAATGGTTTCAAGTAAAAATTTCATTAAATTCCCGTAATGATTTTTTTTTTCATTTATTTAATTTTTGTTGTTGTTAATAATCATATATTTATTTTTACAGCTGCTGTTTTATACCTCTACATTAACCTTGCTTGTTGTGTCTGAGAGTATTTTGCTGTTTGGTCTACGTGTAAAGGACTCAAAGAGTGCATTATTCGTGTAGGTAGTAAAACCTTAGCTATTATAGTCCTCGGCAGCTGCAGAAAAGGTTTATGGAGGTCAGCAGCTTTTGCTTGTTCATATTGCTAAGCCTTCTTACAGAACGACGAAACGGACGGATTAGAAAGATAAATGGGAGGAAAGGCCGCAAGTAGTAAAGAAAAGAAACACACACCTACACACAATCACCAATAATAAAAACTCGGTCTAATACGGAAAGGGCAAATGGAAAAAAAAAGTTTTAGTCTGATACAAACAATACCTCTGTAATTTTCATCGCTTTTTGATATTAAAGAAACACTTTGTAACAAAGAAAATAGAAAATTTCTTCGTGAAACACGAACAGAAGTCAAGTTAAACCCATTTAATCATTTTTGAAACCAAAACTTACTGTAACTTAAATCCTACATTGATATTCTGGTCATGTGTGAAGAATATGGCCGTGTAGAAATGTAAATTTAATTAAACTTGACACAACTGAAGTGAATTTTGGAACTGTTTAAACCCTGTTAGGAATTCTAATAGTCAGTAATGAATATTGTTTGTTTTGAAGTACTTTACGATTTAAATGTTTTTAAAAGAAGCGTCCAGTAACTATTTTTTTCGAGAGGAATGTATTTGAAAACTGATATGGAGGTATTAGAAGCCACCACACTAAATAAATATCAAAAAAACATGATTATTCTGCCGAGAAACACATTTTTTTTACCAAAGCGAAACCTATGATTGTCATCAGCGTCCATTTTGGGGTAAGGAAGACTTTCTACGGTCATTTAGTCATATCTCAGGAGTATTAATTGTCTGACACAGTAATTTGTAATAATATTTAGTAAATTTAAGTGTAGAAGTATATTACAGTCATTTGACGGACGTAAGACAAGTACCGAGAGCCCGACCTACATGAGAAAGTTTCTTGCTGGGTTTTTTCTGCACCAAAAATCGGTTAATTCCGGATACTATATTATTGGTATTAAGTAAAAATTTACAATTTAAATTTTGATAAGCCATTTACGGTTGATGATTAAATTCCGAATTAATATCAGAAGGACGTACTGAAATTTCCTGTGAGGAAAGAAAAATTTTTATTAGAGACTAGCTGGGTGCCCGGCGTTGCTCGTGTACTTATTTATAAAAACTCGAAAAAGTATTTAATTGAATACTTAAATATATTTCTTGAGTATTTCAGGATATAATCGTCACTCAGTCTTCATACATTACGAAATATTACATTGATGAAATTGTTAGCTAGACTCACAACTAATATAGCGCGAAAATTAACTTACATTTTCCGCAAGGATAGTAAAGTAATTCGTATTCTTCTTTATTACCATTCGATGGAGTATTGCTGTATAAAATTATACTTTTTATTTAAAGAACATATTTCTGCTTTATTTCATTCCTAATAAAGGAAATATTTCCTTTGTTCGTTGCGTAGTAACGTCTTTCTCTCGCGTGACGTCATTGTCTCTTGGCGCGCAGTAATTTAATATTTAATGATCACGGTTTTTAATTATAATTCTTTCCACATGTATGCTAGGCGTTTCTCACCCTCACAGTACCGTTTCTCGTATTTTGAAGAATATGTTTACCAATTTTTGTTGCATTCTGTCCACGCGATAAAATTTGTATAAAGAACAACGTAAATACATACATACATACATCCTTTTTTATTATATAGCTTGCAATATAAATCATTCGTGGCGGAGAACCGCAATACGATTAAATGAAAAAAAATTCTATAAATACAGATGGAAACACTTGGGATGGTATTGTAGCGTCTTCCCGCCCTAAATGTTAAAGCGTCACCCTTCGGGTTATTAATACATTTCTTTCGAAGTAATGCGCGTCAGGAATAGATCCTTGTATAAGTCACTCATCAGTTATTTGTGGATCGTGAAAACATTTGCCACTTAAAAAATAAAAAAAGTTGGTCAGCTATTCAAGCGAATTTATTTCGAGAGCTAATACGTCACACGTTCACATAAATAATAGATTATCGCGTCTAAGTTTAGGTTCGATTATTTATCGAGAACTGGTAGTAGTTGTATTCGAGTCTAAGAGGATCGAATTTCACACACACATCGATGACAACGAAACAATTTTTTCTCATAAAAGGTAACATTCGAAATAAACGGAGATTCCGAAAATGTTTATATTTATTTATCAGACATTCACTCAGATTTAATTTCACGAATGTAAATGTTAAAAATAAATTGTAATGAGTATTTCTTAATTTTTTTTTCCTGTGCAAGGTTTGTTCTACAAGCAATTTGACAATGTTCACGATTAAATTAGTTATGTGCATATCAATCGTGAGGCAATTCCGTAACAACGCGAAATGGAAACTTCTACGTACAAAATGCTAATTTTCGCGTGAACTGAGCAAAGTTCTATTAAAACCCAACCAACTCTAGTTTTGAGAGAGAGGAAGGGGTGAGGTGAGAAAGGGGGAATTTCAGGTTTAAAGCGACGTACTTGTACACCGCGGGAAAATATCGAGACGTGTTTGTACTCGAAAATTAATCAGTAATTTGGGAGTAATTTTTCCTTGTAAAATTGTTTAAATTTTATTTAAAATAGCGGGGAAACACTTCAAAGATTTCCCTAACCTGACAAAAAGCAAATGTAAGTGATGGATAAAATTAATGAAAGGCGTTTTAAAAATAAATATGGAAGCAATGTGTTTGAGTGGAATAATATTTACGAAAAAGGAATGAAATGTTTTTATTTTTAAAATTGGCCTTGCAATAAACTTATTGCAATTTACAATTTGATAATAATAAGAAGAAGGGAGGGGGTTATACCATTGGCTTTGTTTTTAGAGTTATTTTATCTTTAGTTTCAGTTGCTTTCGAAAAGGAGATGCGAGAACAATAAATTAATCGAAGGAAACGGATTTATTTATTCAATATGCGTACCTCATATATATATATATATATATATATATATATATATATATATATATATATCGCTAATTAATGACAATTAAATCACAACGTTAATGTATCAATTTTTAGTAATTTAAATATTCAAATGATTGGATGTTATAATATTAATCAAGATTTTAAAATAGACAAACAATTAAATTTACATAAGTTATCAAATGAATTTACTAGCATACGGCAAGAGTTGTCCGCTATTCCTATTGGAATAGTCGGCCAGCTGCCTCCTAAACAGGCCAAGGCATGGCGAGGGGTAAGCTGCGTCCCCACAGCAAACTCCTCTCCCGCTATCGGAAGGGCGTGGGACAAGTACCCAATGCCCGACCTACCCGATGCAGGTTTTTCTAGGGTTTTCCCTGCATTTCTTTAGGCGAATGCCGGGTAGGATCCTTCAATCACAGCCCGGGGGCCCTAGTTAACCCTTGGCTACCTTCCTGTACCCTTCCACATCCCCCCTTTCAAATCCCTTCCTATGCTATTAAAGGGGAGTTGCCCAATGTGGATCACCCTCATGTAGCCTGTTGCCCTAAAAAAAAAAAAAAAGAAATTTTTATGGAGGGAGAGAGGCCTGCGAGGGCTTTTCTCTCGCAGGCAATACCTGCGAGGGATGTTCTCTCGCAGGCAGAACCTTTTAGGAGAGATACGAAGGGGCTACCTTTGGGTATGCCTTTTCCTCTCCGTTATTGAACTAAGGTTCCCACAAGCCGAGGCACCTCGGCCTGTTTTGAGAGGTGTATGTACCGGGGTGACAGACCCTGGGAATACGGTAAGAGTTGTCCTCTATTCCCATTGGAATAGTCGGCCAGGTGCCTCCTAAACTGGTCGAGGCACGGAGAAGGGAATGCTGCGTCCCCACAGCAAACTCCTCTACCGCTATCGGAAGGGTGTGGGACAAGTACCGAATGCCCGACCTACCCGATTCAGGTTTTCCTAGGGTTTTCCCTGCATTTCTTTAGGCGAATGCCGGGTAGGATCCTTAAACTATGACCCGGGGGCCCTAGTTAACCCTTGGCTACCTTCCTCCACCCTTCCGCATCCCCCCTTTAAAATCTCTTCCTATGCTGTTAAAGGGGACTTGCCCTAAGTGGATTACCCTCATGTAGCCTGTTGCCCTAAATAAAAAATAAAAAAAAATTTCTTGAAGCTATCATGGACTCAATTCATCAGATTTATTACACTGTAATGAAAAAAATATGACTTTAAATTCTCAACTAAATTCGAATTCTGACGATAATACCTTTACTTATGGGTTTACAAATAATAATTCTGTGAAATTTTTAACTTACTGTCTCTGGTACTCAAGGAAATTTGGCTCGTTCGTACACACACATACACATATTTATTGCACTTATAGACAGGCCATTTTTATAACACTGATTCTAATATCACTTTTAGTTTGCCACATGGTTCACTGTTCGTTTAAGAAATGTTATTCTCTCGTTCCGAAGTTTATTAACTGCTGGATGTAGTTGCCTGGCTCCGAAAACCGAAGACAATAGTCTAAATCACGAATAGAATAATTTAGACTCTGCATTCAAAATGTTTAGCGTTGAATATGTACGTATTTATCTCGCAGACCGCAATTTGTAAAAAAAAAAAAAACAGTTCTAACTGTTTTAGCTGATCTACTACATGTATCCATTTTACTTTTGGTCTGTTCACAGCTGTACTTCCACAATGACTGAAGCACCACACACCGTTTCTAGCGAGCCGACACCCTACAATAATCACAAGCATTGCATTCTTGCCACATTCTTGTGTACAACTACTGTGTCTTATGCCGCTAACAATGCGAGTCGAAATTTTTGTTGATTAATTAATGATTTCCTTTTAATTACCACAATATATATATATATATATATATTTCAAATGAATTGAACCTCTGAAATATAATAATAATAATTGAAGAGTTTATTATAACCTGATGTCTTTATGTACAATCACTTAACGTACCCTTCGATTCGGTTTTCAACAGCCTCTATTATTGGGAGGTTAAAACAGGTTACAGTTGTGTTAAGAATTTTACTGATCCAGGAATAAAAAACTGGGGGACTATGGAGTATGGCAAAACCAGATAAGTATCGAAAAATAAATATAAGTAATATGATCCTAACTTATAAAGCTAAAGAATGAAAGCGTTGACGTTACATAAACCGATTAATTTTATTTCATGACGTCCGGTATTGGTTTTTTTTATCTAAACGTTTAGATTTGGAAAATTTTAATTACTACGTAAATTATATGTAAATTTACATAAATTAATTTTACTGGAAATAAATTAATTTATCTGTTACACCGATGTAATATTTCATTTGGCAAGGGAGCAGATTTTTCAGTTCTGATAAGAGCACGACAACACTGCCACAGGCATAAATCTGAAACGACCCTCTCGGAAACAAATGGACCAGACTTCCGACAATCCCTTACGAGAGTAAAATAAATCTAACGGAGAATATAAACATAAAATGTTGGGAAGAGAGAAGAATGGGTAAAAAAAAACCCTGCGTGGATTAGAGAAAAGAGAAATAAGGGTAACTATGTGGCGACTTGGAACTACCAGAGGGAAAGACAGATTTATAACGTAGCTAATTGAATGAAGACAATTTGTTATGGTAATGAAGCTAACGGGTTTCCGGTCTTTTGCTGATGCAGTTGGACGACGACTTCATTATGTACAGTAGCGACGTTCAGAAGGTGGCGGGTTTTCTCGTCTGTAATTGCCCGAAAGAACTCTTTCCGACCACTAGTGCGAATTGGGAGAGGAAAATATTGATCGCGCTAATTAGGAATAACAGGTTGCCCGCTAAAAAGGGACCAGAAATTCGAAACCGGAGGTAAAACAAGGCTGCCTCATGGGAGAACATGTCCGATTTTTCACTTTCGGCGAGCAGTGCCATTAATAATAATAAGAAAAAAAAATTTTTTTGACCCGCCGTAGAAGGAATACAAGAGAAACATTTTACAGAAAATTGTGGTCAAACCTGTGGGTGCCAGAAAATTTTTCGGTATAACTAAAAGAAGGAAGAATGGAATAATTCAGAGAGCTGCTGCGTGTCCTTGATTAAAGAATTCCTATCAGGATAATTGCGTATTCTTGTTAGTATGTTTACAAGAAGGAAAATAGTGCCTATTCTCTACACTGAGGTTCCTCTAGAGGAAACGTAATGGACGCGAGGAAATTTTAGCGCCGAAAAAAATTGTTTACGTTAATTCTATATATTATAATTATTTAAGTTCAATATTATATTAATTAATTTATTCTTCATTCACTTCAAGTGATTCACAATCAGCATCCGTATATATTTTTTTTATTATTTATCTCAGTGGTAGTCCTGACACATGACGTCAACATCCAGAAATTCGCAGATCTCAGCATTACCACTTCAGTTTGCTCAGAGCTCCTGTAAAGTATACATGGACGAGAGCCACCATGCGCCACAGAAAAAAAAGTGATCTGTAAATCCGTTTCCGTGGTTTGGATACTACCAGGAGATGAAATCCTCAGAATACTTTTAGCGAAAGACGAGAAAATGGTTGGACGTCCGACCACATCTACTACTGACGACAGTGTTGAGAAACTTTGCGTCCGACAAAAGACTTTATGAAGTGACAAATCAAATAATTATTAATCATATCACATGAAATTAAATTAACCATAAGAGTTTTAATCGTGTCGGGTAAATGAAGCGGTTTTTCTGCTCAACCAAAAAAAAAAACAATATTTTTAGGGACGATGGAAAAATTGTTTTCTAAAGCAGGTTGACTGTTTTGAAAAATTCGCTTTTACGACCTATCCTCCTCGAATGTAATCAAGAGGGCCCCAGCAAGTGTTAATCAAGAGTAAAAGTAAAAAATGGAAACTCGTAAACGGATAATGGATAATTTTATTCAGAAAAACGAACAAACTGTCCACGTGTCACCCGGATTATAAAGTTTGACGGTTGAAGCTAACAGTTGTTATTGGAGCAGCATTCCTGTAACGTTTTTCGTAACGAACTCCATGGTTGTTGTGTAATTGCCAGGAGCAAGTTCTCGAGATGCAAGAGTACGGAGAATCAGCTGATTGGAAACGTTTTGCAACCTTGAGAAACGCAGGCGCCAAGACAAGGCTGGTTTCATCTAGTTCAGCAAAGTCGTGCTGGAAGCTTGAGTGAAGAGTTAAGCATTGAGATTTACGGTATTGCGTGTCTGTTACCGAGTTCGACAACCTCTGGAACTTTGCTCCAAGCAATTCTTAACTGCATTGCGCTTGGAAACAAAAACAATTTTTTTTTAATGTTTTTGGTCCGCGGTTCTACAACAGTTTCAGTTGACTTTTTAAGAAGCAATATTGTTTGCCAAACATCAGTGAGTACATGCGAATACTATGAGGACCTGTGTAACTACATTAAAAAACAGAATCCAAAGAGTTTTCACTTTTCTACATTGACTTGAAATTCTTTGATGTAAAGAGGAAAATTAATATTTGAAAACTCATTGAAATATGTTCAGCCGTTTATGACAATTAATAAATGGACACGTTAACCATTTTATTTTTATAGATTTTAAATACAATTAAACATTTTTAAACCTTGTTTTTTTTGCCTCGAAATGATCACTTGAAAAATGCATCACATCACACAAAGGGTGCAAATTCTGTTGGAATAGTCGGCCAGCTGCCTCCTGAACTGGTCAAGGTACAGCGTGGGGAAAGCTGCGGCCCCACAGCAAACCCCTCTCCCGCCATCGGAAGGGCGTGGGACAAGTACCCAATGTCCGACCTACCTGAGACAGGTTTTTCTAGGGTTTCCCCTGCATTACTATGAGGTGAATTGCCGGGTTGGATCCTTAAACCATAGCCCAGGGGCCCTAGTTAACCCTTGGCTACGTTCCTCTACCCTACCACACCCCCCTTTCAAATCCCTTTCCAATGCTATAAGAGGGGAGTTGCCACCACGTGGATTACCCTCATGTAGCCTGTCTACAAAAAAAATACATGCTATAAATTTAGTACTGAATATTGAGTATTATGAAGCACTGATCCCGCTACTGGTTTAAATTTGATACTTACAGATCAAGGTCCCACGATTTTTTGAAATGTATAACATCTTGTTTAAAAAGAAGCATTGAAGACCCACACAGGCCATAAAATACATTCTCACATTGATAATTATAATTATCTGAAATATAATAAATACTTTGGTCACGAGTGACACAAAAAAAATTTTATAAACTAACCGAGGAAAATGCAGCTATTAAACGTTTAGTCCTTAATTAAGGACTTATTAGGGTTTAAAATGAATTTGGAGTATTATACGTAATTTTAGTGATTGTCAAATTTTCCTATTAATGGACCAAAAAATTGAAATATAACCAGAGGAGAGACAGGAAGGGGCTATCTTTGGGGATGCCTTTTCCTCTCAATTTTTGAACTAAGGTTCCCACAAGCCGAGGCACCTCTGCCGGTTTTGAGAGGTGTATGTTCCGGGTGTTGCAGACTTTGGGCATACGGTAAGAGTAGTCCGCTATTCCCATTGGAATAGTCGCCCAGCTGCCTCCTAAATTGGTCGAGGCACGGAGAAGGGAATGCTGCGTCCCCACAGCAAACTCCTCTCCCGCTATCGGAAGGGCGTGGGACAAGTACCCAATGCCCGACCTACTTGATGCAGGTTTTTCTAGGGTTTTCCCTGCATTTCCTTAGGCGAATGCCGGGTAGGATCCTTAAACCATAGCCCGTGGGCCCTAGTAACCCTTGGATATCTTCCTCTACCCTTCCGTATCCCCCCTTTTAAATCCCTTCCTATGCTATTAAAGGGGAGTTGCCCAATGTGGATCACCCTCATGTAGCCTGTTGCCGTAAAAAAAAATAAAAAAAATAAAAATAACCAAGTACTGGACAACTGTATTGAGGGTTCATAGTTCTCTTCAGTTGGTCTGTGACCGCACTAGTGTGAATAAGTGTCTCGGAAGAACGTCTGAAGTTTTTTTAATATGATATGAAAATAGTTTTTAACATTTAGGTGAGTGTTTCTCGGTTTGATTATGTTAGTAGTTCAATATATTTTGCTCAACCTTCTGTTATAAATTCATCAGAGTTTTTACAATTTCTCCGCAGGAAAAATCTGACGAAGGTACAAACACGTACCGAAACGTTGTTTTAATTCAATGTTTAAATATTTTCTGTAATTGGTCAGAAAACTTGATGTTAAGTAAATAATTTTTTAGTATAATTAAAAACGCATTATCTGTCTGTTGTAACCGTGTGTCGATGTAAAGCTGTCCTTAAATTGCGAGGCAGCCTTTGTCTTGACAATAGACGAGACTTGCTGTTGTTCTTTTAAATACATTTCTCGACGCTCAATTAAATATTTAGCTCTCTAATTTGCCAAGACCCATAAACGCATATGCATCGTAAGTACCGTTAACTGAAAAGGTCTGGTATGTGCATAATTCCGTTATAATACATTGAAACACGGACAATGATATATTAAGTATCTCTGTTTACATCACAGTTGAACTCTGACCTATCGAGGAATGTAATCCCATATCAAAATTGCATACATTTATCGTGAAAATCTATTATCCCCTAAATAGACGATTAAACTCCGTCGGGTTTAGTATATTTAAATTTTATTTCACGTTCCATTCCACAGTTAATTAATTTTTATTAAACGCTCTCACTACCTGCTTATTGTTCAAGAAAGGAAAAAAACCTCCGCGTTTCGCCACACACACACACACACACATATACATATACAGAAGAAATCCGCGTCGACGCCAGCCCCAGGTTCGAAGCCACGACCTTGGGTTTTTGCTTTGAGGCCGCAGCGCGCCAACCGCAAGAAGAAGAGGTGGTACCTTCTTTTACGGTGCTGCAAGCGCAGCATATTACACCTCTAAATGTACAGCACGACGGTCTTCAGTGTTATTATTTGTTGCTTGAATGAAATGCGTATCCAATATTTTTTTTGTAGTAAATCAGTCATAAATTTCGAACCGGCTGAGTAGTGAAATAGACTACGATTATAAAACACTTGCCGACGGGCGTCGTTGAAATCCCGGCACAGTGTGCAAAGAAATACTTATTGTGAACAGGAATGCAATACAATACCACGGGGAAATGTACGTAAAGTTGGTGAGGGAACAAAATGTTACGGACGAATTTTGGTTTTAAATGGCTAAAAATGTCTCATATATATATATAGCGCCATCGCTGAATATGAATAACATTTATTACAAGACTTGTAGTACTATTTTTATGAATTAAAGCCTAAGGATTGAAACAAAACCAAAACTACATGTATTCTTTTACGTCACATTACATAAGTGAACTTGTGGCCATTGTAGACAACTTTTTTTTAAAAAAAATACAAATATTGCATATATATAACAAAAGAACTAACTATATCAATAATTACGTTCCTCCAAACGTACCTATGATATTCTATCAACACCACTAGAAGGGCTGCTGAGAATATTTACCCTTAATACATACCTCATGTTGAAACACCTTTATTTTCTATAATTCTGTATAATATATTTTTTGACAATTTTATGCGTAAATATTACATTCCGAGCTTTATTTTTAATATTTTTCCAGAACCAAGTATCTCAATGTTTTATTTTTATATATACAATTTTTATAAAAAAATTTATTCATCTTACACAGATGTACGCACTCCCATCTAGCGACGAAAATTTGCTTGATGGAGTTATATCACGATACGTTTTTCCCTTAATTACTTTAGTTTAACATTTTAATTTTTGATCGAGAAATTATATAAAATATAAGACGGATTTGTTGGATTTAATTGAAAACTACACAAGAAAATGTTATTAAGTAAAAAGCCGTAAGACAGTGTCTGTCACGACAGTATTTATGTTAGTCTTTAGGAGTCGAAAATTTAATAAGCTACAGAATTTACGAATTAAGCCGAACATAATTATTTTATATTGAACCCTTTAGGTTAATTTTCTTTAATGGATATAAGTGTATCGTTTCATTAAGATTGCCTCATTTTGTCTTTCCGAAAGATTCCTCGGAGTTTTAGGAAGAAGAAGAAGAAGGTGTAGACAGCCCTATGTATAGGGTAATCCACGTCGTTGCAACTCCCCTCTTATAGCATAGGAAAATGAAAGGTAGAGCAAGGTAACCAAGGGTTAACTACGGCCCCCGGACTATGGTTTAAGGATCCAACCCGGCATTTCGCCTCAAAGTGATGCAGGGAAAACCCTAGAAAAACCTGCATCAGGTAGGTCGGGTATTCAGTACTTGTCCCACGCACTTCCGCTGGCGGGATAGGGGTTTGCTGTGGGGTCGCAGCTTTCCCCTCGCCGTGCCTTGACCGGTTTAGGAGGCAGCTGGCCGACTATTGCAATAGGAATAGCGGACACCTCTCAAAACAGGCCGAGGGGCCTCGGCATGTGGGAACCTTAGTTCAAAAAACCTTGAGAGATGTGGAGGCATACCCAAAGGTTTGTTTGCTTATTACATGGAAAATATCAGTTCATTTGACTGAAGGAAAGTTTAAGCAAGAAAGGTTTAAATCGGCATGATTTCGATTTCTTTGTAAAATATAGTGTTTGCTGAAATGGAAACAGACTTTTTCTGGGATGTGACACGAAAACAATCACGTCTTGTCTGAAGCAAGAAAATACAATCTGCGGGAAAAGAAACTTTAGGCACGGTAAAACCAGGCAATGGAAGAGAAACTGATAAAATCGTATTTTGGAATTACAGACAAACAGATTTTTTTTCGGGGAGGGGGGGGTGTAGGAGAGGTTAAAACGAAGTTCTCGCCGTGTCGAAGTAATCTTCGTGCATTGTAAGTCTCTAATGAAGTTGAAGAACAATTTGCTCGAATAATTTCCGTTCACCTTCCGGTGATTGGAAAAGCTCTCGTGGAGTGGGGATTGGAGTGAAGACACAAATTGTTTCGCAGTGCCAGTGCAGTTTCAATTTAACGCTTAGCAAAGCTTGTGACCTGATTGTCTCTGATGTAAATTCTGGATAGAGGGTTGAAAATACCGACGTCAGAGTGGAGAATGTTTCCCGTAAAACACCTTCCAACCCCCTTCCACCGGTTCAGGACGTGATGTTTTCACGAAGACTGTGACTGTGTGTGGTATTTTTTGTTTCCGGGGGGGAGGGGGGAATAAATTGAGAATTGATTTGAGTTTTAACCCTTCCTTGTATTAGTTTTACGTATGAACGACAGACTTTTATAAAAATATATTTAATTTCAGTTGAATGTTACACCTCGGCTGGAGACGGTCTGTGATGTCCTCTGGTGTTTCTCACTGTAACTAGCGCGTAAGACGAGACGAGCGGGAGGATGTTGTGACTGTTAGACGGCTACGGTCCAGAGGAAGTGCATCATCCTGAAACGATGTGCCGGAAGTAAGATGTCCGGATATGGGCGCAGTGTCCGGAAGCGAGGGTACAGCCGTGAAGTCTCTGGGAAACGATTCTCCCACGCACCCTTCAGGCTCCTTGTGGCCCTGCTGTCTCTTACAAAAATATACACGAACATTTTCTACATCAACTTCATCCTACTACGTCGGACGGATCAAGTTTCAATCCCCTCATTTATGTTGTTCCATAGCTTTCACTGCTATTTCAACCAGAAAAAAAATATCGTTATATAACAAATGAAAATATTTTAAACGTCGTGGTGGAACTGGAGAATTTAAAATTTAAATAAAGTGAACTAGGGTTAATAGAGAGTGAAATGTCAGACACAGAAATGAATCAGTGAAATACGAAAAACAAAACTTGTGGAAAATGTAAGTAAACAAACTGAAAAAAGGGTTTTGAACAATAATCTGTAATTTAGGTTTGAAAATAGCGATGTATTAATAAGCTGTCAAAAAAAAATACAATATTGTAGTAAAGCCTGTCTTATTTCTTGTTCTGTTCTCCTTAAAGGAGTTGCACGACCAAACATTTTTCATTCTTCCACACTTTCTTATTTATTTTTTTTATAAGCGATGGAACACGTGAAAAATGTCTTCAACAAACTTCAAATCCAAACTTGAACTACGAGAGTTACTATTGCAAAAGAAGACTGATAAGTAAATTGTGTTTAATTAGTAGATAATATTGAAATGAGTAGATAGATTTATTCACCATTAGCCCTCTAATGAGGAAATAGGATTCGTCATAAATGAACAATAGATAAATTACATATAAAATTAAATATAATATAAAAATTAAATAAAATTACATATAAAATGAATTAATATTAGTAGTAATAATTAATAAGTTACACAAAAAAAATTCATATCTGTTCACAGTAGTGTCTTGATGCAATACCACAAATGGTAGCGTTTGAAAATCGAAAAAAAATATTAATAGACATTTAAAATATGAAACGTAAAGATTTTTGGATAAAGCCGACAAGTGAAAGTAATTGAAATAAACAAATTAAACAAGTTAACAGGCTTCACATACTGGTTTTGGTATTAAATTAAAAATGGGATTTTTGTGTTTTAATATCGTATGAAATTTTTCTGTGTGAGACTTGGGGAAGGGTGTTTGAAAAAGCCCTGATTGACATATCACATACTGCTGTTTATCCTGCAGCAATCTACTCATAAAGCCTGGTAAGGATGTGAGGAAGGATGGAAATAAAAATGAAATTAACATTAATAAAAAAAGAATATATAATTGTCACAAGTCAGAAATTTGTCAAATAAATAAACATAAAACGTTTCTTCCCTTCTTCAGTTTCATGTAATTAACAAAGTATAAATTAAACTGAAAAAATTCAACAGCTTTCAGTGACATTCAGGGCCGTATATTATTGGAATCAGACTGTAATTCTCTGTTATATTTTCTTAATTATATGCAACTGAAGAGGCCCCAAATCATAGGGAAGAAACGTTGTGTTTTATGTAAAATTATGCAATAAATTTTTGATTTATGGCTATTGTATATTAATATTTATCCAATTCAGATTATTTTTAATATTTTATTTATAATTACTAAAAGTTATTGTTATCCGTTTCAATCATGGCGAACGGTGGAAAATATTCTACGAAACCGGGAATCAATTTCTAGTCGGGTTCGATTCCCGGTTCCGTAGAATATTTTTTATCCTTCTACATGACTTTTCAGTCACTTTTCATCACCAAGATGAGTTAAAGTATCATAGTTTCATATGTCACCAGGAACACAAAATTAAGAAATAACTGAAGGTGGATTTAAACGTGAGAGAATAAAATAATTAATATGGAATATCTGTGATAATTCATTAAATGAGGTTATTGAATTGCAAATAAAAGTGAGGTATAAAGGCACATGTTTTTTTTCTGTGACAAAAAAAATATATATTTTTGAGTGATGTCAACTGACCAGTGCAGTTGTGTTTCTCTAGGCTCTTCTTATTACCTGAAGAAAGGGACAAGGACCCCAGAAACGTTGTGTGGTATTTATATTACCTTTTTCGTCTGTATTGGCTATCATTCTTATTCAATATATATATATATATATATATATATATATATATATATATTTGGCTTCAATATTAGGACAAATTATTATTCTATCGGATTATATATTGTTTGTTAGACTTGAAGTAGTACCAAGTTTTTTTCGAAACATCGGTTTATTAATCTATTTTACTCCGGCATTTTCATTACCTGTTATTTAACATCAAATTTCACCAATTCAATTAAGTTTACCAGTTCTTCTCTTCTGAAACAGGCAATGACGGACTCGATACGCGAGCAGTTGAAGATTGTCCATATGACGGGACCTACGTGTCCAGTACGCGAGATGTTTATCGAAATGAAATAAAATGAATGTGACGGTATTTTGGCGCAAGACGTGCGCATTGGTGTCTTCGATCTGGTTCGTGCAGGCCATGCTGGGCAAGGGGGTGATGTGCGATAACTACAGAGAGAAGGAGAGGCTGTTGGGAAAACCTGTTCGCCGTGGCCTTGCGGTAATGTCCGGCGCCAGAGCGGCCACAGAAACACGCCAAGGCCGGTCACAACACAGACGCTGCTGCTGCTGCTGCAGCTGATGAATGGGCAGCAGGACTCAAACCTGATACAGCGAGCCTCGTGAACTGCCCCCAAAACACTCCTGCAGACACTCCGCTGTGACCCTAAACTCTGGTCCCTCCAGATCATGAGCGCGACACCAGCGCTCACTTTGAACGGTGCATCTGCCCCGGGGTCAACGACTCTGGTGTTGTTGTTCCCGCTGATCTTGCTCCAACCGTTCCGTTGCTCACTGGCCCTCTAATCAGCTCGGCTCCTCATGTCCATAATTACATCACGGACATTTCCACTGCCGTTCAGCGTTCTCACGATCCATTTTCTTCACTTGCATACACCGTTATATATCAGTTTAAGATTTGGGGGTTCTTTGTTCTTTCAGATGTCTTTCGCCAAATTCAATCAGGAACACCTTATTTGCACTGTAGGCTCTCCATCAGGGAATACTGAATAATTTTCAGGATTAAGATAACTTTTTCTGTCTTCCATTCCTGTCACCTTGACGTAGCCGATCATGAGCTGAACTACCGGTAACTAGTCGAAGGATTCAACTGCAGACTGTCCACTGTAACTCCTGCGCGGTAATTCCCTTTGATGTTAAGAATTAGGTTCCGTTCATATTTGTCCTCTACAACAGAAACGTAACCGGTTTGGATTTGGAACCCACTTACGACCAGTCCTGAAATTATTGTCAGACATGAAGCATGGACTTTGGCTTTAATGTAACAAATCTTCATCACTTAAATTGAATTGTAATCGGAGATCTTTGAGATGCGAACACAAAAGATCAATCGGAGAGAGAAAGAATCGATTTCCCGAATGGTTACTCAACGGACTAACCGAACAGGACCTGATTGATATTCGACTGATGGTCCGCCAGTCAACCACTCTTCCATTTCCTGTGCCCTGTATATTAGAGAAATCTTTTTATGGCGACATCGATGTATAATGGAGATAATATTACAATTGTTTCTCTGGAAAACGTATTTCTGCTTACGATCGATTGTTCCCTTTCCCCTTTAAGGTCAATGATTTAGTGATCATAAACTATTTCAATGACTACACTAAACATTTAAAAAGAAACCTAAGATTTTTATAATAAATAATTGCTTTCACGTCTTCTCTGACATCACAATGAACAGACTAGAGGAAAGTTAAGAGTATTACACATCCTTAGAGTTTCCATAAGATTAATGCTAGCTTTTCATTCACTCTACTGTTAAATATTTCTTCAAGTAGAACAACTAAATGTCAAAAGGAAATATTTTTCTCGAATTTATGATCTTGGCTTTCACTGAGGACCAACCTTGTTATATCTTGTCTTATCACAAATCAATAATTATTTATACTTAGCATAAAATTATTGTCCTTTATTCTTACAAACATATCTGTAATTATATCTTTAATCTAATTTTATAAAAGAAATCATTAAGATGATATAATTATTTAAATGACTGTTTTTTATTTATAACTAGCTGGGTGCCCGGCGTTGCTCGTGTACTTATTTATATAAACTCGAAAAAGTATTTAATTGAATACTTAAATATATTCCTTGAGTATTTCAGGATATAATTGTCACTCAGTCTTCATACATTACGAAATATTACATTGATGAAATTGTTAGCTAGACTCACAACTAATATAGCGCGAAAATTAACTTACATTTTCCCCAAGGATGGTAAAGTAATTCGTATTCTTCTTTATTACCATTCGATGGAGTATTGCTGTATAAAATTATACTTTTTATTTAAAGAAAATATTTCTGCTTTATTTAATTCCTAATAATCTCCTTCGTTCGTTGCGTAGTAACGTCTTTCTCTCGCGTGACGTCATTGTCTCTTGGCGCGCAGTAAATTAATATTTAATGATCACGGTTTTTAATTATAATTCTTTCCACATGTAAACTTTATATTAAATAAAAATATTTCTGCTTCATTTCATTACGAAATACAGAACTATATTTAGGATGCGTCAATGTCTTGAAAACTTATGACGTCATCGTCTCGCGCAGTAATTTAACACTAATTCGTAACTTATTTCAATTATAATTATTTCCACGTTTATTCTAGGGGTTTCTCACCCACACAGTACCGGTTCTCGATTTTGGCAGAATACGTATACCAATTTTTGTTGCATTCTGTCCACGCGATAAAATTTGTATAAAGAACAACGTAAATACAAACATACAAATATACTCCCTTTTTTATTAAATAGATTTAATTTAAACAGGAATCTTTCACACCTGGATTAATAGGTCGAAAATTAAATAGTTGTAATATAATTTTAAAAATTGATTTTTTTTCAAATAAAAAATAAAATACACAAATTTTAAATGTAATAAAGAACAATAATTTGATAAATAAATAAACAATTCCGCCAATATGTCAGAAACATTTATTAATTAAACAAAACCAATCAGTTAACACGACGTTTCGTCCATAATTATGAGACATATAAAACTTACTATTTAGGCACATTACCTGTTTAGCTGAAGATGTCCCAAAATTGTGGACGAAACGTCGTACGAACTGATTTTTGTTTTTTGTTTTATTAATAAATTTTTCTGATACATTGGCTGAATATTTTATTTATTTATCAAATTATTGTTCTATATGATATTTAAAAAAATTAAATACTTGTTGAAATAATTTGTTGGAAGCGATTTAAAGACCACGGTTGCACGAATAATGAAATTTTTAAAAAAATCAGTCCAATATAAATTATTCTAATATATGATTTGATAAAGTATGAATAAAGAAAACTGGTCGTGGAAGATATAATAAAGACAAATACGTATTCTGTGCTCTTAACAACATCTCCGTGAATTTTATGCAAAGAAGTGTAGAGGAATGGTAAATTTCTCCACTGACCGATAAAAATTATATTTTTGTTAATTCCACTGTGGTACCATTTTAAGGCTACGAAATGTGAATTACCTTGACAGATAAGGCAAGAAAATAAATATTGATAGAAGTAAATTAGTTTTGTTTCTGAATTCTCGTTGGCAAAGTAGCGAACGTAATTAAGTATTGGGAGAGGAGAGGAGGAGCAGATAAGCTCCATGATTGCTCGGTACATTATCTTTATTTTCCTGCTGGAAATTAACTGCCAATAAAGAAGACTACCCTTCAAATACGTTTTAAGGACAGCTAAATTAATTCATTGCGGTATTAATTAGGTGATTGGCACAGATATTAAGATCGGCGTTTAGCTTTATGGTTAATTATGTGAGAAGCTAACACGCGGGTGTGGCAATGGCTCGCTACCAGATTAAAAGGCATTGCACTAAATATTAACGGGTTTTCCTAAATAGCTCCCCCTGCATGTTTGCCTGCTATTCTATCACTTTAATAGGTCTGTAAATAAGCTTATTTCCAGAAGCGACGGGGGTTTAGCGTTTGGCACGCGGATTAGAGAGTGGGTCAAGGTCGCAAATGTCAACTGGACGCCGCAATCCTCATTTGGATCACTTCATTCCGGCATTAATATTGCGATGCGGAAAATGCGTGGCAGTTTGACATTATGGAAGTGGCAAAGTCGTCGTCGGTTTCACCTTTCAACAATTACACTTTCATTAAGTGGTCGCCACTTCTTCTCCAAGGACAAAACCTTGCATTCAATTACTTTCGAAACGAAAATTTACCGACTTGTTTAATACAGATCTAATTATAAAAGGGAGAGACACCTAAAATTTGACTTCACTCACATATAATTACTATTACAACATAATAAATTCATTCGGACTGAATATTTACATTTAAGACGGTTATTCCTATAAATTTTCCTCGAAAATACCAATAAATTGGTATCTACTATAAAAAAAACACGGTAAAAGACAGCAAAGGAACCAACAGCAAGTATGAATAATGCTGTAAAAGTCACGAAACAATTAACACTTCATACTGTAAATAAGGAAAGAAATACCCGAAAAAAAATAACTAAAATCATTAATCATCAGAATATATAAGTAAAAGTTAAAAAAAAAATTATAACGGTGAATAACTACTGTTGTAAGGAGATTAACTTAATTAAATATTGGCAGCCAATAACTGTACTAAAATTGCTACTGGACAATAATTTTTTTCGTCTAGCTCAGCTTAACAAAATTTATAGTGAAATATTTATAATTTTATTTATGACGTATCCTAACACGTCTATCTTTAATAAATTCAAAATAAAGAAGAATGCAGGGGAAAAGAAGCATATATATTGTAATAAAAAGGGCGTCTAAATAAAAAATTATACTTGAACAATTAAACAACTTTATTAATGAAGTTAAAACACATATAATATTAGGGATCTCAGGGTCTTAAACTGGGTTTGATAAATGGGTGAATTTATACAATCAAATTAAAATAAAATTTACTTTTTATGGAAGTTAATGCGTCTGAAACATAGACGAACTTTGTTGTGGAAGAAATAACACTACAGATTTAATTTAAATGTAATAATTAAATAATTAAAAATTAAAGAACGATCTGACTTTTATCTTTTAAAAGTGGTTTACAATATGATTTTAAAGTTTTCTTTCTACTTACGGCAGCCCAGGTCTCATTTTAGGTTTTTCGTGCACAAAATTTGGGGATATCAGTGATTCTAGTATTCACAGGCTTTAAATGTCAACAAATTTTAATTGGCGTAGTTTGTTAATTGGTCTAACAAACATTAGTAGGTTCTCGATGCTTTGCTGCAACCTGGATTTGCAGATCTCGTTGCTTTAGTTGGATTTGGTCTATGGCCAGCAGGTTGAATTTCCGCTCCGCCACCGATTACGACGTTAATTTCAATCTCTCCTTCCCTACTGAAGATTGTTTTACTTTTCGAAAACTGTTCTATTTGCGGTCCGCTGCCCGATTTTGTACAAAAACTTTACTGGTCCTTATGCCTCGCCGTTCATTGCCTGACTCTATTACTTTTGTACAAAAACTTTGCCGGTCCTTATGCCTCGCCGTTAATTGCCTGACTCTATTACTTTTGTACAAAAACTTTGCTGGTCCTCATGCCTCGCCGTTCATTGCCTGACTGACTGACTTCGTCTCGTAGATTTTGAGCGCGTAGAACCTCAACAATGTTTTTTTTTTGCTTCGCCGAATTGTTGCGGCGTCCGCTCTATACCCACTAATAATGAGTCCTCTACAATCCAACTTTCCAATTAGAACAATGTCTTAATTACTAATTACTACAATATAAAAAAAATAAAATGAATTTTTTAATATTACAAAAATAAGGAGGGACGAATAAAGACAAAATTAAGTGAACAAAATTACTATGGGACAATAACTCGGAAAATACAGTATTAAAACGAAAAAAAAATTGATTTATTTATAAACACGTTAATGAAATACATGGTAACTATATCTAACAAAAACCAGTAACTTTTTACATTTATTGACTGAACCAAAAAAAAATTATCCTATCGCCTCATTGAAAATTACTGAAAGGAAGGAAACTAACAAAAGTGAAAAGTATAATATATAGAATTAAAAGAAAGCTGGTCCGACATATACCATACAATGAGAATGCATAATGAAAAGAATGTAGTAAGAGATATTTATTGCATTACTGAAAGAGAGATTACGTCAGAGAAATTGCTCATTTAAGAATTTTACAGTTCAAAATTGACAACTGAAGGCAAAAGGAAACCCTCATTAAATTAAACGATCTATATGACCCATAGTTATAATTCTTTTTAATTTATTATGCATGATTTAATGATGGTACATCCTTTGTTTGTTTTAATAAGAAAATGAGTGAGACATTAGAAAGATTATTAGCTGTTCCGTTTTGAGTCAGTTCTTTTACACTTGTTATTACATTACCAATTTAGTTGCTGCTAATGAATCGAATAAAGCTCTTTCTTTTATTTTTATTTTATTTTCGTTCTTTTTTTTGCGAAAGCTGTTTCGCTGCTTGGTTTGGTCACGGCATTGTTTTCCCGTTAGTCGGGTGCAACTGTCTGTCGCTCGCCCTGGAATGTCGTCTTTCTCGCTCAGCTCAGCTCCTTCCAGGGAAACGCAAGTGACGTCACTTCCCCTTTACACTCAAATATAAAAGATAATCGTAATTTATATATATATACCCATTCTTTCAGTGTCACTTAAATTTCATGTACAACCAGTTTGATTTCAAACAATCTTAGATTATCTGGCTCGAACCATACAGGTTTATAATGAAATTTATAGAGGTCATAAATAATATATGAAAAAAATTAACAGTATAGTAATTTTGTTCCTAAAAAATAGACTTCCTTAATGTATCGCGGCAAAAAATTTAAAAGCATTTGGATGCTGTGAAATTTACGCCATTCTAACATCAACGAACTCAAAGAATCTTCGCAAAAGAACATCCCCCATTTATCTAAAATTATCTGTGCTCTTTATGGTGTATATTTCATTCCTTCATGTCTCTATTTCTTGGTTGAACCGCTTTATTCTGATTCGCAACACAATTACGTCATTGCTGAAGGAGGGAAATGAAAATGGTAAATAAATCTTCATCTTTCGGAGGCAATTCAGTCGTGGTGTCTCTAAAATCACCACTACTTTTATTAGATTAAGGTTGCAGGCAATTGATGATCTACGTTTGAGACTGTTAAAGCGAATCTAACTATAGACAATCAAAATATAGTTAATTTATGATTCCTCTTTTTTTACACCATCAAATCTTAACAGCAAACTCTCAGAGACGCTATTATTAGCCACGATAGTCAATTTTAGTCATGATTTTCAACGCTATTATTCCTTTAAAAAATAATTTCACGTTATTAATTTTTATTTTATTACGCGATATATTTAAATTCGGGAATAAATTATTTATTTATAAATTAATTTACGGCATTGAGTCAGAAAATTATGTTTATAACAAAAAATTGAATTTAGCGACGATTCGTCCACTTTTAGGACGTCTTTAAGTTTAATAATTTTGTATAAAAATTGTAATTAATTAGAAAAATGAAACAATTCATTTTGGGAAGCGGGAGATTTTTATTTGGTTAGGATGGATACTGGACTCGAATGTAGCCTGCGTCCATTTTGGGACATTTTCGAAGACCGATTAAATGGATCTTCGGACAAGAAGTCGATAAAATGGACGACTGACAGTTTCAAGTAACGACTAACCCGGAAGCATTTGTTTCGCAGACGGGGATACCAAAAATTTCAGAGATCTGGAAGAATTTCGTTCAGAGGGAAATACAATGTATTTCATTGGCTACCACGTTGGCTGAGGCCAACCAATGCAATTCAAACAAAATTAACAATGATTGGCCAACCTGAGTATTTTTAGACCTCAGGAGTCGAAATCTGAGGAGAGCAGGGAAGCATATGTACAATTGGTGACCAGTTACAGTCAAGGGAGTCAGTTTCAGTAAAAGAGAGGACACATCTTCTGTTCAACACTGATCATTGATCGACTCGAGAGCCTCATCAGAAGTCCACGACGTCGCCCGACGCCACCGCAGAGAAACCGAAGACCGCACAAAGCCAACCACAACAAATAAACATCTGCCGGCTCGGTATCGTGAATATTTACAAGTATCGTAATGCCAGTCCTCAGTTGTCAATTAAATTTTAAAATTGGCGGTACACTCCACGATATTCGTAAGAACCCTGAGAGAAAAAAGTAGTCGTTGTTCTTCTTAATTGAATTTTTCCATTTGTTTTTGCATTAAATTCAATTTTAAATATTTGTCATTAAATTATATTTTTAATTAAGTGTTTCAACTTTTTTTCAATAGAAAATAATCTTATACCCAGTATTAATTTTCACAAAATCAACGAAAAAAAAGGTTTTTCTGCCCTGGCAGTTCCAACTGAAAACGTCGGTATATTGTTTATAAACATAATTTTCTGACTTAAGTCCGTATGTTTATCTTATAAATAAAAAAGAGTGTATGTATGTTTGTATGTTTCTTTGTATGTTTGTATGTTCGTTATACAAATCTACACCGGTAGAGCAAATTTCACCAAATTTCGTACACGTGTTCTTTACGACCAGGAAACAAACACTGTCGGGGTGAGACATGTCTACCACCCCCAGAAGCGGGGGTGCACGGGGGTTGAAATATTTAAACAAGATATTTTCCAATAATTATTTATGTGGCTGTAATTAGAATTTAAACAAATCAATTTGAGTCTACTACGTGAATGAACTACAGTTAGTGGAATCACTTGAATACGTTAACATAAATTAAACCAACCTCATACATTTAAAAAAAATAAAGCATTGCATTTAGACTGTTTCCAAATCAGCAAAAGGTACGTTTGTATGCTTAATCTTTATAATTACATATCTTCTCACTTAAATAGAAACTACGTAGTACTCTTCAGGATTCTTCATCACCTCCATCACGCCCTTCTTGGGTAATTAACGTACGTCTCCAGGAAACGCTCACGTTAACTTCTCGTGAGACGAGTTTATTCCCTTTGCACTGAAAATTTCAGAACTTACCAGAATTTCCTCGTAAAAAATCAATGTCAAATAAACGTCGCTTCTTCGGAAGAACGTTACCAAACCACGTTGCCTTGAATCCGCTTTCGTCAAGAAAACAAATTTTCACCAGAAATCCACATTAAAAATTTTAAGACCGGTCTTACTGTAATCACACTGCTATTGAAATGATTAAAACAAAGTATGTTTAGCACAGAGGAAATACCCAACAGAGTTCATAGAAAGAACCGTGACACGATTGATCTATCCGCGATCGTCACGAGGTACTTGATCAAAGGTTTCCCTATTTGGTTTCCAGGAATCTCAAAGCCCACGCCTCGTAATACGTAATTCAATTCTTCATTATTTGCTGTTCATTATTTTAACGTTCATTTTCTGCCTTGAAATTATCTTATTTTTTTAATATATTCATTTAAAAACAATTATATTACGTTGTGCGTGTGAGACACTGGGCCAGTGATGGTCTTCCTTGTACGGTAAATAGGAACTAAACATCTTTTTATTATTTATCTTAAAAATTAGTATATAATTTTTATTTATATGTACAGTAGTCTTATAAAATGTTGTGGAGTTAATTATCATTCAATCACATTCCATGAATTCCACTAAACTATTAAGCTTTCAGGATGTAGGATTTCACAGGTTCATACATAAATTCTTATATATTTAAAAACATTTGTTTTGGTTCATTTATTCTTGTGTCATACAAAAATACACAGCCGTTATTCACAAAGAAAATCGTTCATGATTTTTATAAATAGATTTAGTTCAAGGTCCAACTATACATTAATGTAATTAATAACTGTAATTTTTTTTTCTGTTCGATACAAGTCCAGCGACAGGGAAACACTGTATAATAAACAACGAGTCTAGAACGTGTGTAAATTCGTTCCACGATCAGCTGACTTACGGTGGCCGAGGATCTGCAGTTGGTGGTGTAATTGGATGCTGGTGTTGCACGACGTGTCCTTAAGAGGCGATGCGACTGCGTGAGTCACGGTGAGGATCCCTAACAAGGACAGCGCCTTGACCCTGCAGATTCACCGCCTCTACATGGACAGCATTCCTCACAAACCACTCTACATACTCTCGACCCCAGCAGCACGGATACGAATCCATCAATTGAAAAGAAACCCCGGTGTGACAACCGAAACTAATTGCGCTACCTGACACTTTCTAATGCCTATCTTAAGACTCCTGAAAAGCTCTTGGAATCCAGGATCTAATTTTTTGCACACGCATTGATGAATGAAACTTATTATCATCGTTATGTAAAGACAACTATTTGGGATATAAGGATTAATGTCATGTAAATATTTTACGTATTCAAAATTATACGTGAAATTAAGTTAAATAAATTACCTTACAAAAATTAAAAACTTACAGCCTTCAGAAAATATAATAGAGGACAGCATAATAACAGACCTGGAAAAGTGTCTCCAAGTCTTTCAAAAAAAAATTAAACAAAGAGACTAACATTAATTTGACTACGTAAATTTAGGCACTTTCGTAAATAAAAGTACTACAAATAAATAACAAAGAAGACCAAATCGGTCACACAGAGATTGCTAGAGTAAAATTCTCTGTTTCTACTCAAATTCCAAATGAGACAATGAACCTGAAAAAATTTAATTGAAAGAGAAAATTGCGTGAAAACATTATTATGATAAAAAAAGAGATGAGAATAATAGAAATAGAGTAAAGTAGAAATTATATTAGTCTGATTCATTGAATTATGAATGAATAAACCACCTAAGTTTCGCAGAAATATATTTTATAAAAAATTATAAATTAGAACATATTAATGAAATAAAAAATATCAGGAAACGTCTTCAGGTGCAAATATAAAAAATTTACAATTTTTCATATATTTTATTTCTTGCATAATTAAAATTTTGTGAAGAAAATTTCTACACTGTTAATTACACATATATATATATATGTATGTATGTATGTATGTATGTATGTATGTATGTATGTATGTATGTATGTATGTATGTATGTATGTATAAAAATGTAAGAAATTTTCTCCCCAAAATTATATATATACATATTATATATATATATATATATATATATCAAAAAATTTAATAAAATTTATCCACAAAATTTTAATATATATATATAAATTTAAGAAATTTTCTCCACAAAATTTTAATTATGTTTTCACTGTTTAAGAGATTCCTAAACGGAACTATATGTCGTACAATTTTATTTTTAAGTTTTTTTTAAAAAATATTATTTATGACAAACAACTTTTATTAAATTGAGTTAGTAAAAAATATATTGTAGTAATTGGTAATTAAGACATTGTTCTAATTGGAAAGTTGGATTGTAGAGGACTCATTATTAGTGGATACAGAGCGGACGCCGCAACAATCCGGCGAGGCAAAGAAAACATTGTTGGGCAGTTGAGAGAGTTTACGCGCTCAAAATCTAAGAGACGAAGTTTTTACAGTTGGGCAGCGGACAGCGAACAGTTCGAAAGCTTTACAGTGGGGCAGTCAGAACGAAAGAATATGGTCCAGTTACAAACATGCTCTTAAATATTGAAAAGTAAAGCAATCTTCAGTCGGGAAGGAGACAGAGCAACTAATGTTGTA
This sequence comes from Zhengitettix transpicula, assembly GCA_037074705.1. Classification (NCBI taxonomy): domain Eukaryota; kingdom Metazoa; phylum Arthropoda; class Insecta; order Orthoptera; family Tetrigidae; genus Zhengitettix; species Zhengitettix transpicula. The sequence continues at coordinate 20,536,028 of CM073592.1, read as the reverse complement.
TTCGGCGGTCGAGGGGAGATTCATCATGCTGGCCATAGACAAACCAATGAAGGACCTTTTCAACTAAAGTTACGAGATCTGCAAATCCAGGTTGGAGTAAAGCATCGAGAACCAACCAATTTGTGTTAGACCAACTAACAAACTACGCCAATTAGAATTTGTTGACATTTAGAGTCTGTGAGAACTTAGAATCAGTGATATCCCCAAATTTTGTGCACGAAAAACCTAAAATGAGACCTGGGCGGCCGTAAGTAGAGAAAGATTTTGAAATCATTTGTAAACCACTTTTAAAAGATAAAAGTCAGATCGTTCTTTAATTATTTAAATATCGATAAAATGAGATCGTTAATTCTTGTTAAATTTAAAACTGTTTAAATTCAATCTGTAGTATTATTTCTTCTACAACAAATTTCGTCTATGTTTCAGACGCATTAACTTCCATAAAAGGTAAATGTAATTTTGATTGTATAAATTCAGCCATTTATCAAACCCAGTTCAAGACCCTGAGATCCCAATTATTTTGTGTATCAAATATTTTGTGTTTTAAAATTGATAATAAATTTTGTTAGTTGTTAATAGTTGTTCATTTAAAAGCGCCCATCCATTATTAATTATATTTAATTATTACAATGTATCGAAGGAAAATGTGTTGTATAACATTACATATTTATATATACTTTATTAAACAAAGTAGAGCATAAGAAAGTAATATTTCATTAAGAGTTGGACTTAAAATGTTTCGTCCCGTCTTTATTTCGCCCAAAGAGACGCTCCCTTGTTTGGAGACACCCTGTGCACGGGAAATTAATTTTGCACGTGCGTTTGGTTCCCATTTGTGTCCCGACACGCCATAACCACGGTCACAAAGTACTCTAAGCCTGTGCAGGAAGGAACACCGGCCAGTGTTTCAGAGGTCGTAAAAGCAAACTGCATATTCGCGGCGGCGCGGTACGCGTGTTATCAACTACGCCTTGGTTTGTCTGCACAAATACCCGCCAAGTTGCTTCGCCGAAAGCAAACAACAGTTATCCTCCCTCTCATAGAGCCGTATTGCAATTAATAAGCAAACGGAACATTCCCACGCCCACCACATCATTAACATGAATTTCCCTTTGCCTCCGGTGGTTACGATACTCTCGTGTCGTGCGGGATGCCTGGATTCTAGAATTATCCGGGCTTCGCAAAAATCCAGAAACTGCCCCCCCCCCCCCTATTGTGCATAAACCTTCAGCGAAAGAAATATTTGAAAACTTCTCAGAAGAATATTCAAAGTTCCAAAAAAATATCTGTTTGCGTAACAGTTCAGAAATAATACGTTTTTAGTAACTGGGTCTCGCGTCTACATTAAAAATCATGTTTAAAATTCAAACAACCTTCAGAATTATAATTATGTTTTTAAATGGACAAAATTATGTATTTTAAGGACAGTGAATCAATTTGAGACAGATATATAAATAGATATTTTTACAAAAAAAAATTGTAAACAAAATTTTCAACATCAAAATATTTAGAACATTTTTGTAATATTTTATAAATTTATATGGTTAGTTTCAAAGACGTTCAAAACATGTTTTTTCTTTAGGCTTATTAGTGGTACATTATCTTTCACCCCACCACCAACCGTAAAACCAACTCGATAGCTTTATTTGTTTACCAAGGGGATCAATTAATTTTTTGAGATATTTTTATAGGCCTGTTACAGCAAAAAATACTTTCAATAAAAATATTTCGTCGTAAAAAAAAAGAAATTAATTTTTTACTGTGCATCAGAATTTATGAAAATGTGAATTATTGTGCATTGCAGCTCTAATACTGTAAGTAAAGATTACAATAGTTAAACCTTCAGTCCTGCTATTTCTTTACAGAAATGCCTTCAAAATTAAATGAGTGTTGACCAATATATATTTTTCTGTTTTGACACAAATATTAACAAATCGTTAGTGGTTTGGACACATACAACTTGATAGAATCCTCGACCGAATATGATTGTATTCGTAGTACGTAATATTCACGCAACGCTTCGCCCAATGTATATCTATGATTATTAATAATTTCCCCGTTATTTTGTCAAAGACAGCTCCTGTCGCACGTTTCTATTTCAGTCTGGGCGATGTTGCCATTTTCTTTTACCTTGATCTCCCCTTTGTATATGTTTCACTCTGGAGATTTCCTTCTGGCTACTTACAGAACCACGTTCATAATAACGCATCGTGTAGAAAGAAGATTAATAGTTCTACATTAAACAAGGAGAATTTAGTTGTGCATCGCAGGATTCCCTGGGAATTACAAGAGCATGTCAGCATGAAATATCCTCATGTGGACTATTATAGTAGATTTCCTAAGGGAGTGGTTTGTATTACACAAAGTTCATTTCACGCTTCCTCGTATGCAGCATCTTTTAACCTGTTTATTTTTTTTTAAAAAAAAAACACACACACATCCATTGGTATACTCCTTCATTTCATTCATTAAAATAACACTTGTTTCATTTTGGAGTATGCAAATGGAAGCGTCAGAGGGTTAATTAATATTCCAAGTAAAATTCTCGAACTCAGTGAAGTGAAACAGGGACGAGGGAGACCGTTTATATTCGAAAAAAAATTAAGTCATAATACTGTTGACGGGAAAATTCAAAGGGGAGGCTGAGTTCAGAAAATTTGGAGTCATAGAGAAATAAAGCACCACATGTTTGTGGATGATAGATGCTGAAATGATCAACGATTGCATCGCTCCTTTAATATTTACTGTATTCACTACATTATATTCGATTTTTTAAATAAAATCACTTGAACACTTTTATAATCATTAATATCTAAAGAGTTTTTTATTAAATACTAAATTATCATTTATTTATGCTTGAGTGGACCCAACCCTAAATATGTACCCAGGGTATTAATTACTTCCATATTCTGCAGTCTTTACTGCCTTTTCAATCGCTTTCTATGGTGAAATATTAAATTCATTTTTCACTACAAACAATAAATACAGTCTTAATTATTATTTTTAAGACTGTCTTAAATTTTCTAAAGCGTTAATTATATCTTCTTTTTCTGTAATATTCTCTAATTTGTAAATTTTTCCATTATATATTTAATATCCTTATTTTATTAATTTAAATTTATAATTCCCGGTTTACAAGAGGGCCGTTTTGAATAAGGTTAGATAATATTAACCTTAGACGATCTGCAGATAAAACAAGATTTATTGCTCGATGAAAGAAACTTTCGACATTAATGTAATAATCATCCTAAAATTTACTTACAGTTATTACAAGAAATCATAATAAAAATTGTTAAGACGTCTGTCGAATATTTACTTAATTTCTAATTATGCATATTTTTATGTATATTACATTGTACATTCTTGTAATTTATCTCTTACTATCACAACCAACATCCAGAGAAATACTATCAATCTCACTGATCCCGAAAAATATTTATTCGATGCAACAATCAGCCGTTTAACATGTTCAAAAATTACCACCCCCAACCACGAGGGTTAAACGGCAAAGTTGAATGTCATAATTAAACTCAGTGACATCCATAACTCCTGATTTTACTCGAATCTTGGTTGTTTTCGCGTTATTTTTATGTACCGCCCCTCCACCCTCACCCCGAAGAGTGCTCCTCTCCTATACACAAAAAACATCAAAATAAATCTCATTTCCCCCCGTAAAATATTTATCTGATGCAAATAGAGGTCGTCTAGAGGGTGTACTAAAATACCCGCCCACGGGGGTAGTAGATGTGTCTTATACCAACTAGTGTTTGTTTCCGGTTCAAGAGGAACTAAGTTTACGAAATTTGGTCAAACAGGGGTAGATTTGTATGCACACACAAACACGTGATTTACGAATGAAATATTATTTTTTTGCGTGTTCTGTTTCTTGAGACTGGTGAAATCAATAATTAAAATGTTCAGGCAATAGATTATCCTTAATCTGTTAGATTAGGCAACACTCATAACTGGCTGTTTTGGAAAGGCAGATGTGATGCATCAATCTTAAAATAACTGCAATAATTCTTCGTAAATATGAAATTATGGCAGGAGAGTTACAATTATAAGATAACGTCTAAAAAAAGCCGACTGTCTTGAGGGATTTAGAGGTTTATTATTCCGCGTTCTTCCTTGAAGTGAAGCATCAAAGTAGTAATTTCAAAATATTACTGTTAGATGGCGTTACGGACTTTAGGAAGCAATTACGGTTTGATGTCATAACAATTACGACCGTGAGACTCAACTTTACTGCCAGATTAGGAGTGTTATGACTGCTAGACTCCTCTATTTTATGAGATAAGATACAATATCGCAGAGTGGCGTAATTATCCTGGGGGATCTGGGACCATTTTTGCTGTGGAACTGAGATGATCGAGACCGCGGGACGTAACTCTTCAATCGGATTATGACACGACGTAAATGATGAGTTCATCTTTGACACGAAAAAGGTAACTGCTATAGTTTGGTAAAACAGGTTTTGCGTGACCCGCGCCGAAATGGACACCCCTGCGGTGGCAAGGCGAGGAGCGAGGCCAATGAGCGTTGCAAATTAATAGGAGCGAGTGCGAAATACTCCGTTGCGAGCCGGACGGTAACCTCCCCTCTGGCGAGGCCGGGGCAAGGTCGCCGTCCCTCAAATAGCGCGCTCGCAAACATGAACGATATAACATAACAGCTGAGGACAGCGGACGAGATGACTTACAAGTTCCAATACACATTAAAATATAAAACGTCTGATTTGAAAATTAATAACAGAATAAAACTGCCCCCCAAAAAAAACAGATAAAAAGATTTTTTTGTGGATATCATATTCACGAGGCAAAGTGATTCTACTTTATTTCATCACAGTTCCACTACAAAGGCATTTTGCCGTTGTGTCACCTGGATAAAGCAACAAGGTTACCAGAAACGTCGTGCGGTATTTTTATCATCACTTCTTTTGTTTGTATTTTGGTATTTTAACTTATTATAAGTACTCCCGTAATCATCTTCAGTCTTAAACGCAATTAGAGCTAATATTTCAATTAAACAATTAAATAAAGAAACCAGTATCTAAAATTTTAAACGAGCCATAAAAACTTTTGACTGTTAATTAAATAATTATACGTTTCCATCAATTATCTATACCTTCATCAGGTGAACAGGTTTTTTTTACCGATTTTAAATTAGATGTTGAAAAATTTTCCAATATATATAATTAGAGAAAACGTGCTTAAACATTCGTCGTCAAGTTTTATATTTAAAGTATTTTAATAAACTTTTATACGTATATTTGTTTAGGCGAATGTAACACCAAAGGTGTTGGAATCATCCAATGAAAATTAAGACCATATTTTAATTTATTTTTAGAAACAATATTAAGTGTTTAATTGGAAAGTTTTCTTACATTTTCGTTCTTAAAATATTAACCGTAATTTTTTATTAAGACTATTAGTTCATTTTATTCTAAACTTCAATAATAACCCCCTTTTATAGAGTCACAAAAATAGTTTTTCTTATTTTTTCGTATTAATGGAGTCTTTCTCTACATTTGCCATTATAATTATGTAAGATGTTTATATGTGTATACAAAATACAGGATAATTTTCGAAAGATATTTGCCTGACAAATTTAAAACAAAGCTTTATTGTCCTGGTTGTAATGGCACAGATCCGCAATTAATATATATATATATATATATATATATATATATATATATTTTGTAACATGATTGTTGCGAGGTACGGTCGAGGGCCCTTGTCGAGGGGTGACTGCAGTGGTTTTGTTTATGCAGGTGGAGGACCGCTGTTGTTTTAGGCCGGCCAAGGGGAGAAGCGTAAGGGTCAGTTCCAAGCTGGACTCGAGAAAGGACGGACGTGCTAGAACTGAAGTCAAAGTTTTATAAACCACGCCGTGAAGTTAACTTGTGTCTCATGTTCGATTAAATAAATTTATGAAAGATTAAAAAGTTGTTTTGGTGATTTTCTCCAAAAAGTTACCTGCGCCCAAACATGAATCAACGAAAAAACGCAAGAAGGGTAGCGGAGCGGCTACAATATATATATATATATATATATATATATATATATATATATATACAAGCTGGGTGCCCAGCGTTGCATGGGTATTCATTCTTTACATTCACGACCAAATATAATAATATACACATCTAACCAAAATGTTTCAAGAGTCTCGCTTGAAATAATTCGTCAGTTTTAACACATTAAAAATCTATTAAATTATAATGATTATTAGGTATTGATTTTACCGTCATTTTTGTCTCCTCCAGTACATAAAAAATTGGGCAAAATCGTTGGTACGTGCCATATTTATCCCATGTCAGTCATTTAAAAGTCAAGTTCCTTAAAAGAAAATTAGTTCCACTGATCGCATAATCTTTCGTATTGTTTTTATTGCCATTCGATGGTGCCTTGCTGGATAAAATATTACTTTTTATTCATTCAAAATATTTCTGCTTTATTTCACTACGAAAAAAGAAATTATTTACTTTGTTTTGCAGTATCGTCGCGTAGTAACGTCTCTCTCGAGCGTGCTGTGACATCATAATTTCTTGACGCGGGATAATTTAACACAATATGATCACATTTTTTAATTATAATTCTTTCCACCTTTATGCTATGGGTTTGTCACCCCCGCACAGTACCGGTTCTCGATTTGGCAGAATACATATACCAATTTTTGTTGCATTCTGTCCACGCGATAAAATTTGTATAAAGAACAACGTAAATACATACATACATACATACATACATACAAATATACATCCTTTTTTATTATATAGACTAGCTAGTTGCCCGGCGTTGCTCGTATATAAACTCGAAAAAGTATTTAATTGAATACTTAAATATATTCCCTGAGTATTTCAGGATATAATCGTCACTCAGTCTTCATACATTACGAAATATTATATTGATGAAATTGTTAGCTAGACTCACAACTAATATAGCGCGAAAATTAACTTACATTTTCCGCAAGGATGTAAAGTAATTCGTATTCTTCTTTATCATTCGATGGAGTATTGCTGTATAAAATTATATTTTTTATTTAAAGAAAATATTTCTGCTTTATTTCATTCCTGATAAAGGATAATTTCCTTTGTTCGTTGCGTAGTAACGTCTTTCTCTCGCGTGACGTCATTGTCTCTTGCGCGCAGTAATTTAACATTTAATGATAATGGTTTTTAATTATAATTCTTTCCACCTTTATGCTATGGGTTTGTCACCCCCACAGTACCGGTTCTCGATTTTGGCAGAATACGTATACCAATTTTTGTTGCATTCTGTCCACGCGATAAAATTTGTATAAAGAACAACGTAAATACATACATACATACATACATACAAATATACATCCTTTTTTATTATATATATATTATATCATTTGTATGCTTAATTTAGATATTCCCTGTAATATGCCAATTAAAAATTTAATTTATGACGATAATAACAATGATCAATAATTATAAGAAGAAAAACAACATTGTGATTGTTAAAAACTGTTATTATTGGATATATAACAACAAATCATCATGTTAGATTATTTTCAGAAATGTTACATTTAAAATTTACATAAATCCATTCCAAGGATAAAATTTACTCTTATTATTTAAGCAGCGTGTCTAATTATTTTACGGAAAACTAAACACTTTGGAAATATTTCTTTTTCTTTTAAACAATAAACAGCAAAATTTAAAAGTCATAAATAATAATTGTTGATTTTGTGAAGCCAGGGATATTGATTTAAATAAAAACTAATTTTATTACGAAACAGTAGTTTTTATTTCTTGATTAAATATTATCCTGTTCATACAATTTCTTGCAAATGATGAAACTATTCTCCAAAGTACTTGATTTCAATGATAGTATTTTTCACAGACTACACAATACCCTATTAGGCGAATGAGTTAATACAAAGACAAAGACAAGCCTCCGTTACTCTGTATGCAACGATTCATATACGAACAACAGATGGTTCAAAGTTTAAAATTAATATCCTTGCAGTGCGATATCGATTGTCCCAGTGGGTTTCGTCTCGACGACGCCATTATATTTTATACTAGCTGGTTTCCGGCGTTGCCCGGGATGTCGTATATCTATAACCCCCAATTTGACTCGAATCTCGGTTGTTTTTATGTTAATTATCTACCCCACCCCCTAAGGGTGCTCCCCTACATTGCTGAAAGAGCTTGAAATTTTACAAACAACATCGGTAAAAATAATATCAACGTCATTGACCCCCCTGACAAATATTTATTCCAGGTAAATATCGACCATGTTTGAAAAATTCCACCCCCGGCCGTGGGAGGGGTTAAATGGCCAATTGAATGCCATAATTAAACTCACTGACATCCATATCCGTGGATTTGACTTCAATCTCGGTTGTATCCACCCTCACCCCTATCGTTTCTCCTTTTCAATGCTGTAAGGGGGTTGAAATTATACACATATCACATCTCGTTGACCCCAAAAAAATACTTATGTGACTCAAATATTGGCTGTTTTAGCAGGTTTAAATATTTCCAGCCCCGCTCCTGGGGGGTGGTAGACGCGTCTCACCCCGACAGTGTTTGTATCCTGAACGTAAAGAACACGTGTACGAAATTTGGTGAATTTTGCTCCACCGGTCTAGATTTGTATAAGGAACATACAAATATATATATATAGATTACTAGCTAGGTGCCCGGCGTTGCTCGTGTACTTATTTATATAAACTCGAAAAAGTATTTAATTGATTACTTAAATATATTCCTTGAGTATTTCAGGATATAATCGTCACTCAGTCTTCATACATTACGAAATATTACATTGATGAAATTGTTAGCTAGACTCACAACTAATACAACGCGAAAATTAACTTACATTTTCCCCAAGGATGGTAAAGTAATTCGTATTCTTCTTTATTATCATTCGATGGAATATTTCTGTATAAAATTATACTTTTTATTTAAAAAAAAATATTTCTGCTTTATTTAATTCCTAATAAAGGAGATATTTCCTTTGTTCGTTGCGTAGTAACGTCTTTCTCTCGCGTGACGTCATTGTCTCTTGGCGCGCAGTAATTTAATATTTAATGATCACGGTTTTTAATTATAATTCTTTCTACATGTATACTTTATATTAAATAAAAATATTTTTGCTTTATTTCATTACGAAATACAGAACTATATTTTTATGATGCGTCAATGTTTTGCCAATGACGTCACCGTCTCTTGGCGCGCAGTAATTTAACACTAATTCGTAACTTATTTCAATTATAATTATTTCCACGTTTATTCTACGGGTTTCTCACCCCCACAGTACCGGTTCTCGATTTTGGCAGAATACGTATACCAATTTTTGTTGAATTCTGTCCACGCGATAAAATTTGTATAAAGAACAACGTAAATACATACATACATACAAATATACATCCTTTTTTATTGTATAGATATATATATATATATATATATACAAACAAACCTTCTGCTTTATTTATTAGATTATTTTCTTCACGTTACATAATTTCAAGTTAATACTGAAGACTCAGTTATTTGTAGAGGTATGAAAACTTCTCCATTCAAAACAGTTTGAAGGAGTAATTTAAATCGGATATTCTTAAATATTGAAAAATTAACTATCATAGAAGTTATAACAAGAGCAATGTGAAATTAAATAGTACAAGTTCTCTGTAAATAATTTTTTATTATCAATTACATTAATCCTCGTGAGGAAAATTTTGTGCAGTGATATCTAGAGACACACTAAGGGAATCTGAAACGTGTCAAGAGGATAAAATAAACATTGAATGCTCAGAAATATTTCATGGATTTGACTACACAAAAATATATTTACAGTTTTGTGTCAGAGAAACAGATATTTAATTTTTTTTTTTTGCGTCTGCTACTCCGAGCGTTCGTCTGAAAAAATATTATGCGAGGAACTGCAGCTGTAAATTTTTATACAAACATGTATGTGTGTGTGTGTGTGTGTGTGTGTTTTCCCATGCTAAAACAATTCGGACGTTGTTTTGGCATTCCACGAAACCTCTTAACGCTGTGTGTGTGCGCGAGTGTGTTTGCAGGTCGACCTTTGGTCTTGGCACATTTCTGAAGATTTATGACTTCATCCGCACAAGAAGCTGCCGGCGAAACACACACACAATTGGGTCATCTCCTCTTAACATCCTTAAGTAAGTGCCTTAATATATCAGAAAGCTTCTCAAAGCCAGCTTCTATAAAACTTTTATTTATTCATTCATAAACTTAAAATGAGAGACTTGACATAGAAGCAATAAATATAAATCAGTTGGGAAAAAAATACAGATATGAAAAAAAAAACACCAGGAAATGTGATGCGATGCAAAGAATAAACTTGACTTGGAAGCAACGTGTTTCTTTGACCTCTTTTATATATATATATATATATATATATATATACTCAGAAATTTCGAAACAGAATTGGCACAATATATTCCTGAGTATATTCGAATGTAACTATACATGTATATTGTAGTGATTGGTAATTAAGGCATTGTTCTAATTGAGAAGTTGAATTGTAGAGGACTCATTATTGGTGGATATAGAGCGGACGCCGCAACAAACCGGCAAGGCAAAGAAAGCATTGTTGATCGATCGAGAAGGTTCTACGCGCTCAAAAATTTACGAGACGAACAGTACAGTCGGGCAGCAGACAGCGAATAGATCAGACGAAAAGTTTTACAGTCGGCAGTCAGAACGAAAGAATGTGGTCCAGTCACAAACATGCTTTCAAATATTAAAAAGTAAAGCAATATTCAGTCGTGAAGGAGACAGAGCAACTAGTGTGTAGATTCATCATGCTGGCCATAGACAAACCAATGAAGTCCATTTTCAACTAAAGTCACGAGATCTACAAATCCAGGTTGCAGTAAACCATCGAGAACCAACCAATTTGTGTTAAACCAACTAACAAACAACGCCAATTAGAGCCTGTGAACATTTAGAGTCTGTGAGAACTTAGAATCAGTGATGTCCCCAAATTTGTGCGCGAAAAACTAAAAATGAGACCTGGGCGGCCGTAAGTAGAGAAAAACTTTAAAATCATTTGTAAACCGTGTTTAAAAGATAAAAGTCAGATCGTTCTTTAATTATTTAATTATCGATAAAATGAGATCCTTAATTCCTGATAAAATTAAAATTGTTTAAATTCAATCTTTAGTATTATTTCTTCCGCAACAATTTTCGTCTATGTTCAGACGCATTGATTTCCATAAAAAGGTAAATGTAATTTTGATTATATAAATTCTGCCATTTATCAAACCCAGTTCAAGACCCTGAGATCCCAAATATTTTGTGTATTTTATACTTGTTTTAAAATTGTTAATAAATCTTGTTTAATAGTTTTCACTTAAGTTCTTTCATTTAGAAACGCCACATTCATATTATATTTTAATTATTACAATATATATATACTTGTGTGTGTGTGTCTGGAAATAAATGAAAAATTCAGGAGAAAAATAAATTATAAATTCAAATATGAGAACCAGTAGCCCACTCAACTTTCGAGTGTTCCATATCGACTAATTCTTACCGACTGGCGCTGTTGGAGGATTCTTCCGTTTGTGTGGACATCGAGGGACGCCTACCTCGTTTTTTAAACCACTATTTGGGTCGATAAAAGGTTCTGGGACGTTGCCCGTACGTATGCAACTTAGAAATGTCAAAGGCGGCTGTGAAAAGCAAGTTTACGTGTACGGGATAAATGAGTTTCCACGATTTATGAACCGTCATGAATGAACGAATGTCTCTTGCGTATTTATAATGTAAAAACCCATCGGTTAAAAGTTGATTTAATTCGATACATGTTATTACTTGTTTATCTTACTTCACTGGAAATAAGTCTAATTCGTATCATAATTTGATCATAGCTTTTGAAACTTGCAACGTTTATCCTGGGCAAAATCGCTTGAAACTTTGTTTTAATTAATGTATACTCCTCTTATATTTATATTTATTAGTCAGAATTATAATAAAAATCTTGAGAGTAATCATGAAAATAAATAAAATTGTTTAGTTGTTGGTTATTTTTTAAACCTATATAATAAAAAAGGATGTATGTATTTACGTTAATCTCCATACAGATTTAAACGTGTGGACCGATTGCAACCTCAATTGGTACACATTTTCTTCAAAACTCGAGAAACGGTAATGTGGGGGCTGTGAAACCCCTAGCATAAATGTGGAAAGAAATATAATTAAAAAATGTAATAATTTTGTGTTAAATAATTTGCGCGGTAAGACACAATGACGTCACGCAAGCGAGCGAGCGAGAGAGAGAGAGAGAGACGTTACTACGAGACGAACAAAGGAAATAGTTCCTTTTTCTATAATAAAATAAAGCAGAAATATTCTTGTTGAATAAAAAGTATAATTTTATCCAGTAATACTCCAGCGAGTTATATTAAAAAAACAATACGAAATACTTTACGATCCTTGCAAGTTAATTTTCGTGCCATATTAGTGACTCCAATATGGCGACTATGTGTTTATATGGTTGACGTGTCTATCAATTTCATCAAATTAATCTTTCGTAATCTCTGAAGACTGAGTACTAAAGGAGTATATTTAAGTATTCTATTAGTAAAGAAATTAGGAACTATGTTTTTTGGGACTGATGCAATAAAATTCAATGTATTTTATAGCAGTTAAATTAATGCACTATCGGTCGAAAGTGTGTACGAAACTAGGAACAGTTAGACTTAGGTTAAATTACTTCTCGACTTAAGATTAATATAGAATTAAATAAATAATTGTTAAAGATCCGTTAGGAAATATTTATCTGCCCGTATGTATTTTTCTGTATATCTTTTAACTGTTTTCAAAATTTTAATTCTTCCGTGTCCAGATTGAGTCCACTCCTAAGATTTTTCCCCCAATGATTGTCACCACAATCTGTCAACCTTTTCAGATCCAACTCAGAGTTAACGTAATTCGTTTCATGGGTCTCTATTTGAAAAAAAAAATTACGTCTGATTGTAAATTAATAATAAAGATAGCAAAATTCAGACAAAATAAATGATAATATAAATACCGCTCAACGTTTCTGGAAGCCTTGTTCCTTTTCTTCAGGTGTATAAAAACGCAAAAGAGCTTAGAGAGAGACAACCGCACGAGTCAGTTGACAACACTCAAAAGCTGCTCTTAGGCTTTTCTGCACCAGAAGAAAGGAACAAGGCTTACAGAAACGTTGTTGCGGTCTTCATATTATCATTTATTTTGTCTGAATTTGATGATTTCTCATCAACTGGCTCCATATTAAATTGCGTGGCAGAACAACTTGTCTTTTACATTTTTCAATTTAATATCGCGCTTCTAGATTTAAATCTGGACCGCTGTCACCTCTTTTTTTTTAATAGATGCGACCTCACGGAGTCTTAGAGTGCATATCTGAAAGGGTGCAGCTGTAATTCGGTTTCCTCTGCCGCAGGGAGACAAAAGTGTGCTCCCTTTTCTCTTTTCATCCCCCCCCCCCCGAAGCCTTAAGTACTGGAAAGCAAACAGCCACCAGGGTGGGCCGTTTTACAAATGGGGAAAATAACTTAATGAAAATGAAGAGTCACGTAGAAGGTATAAACTAAAATCGATTCCGGAAATATTATTGCGTCAAAGCTCCTCTGAAACAAAGAAATTATGAATTGCGTGACACTGAAATTCAAATATTAAAGGAACGTTCATAATAATTGCACTTTCAGGAATTTAATCGTTTAGTTGTAAACATAAGTTGTCTTTCTCTGTATATCTTTTAACCGGCATTGCAAAATTCAATTACGTCATTTCTGACGATAATGATATATTTACGCGAAGCCATTATTATTAATATTAATTTTGAAGTGAAGCATCAAATATAAAATAGACGAGAAAAAGCCTGCGAGGATTCTCTCGCAGGTAACCTGCGAGGGATTTTCTTTCGCAGGCAGAACCTTTTAGGAGAGATACGAAGGGGCTACCTTTGGGTATGTCTTTTCCTCTCCGTTTTTGAACTAAGGTTCCCACAAGCCGAGGCACCTCGGCCTGTTCTGAGAGGTGTATGTTCCGGGGTCGTAGACCTTGGACATACGGTAAGAGTTGTTCCCTATTCCCATTGGAATAATCGGCCAGCTGCCTCCTAAACTGGTCGAGGCACGGAGAAGGGAATGCTACGTCCCCACAGCAAACTCCTCTTCCGCTATCGGAAGGGCGTGGGACAAGTACCCAATGCCCGACCTACCTGATGCAGGTTTTTCTATGGTTTTCCCTGCAATTCTTTAGACGAATGCCAGGTAGGATCCTTAAAATATAGCCCGGGGGCTCCTAGTTAACCCTTGGCTACCTTCCTCTACCCATCCACATCCACCCTTTCAAATCCCTTCCTATGCTATTAAAGGGGAGTTGCCCTAAGTGGTTTACCCTCATGTAGCCTGTTGCCCTAAAAAAAAATAGACGACACGTAAATATAATATTTTTTTCAAGAACAAAATAAAAGCTTCCAATCGAAAATTTAGTACATTTTGGCTAAAAATGTGTTGAGGTTCATATAAGGGATGGAGAAAGCCCGTCGTCGGGTCGACAGGCGTAGCTCAGATGGTCATCACAAGTCAAGAACCTTATTTAGATTCCACCCGGCCCCCAGTAGAGATATATTAATTAAGTTAATAATTTTTTTTACTCGTGGGGTTTTCACTCATTCGCGGAAAATATTTTCATTTCTGTTATTAATCCATAAAACTAATAAGAAGAATGAGGCAAGGAACAAAAAGAAGAGTATGAATAAGACGACAGACAAGTATCCAAAAATATATTAATTAGTTTGCCAGGAAGAGGAGAAATTAATTCAGTTACTGAAGGTTTTCAGTTTTGTAAATATAGTTATACCAGTTATAACTTTTTGCCGCTTGTAAACGTTTCCCGTATAAATCGATAAATATTGATCTAATATTCCCGTTTAAGATTGATACATTTACACAGACTACTTAAAATATAATTTCACAGTCTCCATTCCATTAATTCGCAGCCTGATAACAACAACATGACTTCCATTTATCCCTTATGGTTCTTGTTTGTGGGGACAAGGTCAGTTCCTCCAGGAGGAAACTTCAACCAAACCTCATCAAATAATCCGTGTTCCTTAAATGTGTTGTCATTAAGGTCTGACGTCTGAATTAAGCACCATTTTGTTTACATGTAAATCATGGATCGTTTTTGTGAATTTTTTCAGCCTAACTCTGAAACCGGATTAATATAACCGGAATTGACTTAAAAGGTATGAAACGTCAAATTGAAGTGACGAAATGTTCTCCAAAATTAAAAAAGTATCTAAATACAATTTTTTGGGTTTATTATAAATTTTAAATTAAAACACTCATCTTTTTAGGGCGTCAAGAAATTATGTGAATCAGTTTTTAATTTAAATAATTTTAAGTCCTATTTTTGTTCATTTCAAAGTGTCGTACATTTATTTTAGAAGATGTAAAAATTATTATAATGATTGTTATATTAATTAATTTTTTCTTCGATGAGCTTCTTATCCAGCTTCTTCCTCATACAACAGCAGTTTGCTTCTGTCAACGGTGTGTACAATAGATTTCTTTAAATTAAAAAAAAAATTACCTCATCTCTGATACCTTTCTAAGGGTTTGGCAAGTTTCCCTTTATTGACGTTTCCTGCATACATCCACGGCGATAATGTACCATTCTCCCTTTCATCCTAGTCACACTAACGCCGTCGCTTTGTCGAGGTTTTAAGTTTGCGTGCGTGTGTCTGTTTCGTATTGAATATCAATGATCAAAGGTGAGGCTGAATTGCTGACCCAGTTGTCAAGACCCCCCTTTACTGGCCTGATACCCAATAATATTTCCAAGGATGACAATGCAAGGTCTCACACACACACACACACACAAACGTAGTGGCTGTAATTTGCAGCAGTCTCACAAATAAAATAAAAAACAAGTTCCAAGACGCCGCCGAAAATCAGATAAACGCTGATCATAAATTGCTAAAGTTCTAAAAATAAAACAAAGTTGCCAAAAAATCCTGTTTTACATCAATCGTCCACAGTTATCTTAATTTAACAAACGACTTTATCATAATTGAAATTGTGTAGCTGTATTAGAAGAAATACAATTTCCATGTATCTATATTAAAAGCTCACATTTTTGTCTTCCTTATTAATAACTATCTGGGTGCCCGGCGTTGCTCGTGTACTTATTTATATAAACTCGAAAAAGTATTTAATTGATTACTTAAATATATTCCTTGAGTATTTCAGGATATAATCGTCACTCAGTCTTCATACATTACGAAATATTACATTGATGAAATTGTTAGATAGACTCACAACTAATACAGCGCGAAAATTAACTTACTTTTTCCCCAAGGATGGTAAAGTAATTCGTATTCTTCTTTATTATCATTCGATGGAATATTGCTGCATAAAATTATACTTTTTATTTAAAGAAAATATTTCTGCTTTATTTAATCCCTAATAATCTCCTTTGTTCGTTGCGTAGTAACGTCTTTCTCTCGCGTGACGTCATTGTCTCTTGGCGCGCAGTAAATTAATATTTAATGATCACGGTTTTTAATTATAATTCTTTCCACATGTATACTTTATATTAAATAAAAATATTTCTGCTTTATTTCATTACGAAATACAGAACTATATTTTTACGATGCGTCAATGTTTTGCCAATGACGTCACCGTCTCTTGGCGCGCAGTAATTTAACACTAATTCGTAACTTATTTCAATTATAATTATTTCCACGTTTATTCTACGGGTTTCTCACCCCCACAGTACCGGTTCTCGATTTTGGCAGAATACGTATACCAATTTTTGTTGCATTCTGTCCACGCGATAAAATTTGTATAAAGAACAACGTAAATACAAACATACATACATACAAATATACTCCCTTTTTTATTATATAGATTTATGGTTAAATCTTAAAAAAAGATGCGTTTCTTAGAAACGGTAACGTAAAATATTTATCTCTACTATCCTTACGCTGATTTACTTATAGAATATTTCTATTTAGTTTAATTCAGTTTAATACAGAGTTAAAAAAGACTGTATGTATATCAATCACGTTACTAACATAATTAAGCATACAAGAACGTAATAGTTATAAGCGATCGAGACTTTCCGTTTAAACAAACGCATAAAAATATTTTCTCAAAAACGTTATAAATGTTTATTAGGAAGATGTATGCTACCGTCCGTCGGATACAATTAGCAAAATCATTCATGAAATGCTTAAGACATTCACAAGACGGTGGCGATATAATATAACCATAGTTTTCAATAGTTATTCCTTTCAAAATGTAATCACTACAAATATACCTGGACAATAAAACTAAGTTAAAACAAAAACCATAGACCGAATGAACGGTATATAAAATAAAAAAAATTTGAACAATCAGAAATATTCATGTGAAAATAATATTTTCGAATTCTTTTCTTACCGACAGACTTTTTCCTGTTAAATTCGAGATGCATTAGAATTATTGAAACAAAATTAGAAAATTGCAAAGGTACAACGCCTGAAACGTATGCAAAACGTAGCGCACGTCTATTGAAGGGGAAGTATTCGAACAGGAGCGGAGAATTTCATTTGTTGCAACTTAATTTTTCATGCATACAAATCAAACAACAACATATTATATTAAATAACGATCAATTATTCACCACTTCCTCTGAGATTATTCGGAAATGGAAAATATTTATGTTTTAATTGTTTGTGTATTAATATTAAATTTGTACATTAATATCGTTAATTGAATGTTTAATTAATTCAATATAAATTAAACATCAAAATATATTAAAAAGAAATTAATTTATCTCTGCAAGTTCCCATATTTTTTGGTAATGGAAATCATTGTGAGTATTAAGCCTCAAGTATGCCCAGTGCTCAAAACGTCAGATCGACCTAATCTCTGAATTTATTTGCTGACAGCTATTACGTTAATGGAAGCTCATAGGTAATTATAATAATTAATTAAAATAACTTATTTTCAGATAACATAAATATTTAATTCAACACAGCGACGTTTCAGTACCTCTTAGTACTTTCACCAGGTATGTGTTATCTTTCACACAAAATGCCGTAACAAATAACCTAATGAAGGGACTGAAGAGGTACTGAAATATCGTTGTGTCGAATAAAATATTTTAAAATGTTTGTAAAAATGTCATTAAAATTATTTAATTTATCTTAGGGGAAAAAACAGAAGAAAAGTAAAATATTATTCATATATTATAAACAACATTGTCATAAGCAGAAAAAAACTTGTTTCTAGTAATTTAAATAAAGGTTTCAGAATAAAACTGTCTAATTGATGGAGAAATGAAACATCATATTAATATCAAAAGTTGCATAAAAATGCCATTTTTAAAATAGCGAAACTATGAATGATGGAAGACGAGATCTTTAAATTTATTTTACGAGAAATCAGAATTTAAATTCTATGAGCTAATTTGCTGTCTGACAGTCGAGTAATGAATTAATTTACCGATTGATGACTGTGGCATGATGAGGACCTTACTTTATGTAAATTGGCCATAGTTTCCTCAATCCTCTGTAGTTGTATTTCTCATAAGTGGGTTTATATGAGATGCTAATTTTTTGATTTTTTTTTTAGGGCAACAGGCTACATGAGGTTAATCCACTTTGGGCAACTCCCCTTTAATAGCATAGGAAGGAATTTGAAAAGGGGGATGCGGAAGGGTGGAGGAAGGTAGCAAAGGATTACTAAGGCCCCCGGGCTATAGTTTAAGGATCCTACCCGGCATTCGCCTAAAGAAATGCAGGGAAAACCCTACGAAAACCTGCATCGGGTAGGTCGGGCATTGAGGTGCATCTTACATTTTTCTTATGATTCCGGGGGAGAGAAGCCTGCGAGAAAATTCTCTCGCAGGTAACCTGGGAGGGATATTCTCTCCCAGGTCGAACCTTTTACGAGAGTTACGAAGGGGCTACGTTTGGCGATGCCTTTTCCTCTCCATTTTTGAACTAAGGTTCGCACAAGCCGAGGCACCTCGGCCTGTTTTGAGAGGTGTATGTTCCGGGGTCACAGACCTTGGGCATACGGTAAGAGTTGTGCACTATTCCCATTGGAATAGTCGGCCAGCTGCCTCCTAAACTGGTCGAGGCACGGAGAAGGGAATGCTGCGTCCCCACAGCAAACTCCTCTCCCGCTATCGGAAGGGCGTGGGACAAGTACCCAATACCCGACCTACCTGATGCAGGTTTTTCTAGGGTTTTCCCTGCATTTCTTAAGGCGAATGCCGGGTAGGATCCTTAAAATATAGCCCTGGGGCCCTAGTAACCCTTGGCTACCTTCCTCTACCCTTCCGCATCGCCCCTTTCCAATCCCTTCCTATGCTATTAAAGGGGAGTTGCCCAATGTGGATCACCCTCATGTAGCCTGTTGCCCTAAAAAAAACATATTTCTTATATACGTTTATCGATAAATTTAATACTTATTTCTCATTAAATATACCATTGAATTCTAATGAACTTTGCTTGTACTCTCTAAATTATGTTGATTCTGGATTAACTGGTGCCTTCCCATAACTGCTGTACCGCAACTATAAATAGGTATAATTTTTGTTATATCCACTAAACGTTTATTCTCACGTGGTGATGTTAATCTTCTGTCTTGTCGTCAATGAAGTTCCGTGTATTTTACAATGTAATATTATAAATGTGAGTATAAAATACTTCATCTGATGGTAATTTATGGGTCTGCCATTGTCTACAGCTGAACGTATGACAGACCATATTATTAATTAGTAAATTAATATTTTATATGATACGTTCATTCCTATTGCAATTTTTTTATGGGAAAAAAAACTAACGTCTCTCAATATGTTTATATAAAAACAAATCATCTTTAAGCCGAGTATTGTGGAGGCAGTAGTGGCTTGGATATTCGTTGTTGTCATCGTCGTTGTAATTCTGATGTTATGAGACACTGCAAGACGATGGGATCCAATTTCCCCCGACAGACGTGACACGGCGTCGTCTCAGCTCTCGCAATTATCCAAACAGAGTCGGTGTCTTCGTGTCTCTTCTGCCTTGTGCCGCGCCGCGCCGCGCCGTTAATTGAAAGCCTCTCAGCGAGGCGATCCGCGGGCGAGGAAATCTCTAGCGAGGATTATTAAAGGCAGACAGCTACTTACTACTGTGACTCGTGCTTATCTCACACCACCACCAACTACCTTGACACGTAAACTCGGTCGGTGTCTTATCTCACAGATAAAATGCGAAACTCATCGCCACACGACGTACGAGTTCCGCAAGCTACAAAAATCTACTTTCACTCTCGAAAGGAGTCTCAACACAAAACATCGCAAACGACAAATATATTTAGAAAATTAAACCTTAAAGAACCGTGCAAAAGGGATATTTTCTTTAAATCCTTGATTTATATCAGTATTTAAATATAAGAACTATTTATAAATAAGATTGTACAAGCTAGTAAAATTTTATTAAAACACAAAGTTATTTCGAATTTCATCATCGCCATCGTATGGTAGACGCTTGATAAATCGAGAATCATTCAACAAAATCGATAAGCCTACGTTCATTAAATTCACTATAAAGGTTAATTTATTTTCCAAGATCCTTCTCATTAAATTAAATTAAATTTATTCTCAGGCCATTTTCCACGGTAAGAAATTAATTTTTCACTAGAATTTTTATACATAATGTAATAAAGGATCAGAAACCACATTAGGTATAAAAATATAGTTGAAGTATTAATTAGTTACAGGATATTTTGATTGTTTTAGGGTAGTTTATCAAGAACCTTCTCATTAAATTAAAAAAATTATTTCCGAAGCTTTCGGACTCAGACCTCAGGCTGTAACAAATTAACACTTCACTAGAATTTTTATACACAATGTGATAAAGGACCAAAAACCACATTAGGATTGTTAATTTTAATATAAATAGGGAAACTCCCCTTTAATAGCATAGGAAGGGAGCCAAGGGTTAACTAGGGCCCCCGGGCTATATTTTAAGGATCCAACCCGGCATTCGCCTAAAGAAATGCAGGGGAAAACCCTAGGAAAACCTGAATCAGGTAGATAATGTGACAAAGGACCAAAAACCACATTAGGAATAAAAAATCTAATTGAAGTGTTAATTTGTTACAGCCTGAGGCCGAAAGCTTCGAAAAAATATATTTTTTTATTTAATGAGAAGTTTCTTCATAAACTTCCCTTAAACAATCAAAAATATCCTTTCCTAACTTTTATCAATCAATAAATTCTCTATTTTTACACTTATTGGCTAAATTAGTCGTCTAATGAGGAAGTACGATAGGTCAAAACACCATAACACGTTTGGTATTAAAATAAAATAAAAATCTATATAAACAACAAGGAGAAAATACACCATAGAGAAAGTAAAAAGTAAAAAAAATACAAAAATAAAAAGAATATAAAGTAGAAACCAGAAAAATAGATTTTGTAACTCATAAAAAATTAAAATAAGAAAATATATACGTTAAAAACATTGTTACACAACTGTGCTATATAAATACTTCGATATTTTTCTCATAAATTAGAAAGATAAAATATACATCAGGATAAATTTAGTGTATTTAATTAATAAGAACAGTTCGTGAAACTCACTCGCAAAATTTCTTTATTAAACAAATTGTTTTCCATCTAAGTTATAAATATTTTAAGATGGACCCGCCACAGATTTTCAGTAGCTCAGGGACAGAAAAAAAAAGAAATACTAAATATTATAAAACAAACGTGTTTTAACAGCAGAAAATAAAACAGGATAGAATAATGGGGAGAAATGGACATAAATATTTACATTTGTCGTGGAAAATTTTGCGTGTGTCGTCACCTGCGGTTGTATTGCGCGATATTACACAATAATTTATACAACGCATTCTTAGTGATTTATCAAGAGATGTTATCGAAAGAGCTCTGATTTAAGTGTATCAGAAAAGCAATCAAGATTATCAGCTGCAGCGAAGGGAATATAAAAAAAAAAGCTAATTTTGCGTCACCTCGCGATTACAACAGCTGATTTCTGACATTTGTTTCCGTGAATCTTCAATAACATTACACAAATTTCTAAAAAAAAAAACATTTACCTTGCTAAAACAAGTTTTTGGATATTCTTAAAACATTACCAAGGACGTTCAGTTCTTTAATGAAGCAATCAGCTTACTTATGACACTAAAACCAACGTTTACGTTCAACAACAACTATGAATAGCATAAGTAAAGAGGTTCAAAATGGTTTTTCTATCATTTTCCAAGAGGTTATTCAAAAATACAAAAATTTTAAAGACTAATCCATTGATATTTTTTAAAGTAAAAACAGGATTATATCAATTTACTGAGATCGAGAACTTGCAGTAATGGAAATTACACCTATGTATTAATCTTTACTTTCTCCTACTTTAAAATTATAGAAAAACACGTCGAAATTCTAACCCATTTCCCTATAAATTTTGCAAAACTAATTTGCTGATAGAAAAACGTAACTGTAGTAAATTAAATCTATATAATAAAAAAGGATGTATATTTGTATGTATGTATGTATGTATGTATGTCTGTATTAACGTTGTTCTTTATACAAATTTTATCGCGTGGACAGAATGCAACAAAAATTGGTACACGTATTCTGCCAAAATCTAGAACCAGTACTGTGGGGGTGAGAAACGCCTAGCATACATGTGGAAAGAATTATAATTAAAAACCATGATCATTAAATGTTAAATTACTGCGCGCCAAGAGACAATGACGTCACGCGAGAGAAAGACGTTACTACGAAACGAACAAAGGAAATATCTCCTTTATCAGGATTGAAATGAAGCAGAAATATTTTCTTTAAATAAAAAGTATAATTTTATACGGTAATATATGGTAATAAAGAAGAATACGAATTACTTTACCATCCTTGCGGAAAATGTAAGTTAATTTTCGCGCTATATTAGTTGTGAGTCTAGCTAACAATTTAATCAATGTAATATTTCGTAATGTATGAAGACTGAGTGACGATTATATCCTGAAATACTCAAGGAATATATTTAAGTATTCAATTAAATACTTTTTCGGGTTTATATAAATAATAACACGAGCAACGCCGAGCACCCAGCTAGTACTACAATAAAACTACTCCATGGTCCGTTGTGAGTAACAAATGTATTTGTAATTTTAATGGCGTCTTTTTGAAAAGATTGTAGCGTCGACTAAATCTTAATAAAAACCCGCTAATTTCTAATAGAGTCTTTAAGGAATTGGCGGTCCTTATTTAGGAGACTATTTAGGAGACGGGCCAATTCAGGATGAAGTAAACGCACTAATTAAACAGAGGCGCTTCGTCCTTCGTCCCCTATAAAGTGCGAGATCACAAAAAAAAACATTCCAAACGATTTATAAATATTCAATCACATTTACTATTATAACTTTACAGTTATGTCCAGAAGATAATAATACATTTTTTTAGTACTGATATTCTACTACTACGCCGATCAACTTCAATTTATTTTTTTCTCAATATAGAAAATCGGAAAAAGAAGTCTGAGATAAATTAAAATCAAATATCCATTAAAAATGTTATAAAAACTAAAACAATAAGATCTGTGATCCTATTTTAATGTATCCATTGGAATTCGGATACAAAAAAAATAAGGAAAATGAAGAAGTAAACTTTTAATTATTTTTTTTAGGGCAACAGGCTACTTGAGGGTGATCCACATTGGGCAACTCCCCTTTAATAGCATAGGAATGGATTTGAAAGGGGGGATGCGGAAGGGTAGAGGAAGGTAGCCAAGGGTTAACTAGGGCCCCCGGGCTATATTTTAAGGATCCTACCCGGCATTCGCCTAAAGAAATGCAGGGAAAATCCTAGAAAAACCTGCATCAGGTAGGTCGGGCATTGGGTACTTGTCCCACGGGATTTGTTTTTGATAAAAAATAATATTTATTTGTTCCTTAATTAAAAATTCACAGTATATTCGAATTGAATAGATGCAGCCACTTTTGAATTTTTGTTTTAGAATATGGGATTTTTAATTAGCAAACATAGAGTGAAACTACGATCAATAGATTTAAATTGGTGAAAACAAAAATTCTATTTACTTAGAGGAAAAATTGTGCGGTTATATTTTGTATAGATGAAGATATAAAAAAAAAGGTGAAACATATTTTGAGAAATGAATGTATGAATGATAACATTAGAACTTAACGAAGTAAAATTGTACGTTTGGAACAATCTTCACGGAAGAACATCAGTAACCTTAAATACCTCTACAAAGACAGTTTTGCTCCAGGCTTAGTTTTAAAAACAAATCCAAGGAAGGAAGAATACAGGAATCCAATTTTGCTTGAGACGGAACCAGCAACGACAAGAACACTTCTTAAGAAGCAAAAGACGAGTTGTAACACGATGTAGTGGTTTATGAACCTGTCATGCCTGAAGTTCAAGTGTAATGGAGCCGAGTCTACCCTCAGCAATTAGTCGATTGACCTCCTGGGTCAAGTGCCTTAATTAGATAGGCAAATCTTGGCCGCCCTCTGCTTTGAAGGGTCCTGACCGAAGTTAACTCAAAATGGCTGCAACGTCACTGGGAAACATCTGATTACTGACGGAGGAAACGGTGAGGAACCAAGATGGATTAGTACACGTTGTTATAATGACTTAGAAGCGAAATCTGTTGATTATTTCAAATCTGTGACACACGGGAGAAATTATTGCAGGTTCACAAAATTAAGCGTAATAGAACGAAAAAAATAAACATACATAGACATTGAATTTGAGTTAATCGTTAGGGTTCATAAATCAGGGAATCCAAAAAGGGTGCCATGTAAATACCTGTCGGTATGTTTTGTAGTTTTTTTTTTTGCTTTTCATAAGAAAACTGCTCGCCCGATTTCGCATAAACATTAATTTAGCTGCAGAAGAGGGTCGTTTGGTCACGTAAAACTTCTTCCGATATATATTTAGACCAAATGGAGAATTTTTCCAAAACCATATTTTGCTAAGACAAGGATTTAGTTCGCTTTACAGAAAAACGACTGAACAGTTTCTCTCGGAAGCGGTAAAGAAAAATTGAGACTACCTTAAATTCGAATTCCACGATTTGGAAGAGTCAAAAAGAACTTAAAAGATTCAGTTGGCCTAATTTACTTTCCTTTTTTTTCGGAGCATAAAAAACCAAGTTCCTTTCAAGAGTAGGTGAGAAAAGAAGCGTTCAATAATCTTACATGTGAAGCAAAATAAATATAAAAATTATTAAAACCAGAAATATTGATACTGGGTCAATGATTTTTGATTAAATCGATAAAGAAGACCCTACATATTAATTCGAGACAGACTGAGGGATGGGTAATTTTAATGTTTTTTAAAAAAAAGGGTGATACAGGTCAGGACAGAAATTAAAAGTAAAGGAAAGGCCTACCATCAGTGAGTTCCAGGAAGGTTTTCCATATGGTCTCATCCAACCACACTGTGGCTATAATTTATTTCATATATAAAAAAAACAAGACTGAAAGTCTTCTTGAAGTAACAGACTGAGAACAGGTTCTCTTACCGAAAGATGAAAATACCGAAGGTGAATTGATTAGTAAATAGTAATTTAAGAAATTATCCGTAAAACGAGTGACGGACAACTGATTTAATTCAAGAATGGGGTTGGAACCTAGGAAAGAAATCTGAGAGCCTTGATCGTCTTCTGTGAAAACGCAGACGAGCGGATGGAAATAATAAAAAAAACACATCTGTTGTCAGAAGAGCGGGAATCAGGAGGCGGCGTCGTCTTTGAAGAACCTTGCAGTGTTTCTCCTTGCAATTAATATGCATTCCCCCCCCCCACCCCCAACATCGAGAAGTAATTTCCTGTTACTTTCGGCTGATTCATCCCCAACCATAGAAAATTACGTGCAATTTTGTGGATGTTGTCTCCGTACTCGATCATTTTCAAGTAATTTAGTTGATTGAGGAAATCCTTTTCTGAGTAGATGGAGCCATTCGTCATCGTCGTATTACTTACAGTCTTAATAACGGCAATAAACAAAGGAAAACGTAAGACAAAAAGAGTTATTAATGAATACCGGAGTTACTGAAAAGGTCTCAACAGTCTTCGGGGGGGAGGGGTTGGGGGGGGGGTTGGGCTCTGAACAGCCAGAAATGGTCTTTAGACTCGTTGAAACCACGTTATTAACCAATATTAATATTTTTAAATGCAATTGGGCTGTTATATCAATTTTAAATCTTGATAATTAAATATATATATATTAACGAGCTTCCAAAGAGCCTTATTTATTTTAATGACTGCTTCCAACGATTCTCTTCATCAATCTTTAAAACAACATAAAATTGTTGCATTTTTCTGTAAGCGAACTATACATTGACTTTTACCAAGTTCCTGTGTTTTCTTTTTCAGAATAAAATTAACAATAAATTTAGCCAATTTTTCTCGGTCATGAGTGCCATTTTTTAACGTTTAAAATATACCGAATCTTTTCGGTTTAAAATATATATTAAAATATTTACAAGCACATTCACTGTCGACAAAAAAAAGAGTTTCTTTTAACCACGACGATATAAAGTTATTGTAAAGTAAAAAAAAAAATTCCACGCGTGTGGTAGATATTTAGTTAAGATAAAAAATATATATACATCTTTCACATTTTCTTTGTCGTGATGAGAAGCAGGTGGACCTCCTTCTTCTGGAGAAGATTTATCTCCGTTAAGGATGGCGGTCATCTGCCATTACCTACTTCAACACACGTTTTGATGGACGGTAATTTGGGGGCTATAAAACTTAACGACTTCTTCTCCGGCAGAAAACCCCCTCCCTGGACGAAGATATTTCGTCTTCCTATCTTGCAGCCAGAGACTTCTGATGCCTCCCTAAGGTCCACCAGATAAAATTTTCCCTCCAGAAACCTTCCTAATTATGAGGCTTTTCTGCATTTAAAATTCCTCAATTAACCGTAACAGACACCGTAAAAGTAAAACAAATTCTCTGATTCTTTTAAAGGTAAAAAAAATAAAGAATTCTGTATACTGTAAACGCAATCCAAATAAACAAGAACAGGAATGCATTTGTATTTAAACGCTTATAATTTGCACTAATGCTAATTAAAGTAAAATAAACTAATCCGTCTGTATTTCTTGGTAGTAACTAAATGATTCGCCGTTACCATGTATTTTATCCACCAGTCATTTTTTTTTTACAAATCATGGATCTGTAGAAGATAACTGTGGGAAATAAAGAACATCTAGCCTGAGACATAATATTAACGCTACTTAATTTGTAAAATTTATTGGAAAAAAAATTATTCTTAAATATTTACAGCAGATTCCAGAAACGTAGAGTCGATTCACTCACCTGAAACAAAGGAAATATATGTTATTAAAAATTTATAAAAAAAAGATATACAAACTAAAATTGCAATTGCAAAGAATTCTACCAAGATTTTACACGGAATAATTTGGAATAAAAATTTAACAAAAAAAAATCAAAATTTATAAGAGCATAAATACAGAACATTCTATGTTATGGTAGTGAAGCTTGGGCCCCTGACGGAATTACAAAAGAACAAAATTAGAACAGTAGAGTTCGATTATCTGAGGAGAAGTCTTCAAAAAACAACAAGACAGGATAAAATTAGGAATGAGCTCCTTTGGAAAGAAATGAACGTGACCACGTCTGTCGTTAAAAGGATTGAAAATCAAACCCTTAAATGGTATATGGTCACGTACAAAGAATGGGAAATGGAAGATGGCCAAAAGAAATGTACCAATGGTAACCTCCTGGAAAAAAATAAACGGGGCAGACTCAGATGAAAGTAGAAATGGAGGATAGGAATTTGGAAGGGGGAGATTGGAACGACAGACAGAAATGGAAATTGAAGACGGGAAACCTATAAAAGGGGGGAAAAGTCGAAGAAGAAGAAGAAGAAGAAAAAAATATATGATAACTGTTAACACTCAGATTTATTACATTCAAATAAAATCTCAATTCTTTGAAGCAGAAAAAAAGTTGCAGAACGATCTTTTAAAGAGACTTCGTCATTCAGAACAATTCATAATTTATGTATTTAGTTACTCTACAAATGGGTGGTTTTCCCGGTGGTAGATTCATAAAATTACAAATTAAATAAAGGAAGTTGCATTAAAAGAAAATAGAGTAAATTAATATAATTATTTTAAAATATAAACTAGGTTTAGGGACAATTATTTCAACTATAAATACATGTATATAACATTATATTAATTAAAGGTTAATTTAGCCAAAGTTAAAGAAAGGATTAATATTGTATTGCCTGAAAAGAAGAAAAGGAGAAAGATATTTGAAAACAGAGATTAATTAACTAAGTATCTAAGGAGACAAGGAATGTTACCATTTGTATATTAACCATTCTACAAACATTTATATTTATTTTAATAAGCGCTTACGACAATTTTCATTATTAATCTGCAAAATAAAAAAATGTGTTTTATTATGTCTCAATAATTATTATGTTAAGATGTTTATGTAAAAGATTTTATGCTATAAATTTAGAAATGTTGAACGTTTAACAACTGAAAGGTGACCAATGAATGGAAAATAAGCAGGTACCTGTCCTCTCAGACTAACAGGTGTACGTGAAAAAAAATTGTAACATTAGGGAAAAAAATATACCACGTAATATTTATTATTTTTTGGTCATTTTACAGATGATGACCTGAGAACCGAAAATATTCAGTATATTTTAAACGTTACAAATGGGTGGTATTGGCATTCATGAGCGAGAAAAATTGGCTAAGTTTATTGTTAAGTTTATTATGAAAAAAAACACAGGAACTTGGTAAAAGTCAATGTATAGTTCGCTTACAGAAAAATGCAACAATTTTACGTTGTTTTAATGATTAATAAAGAGAATTGTTGGAAGCTCTCATTAAAATAAATAAGGCTCTTTGGAGGCTCGTTAATATATATATATATATTTAATTATAAGAGTCAAAATTAATATAACAGTCTAATTATTTATTTTTAAAATAATATTTCTTGGAATTCGTTCATATACAGTCAAGCGTAATTATGTTTGCAAACGATTTTAAAATATCAGGGGATAATTAATGTTAATATTTTTCTACATTGTAGAGGAAGTCGAGACGTGAGAGAGGAAGTCCCAGATCCTCCTCCCAGTGGAAGCCACGACCTTGCCACATAAGATGAACTTGACCCACGAGGCGCCGTGGAATAGTCCTGGAATATAGCCTATGATTGCCTCGTCTCTCTCTCTCACTCACTTCCCTCCATTTTCCCTCTTACATACTCAACGACATCCAATAAGACACGCGTTTATTTCCCAACGGACTTTACTCTTAGATGTAGGAAACGGGGTAGACGTAATTTTCCATTACTGGAGCTGGAAAATAGCTTTAACTCACTTCTTTTATGTGCCATAACAATCTAATGAACAAATTCTTTTTTTTATTGTCGCAATAACATATTCTGTCACGGTCGTGAATTTTACAGGCTATGACTTTAAATACATAAATAATTATATATTAAATAACATAGGTATCATGGTATCCATTATCGAAATAAAAATTAAATCCCTCATCGAAATGCAATCGTTCATATGTACCTAAAAACCTTAATTGCCTATAATTATACAACACATCCAGACGTAAAGTATCAGTGAATCATGAAAATTAATACTGTAATTAAATACTTTTATTAGAGCTAACCCTGACGTGGAGAGACGAAACATAATGTTAAACCTGTGAAAAATAAATAATGGAAAAATTGTCGCTTAATGAAGACGTTTCACCCTTATTTAGGTTTATAATTGAGTGATATTTCAATACATGCTCGTTACGTATTCGGTAAAAAGTAACATTACGTTTCTGCTGCGTTTTGAGAGACAATAACACTGTACGGTGACGTCATGCAGCGCTCTGCTATAGTCTAGCCTTCTCTATTACCTGGGCACTATTACAGACTGCTTGTGTGTGTGTGTGTGTTTCGCATCCAAATGTACATCCACTAAGAAAAACATGACCACATTTCATGCACCTATTCCGTCCGGGGTTAAAATTTTCAAACATGCTCAAACGGTCCAAAGTTGCTTTGGATAAATATTTTCCGGGTCAATGAGAGTGATAGAGTTTTTCCAGATGCTTTTTTTAAAAAAATTTCAACCCCATTTGGAATGGGAGGGTAGAACCTTTAGGGGTAGGGGTGGAGGGGCGTTACAAATAAAAACTAACGCGAAAACAACCGAGATTCGAGTCAAATCCGGGGTTGTGGATGTCGCTGAGTTTAATTATGGCAATCCGGGCAACGTCGGGTAACCAGATAATTTTATATATAACGTGAATACAGAATACTCGTATGGAGGTCGGGACAACATCGTTGTTCCAATGAGCAGTGGACCTGTGTTCGATTCCCGGTTGTATCGAGTTTTGCAATATTACTTCATTAATTATTCTGAAAATAAAAGGACAGAAATTGTTCACATCTAAACTATTTTTACCAGCACATATATAAAAAGTTGCAGACAAAATATTTATTATTTATATATATCAAATTTGCTTTTTCTCCGCTCTGGAAGAACTTAATTTATATCTTTAAAATTATAGCACCCGACATTACCAATAATCTTCTTGGAATTTTTCCGGAGAGTAAATTAATGGTACTGTGATCAAGGAAATTATATAAAGCAACTGCAGAACGTGTTATACGTGTATTTAATGATATAACGACATTGTAACACAAATCATAAATATATATTGTAATACCCAGTTAAGGAGGACATAAATTTTGTTCTTATTTCATCATATTTGTTTACCAACTCAGACTGGGGATTCTTGAGTGGTTTGTATAAAAAAAAGATAATAATAAAATGATGGATAAGTGGCTCTTAGAGAAGGGGAGGACTATAATTGGAAGTTTAGCGGCTCTTAGAGCTAATGGTTTTGACAGACATCGGGACGAAACCCTAAAGGCATAATGACAGAAGTTTTATGGACATACAATTATATTAAAAGGAAATGTTTATTTTAATTGTATTGAGTGGCTCTCGGAGCGTGAGAAAGCCAACAGTTAGTGTTTGTTTGGCGAACGTGGAAACTCAAAAACTGCGAAAAAAAGGGAATATTCTGGAGAGGGGGAAGGAGATAAAAGTTAATTGGACAGGAGACCTCAAAGAAGATGGTGCCAGAGCGCAAGAGGGAAGGATGTAAGAGTGTGGTGTCAGAGTTGGGAGGAGATGGACGTAGGAGTTGAAATGTAGACCGCAAAGGAGGAGAACATTTAGCGCTGGTGACAAATATTCGGTCGAATTGAATGGTGGCCGTGACTAAAAAAAAAACATTTTAGTCCATGCAAGCAGTCAGGAGTCGGGATATCAAAAAGGATAAAGTGAACGTGTCTGTGAAGCGTGTGTGTAAAAGTCTGTGTACAGAAGGGCGTTGTAGAGTAAAGAGCATTCCTGAAAAACCCGAAATAAAGTTGTAAGTAGACATTCAGTAATAAATCCTGTAAATTGTTAAATAAGGATAATGAGTCAGATTTCGTTTTCATTTTATTTAATTGCATTGTTTAAATTGTAAATTTTAGTTTTCAGTTTCCTTATCAACCCAGTAAAAACCCTGGGATTTTTAAAATGTAACTGGTTTATTAGTGTAATTTAATTGTTGAGGTAAAAGGATATAAAAAATATACAGAGATTTTCTTCAGTTGCATTCTAGATTAATAAAATTGTTTTGTTTAATAAAGTTTTATAACTTGTTTAATCTAAATTCCTATAACAACAAGTGGGGTATTACAATATATATCGATGGAGTTTGGTGCGTGGGAAAGAAACCGTAACTCAAAACTCTGAACTC
Source organism: Zhengitettix transpicula (assembly GCA_037074705.1). NCBI lineage: Eukaryota > Metazoa > Arthropoda > Insecta > Orthoptera > Tetrigidae > Zhengitettix > Zhengitettix transpicula. The sequence goes on along the minus strand of CM073592.1, from coordinate 20,504,179 downwards.
ATTTACCGCTGAAATAAAAGTAATCAGTTGGAGGACTGTCTGGCACTCAAAGAATAACTTATCAGTTTAGGAAATCAACTTTCAAAAGTTCCAAAAAATCAATTAAATTAACTTTACTTGTTTTGAAAATTTCTGTGACGTCAACCCGCGTTTTTTCCAAAGCAGAAGAATACGGCTGAAAGGTCAACACTGCTCTAATAGAATTTTATGTGGGTGTTCCCCCTTTGTGGTGGACTAATTGCTTTCTGAGTCTACTCCTCATTAACCGCTTCACAAACAACCCACTCTGAGGTTTGCCCTGGAGTTTATTTATGCCGCTTTGAAAACATGAAAAATCGATTCTCTCTGAGATTACACAAAACGCTTAATATCCAACTGACCATTTTTATTACTATTTGTTGTTGACAGTATTTTTTATATATTCTCTCTTTCCAGTTCTCTTCAGGCCATCCAAGTACAACAAACTCAGAAACTTTAGTCATTACTTTGCAGTGTTCAATTTAGTTGAGAGACAATCTCGAGGTGTGGCGCTTATTTTTCTACAACAAAAAAAAAGTCCCCTGTTCCAGGAATTTTAAATTGCTACCTTGCCATTTCTGGATTTGCTGTAATTGAGTCTGAGTTCCTTTCTATCTCTTTTGTTTTCGAGAGGGACAATCTTTTCCTTTCCTGCAATTTGTTAGTTTTCAAACGTTCCAAAAATTTTCTCCAAGTCTTCATTCTTTCTTCTTTTTTAATTAATAATTTCATAATAAGGTTTAGAGGGAAAAAATGATGTTTTGAATACATTTTTCAATCTTCTTTGGTAACGTCAAATGTAATCTTCCAATAAATAAGTTTGGCTGTTTGTGTGGATGTATGTTTGTCTATATGTTCCGCATACAAATCAAGCTCGTTGACAAATTTCTACCAAATTTTGTACACACGTTCCTTTCGAACAGAAAACAAACCCTATGGAAGTAAGATACGAGGCGTGGAAATTTTCAAAAATTTGCAAAGAAAAAAGACTCTGGAAGAAAACAACGTCAACGAGATTACATCGAAGCCCCTCAAAAAAAAAACATCAAATTCTTTGAAAATACTAAGCCGCGAATAACTCATCAGATAATACAACAATAAGTAAAATTAAATAACAATTAAAGCTGTCTGCTTTCATATTTACATTAAATAATAAAATAGCAGCCTTTTAATCAGGATTTTAAATTTGTAGAAAATACTGTGACGTAACATTATTATTTAGATTATTCGGGTATTCCTTCATCTTGGATTAGACAAGTGAGCAATAAAATGTGAACATGAAAGGCAAAGAAAAGAAAACAAAAAAAGCAAAGAAATCAAGAAAAACAGAAAGAAAGAAGCACGTTTAAAGAGATGACGTGAAAGATCGTCTTAGAAGATCGGAAAAAAATGTGTACAGATTTTCTGCAAGCCAAGAAAACAAGGTAAACATTGACGCGCAACATCCGCAGTCCGAACACGCATTAGGGGGGGGGGGGCAGACCTGAGTGTTGTTCTCTCCCTGTTGACGAACAGAGTTTCTTTTCCCTATTGTTCGAAACGTTCGAGTTTCTACATCTTTTTCAGAACTTCTAGACGTTATTTCACGTCATCTCTTTAAGCTAACTTGTTTCTTGTACTCTATCTTTCTGTTTATCTTGTTTCTTTTGTTTTCTCGCTTGGAATAAATCTCTACATTTTTTTTTCTGATCTTCTAGACGATATTTTACGTCATCTCTTTAACCTGCCTCCTTTCTTTCTGTTTTTCTTGTTTGTTTTTCTTTTCTATTTTCACTTTTTCTTGCTTACCTATGTACCCCAAGACAATAGAATACCCGAAAAATCTTAATAGATTTAGTCAGAAAAATATTACATATTCAACCTGCCTCTTTCTTTGTTTTTCTTGTTTTCTTTTCCTTTTTTTTCTTGCTTACCTACGTACTCCAAGACAATGGAATAGCCGAAAAATCTTAATAGATTTAGTCAGAAAAATATTTCATATTCAAACTGACTCTTTCTTTGTTTTCCTTGTTTCCTTTTCCTTTCTTTTTTCACTTTTTCTTTCTTATGTACTCCAAGACAATGGAATAGCCGAAAAATCTTAATAGATTTAGTCAGAAAAAAATTTCATATTCAAACTGCCTCTTTCTTTGTTTTTCTTGTTTCCTTTTCCTTTCTTTTTTCACTTTTTCTTGCTTATGTACTCCAAGACAATGGAATACCCGAAAAATCTAAATAGATTTAGTCAGAAAAATATTTCATATTCAACCTCTCTCTTTCTTTGTTTTCCTTGTTTCCTTTTCCTTTCTTTTTTCACTATTTCTTCCTTGTCTATGTACTCCAAGACAATGAAATACCCGAAAAATCTGAATAGATTTAGTCAGGAAAATATTTCATATTCAAATTTTTGTCCCTGAATAGGACCTCTTCTGGTGTATAGATGTTTCAATTATATAAAGAAATAAATTGAGAAGAAAAGTCTTAACACGTGGAAAATACAATTTTGTACCAATAAAAATTATAGTTTAAAATTAAATATAAAATTGTTAAGATTTTTTACGCACCTTCCGAGCTTCTCGTCATTGAGTGATTTCCCACACAACCCTCCCCCCCTCCCCCCATCCGGCGCAAGGAACTTTTAATTCCTTTATGGGGGCAAGTAGAATATTATTTAAGACTGATGCGTATTCATTCCCGAACGTTATTATTTTCATTCGAAAAATATGACTCTGGAAAAACACTACATATTAGAGAAGGTGAATTGCGGTCATCTTGAAATTTCCCCTCACTTATTCCCCAGTGTTAATAATATATATTATCAGCGAGGACTATCGTCTTCGTGTCAAAGCAGGTGTTTCCGCCCCCCCCCCCCCCCCCCCAGCCCTCTTTCCCTTCTTGTGTCATTGAGATCGTCGAACAGAGATATAAGTTAATTACAAAATACGATCAGTAATGCAGGTTTCGGCCGTCGTCGGACTACCTAAACTAAATGCTTCCGATTAATCAAAATTGAGGATAATTACCACTTTGAGCGAGGCACCTGTCTTGTATTGCGGATCAGTCTGCAATCTACTGACATACTTGCAAAAACTAGCGTGAATAATTCCTGACCTGTCATCCCACAGTTGTTGAGGACATTCATCACTATGAAAATTATCACGCCAATTGCTTGCTGACTGTTGCTGTTTAAGAGTCCTCAGAGTTGTTTAGCAAAAATATATAAATGTATAAAATGTCAACAACTTCGATACTAAAACGTAACCTGACTTTAATTCTCGTAACTCGTTTTATTTTATAAATAATTCCCTGAAATTCCTCCTCTATATTGATTACCTCCCGAGAAAAAATTCTTATCCTCTGCACCATATTTACCGTAATTTCTAATAATTATAATTCTCTTACTCGTCTCATTATATCAGCAACAAGTTCCCATGCGCCATTTTGGAAGTTATTTTCTTCAGTCGATAGTTTAATATTCATCGCGACTTTCTAACTCATCTTTTGGATTATTAACATTTTCAAAATGTTACTCTTCTTCAGTGATTTCAATTCCTTGTCTTCCCTTTTTTTCCCCCTGCATCCAACTAAATTACTATTTGAGAATATTGAATAAGAAAGGGAGCCAATGCAGACAGAAAAAAATGTAATATAAATACCACACCACAACGTTACTGGGATCCTTGTCCCTTTCGTCAGGTGCTAAAAAGAGCCTAGAGCGACACAACTGCACTTGTCAGTTGACAACACTCAAAAGCTTATTTTCAATCAGACGTAAATTTTTTAATTTTTGTATTTTGAGGATATGTTGACACCTGGTACCATTCCACAATTACGTCCCAACTGATTTATATTAAATCTAAAATTAATCTAATTAACGTGAAAAATTGACACTATGACGAAATAAAAACTTAAATTTGTTTTTTAAAGAGTTGTAAATCTCAGTTAATTAATGGAACATGTTCCTCGCTGAAAGAGTTCGTGGGGGAAAAAAGGACATATTATATCCTCTTTAATAAAATAGTTATCTGGTATCCTGTCAAGTTACGCTATTTTTACAATTATAATATTATATATTATATATTACATATTACATATTACATATTACATATTACATATTATATATTATATATTATATATTATATATTATATATTATATATTATATATTATATATTATATATTATATTTTACATATTACATATTACATATTATATATTACATATTATATATTACATATTATATATTATATATTATATATTATATATTATATATTACATATTACATATTACATATTACATATTACATATTATATATTATATATTATATATTATATCTTATTTATTATATATTACATATAATATATTATATATTATATATTACATATTATATATTATATATTACATATTAGATATTACATATTATATATTATATATTATATATTACATATTATATATTAAATATTACATATTATATATTACATATTACATATTATATATTATATATTATATATTACATATTACATATTAAATATTATATATTATATAATATAATTATAATATTAATTTAACTGCAGACTTATTTTCTGTTTCAAGTTCGACGGGAATCTGCTGGAAACACCGTCGAATGAAAATTGAAGATTAATTAATACACTTATCATTTACTTAATTACTAATTACTGACTTTATCGTCGTTTTAAATTATATAATATTTATTCGTAAAGTAAAATATTTTTTCATGTAATCTTATATTTATGACTATTTCCTCGACCGAGGACGAATGGAATTAATAATAAATATAAAAGTCAAAAATGCCGAACTACTTTTCTGTTATTTTATCGTAGCGTTTGAATTCGTTTTAGCTTCGATTTTGTGTTAGTCACCTTGTTTGTGTTTTGTCGTCCTTGCAGCTCTTGCGATTTTTAATCACCTGACGAAAGCATCAAGGATTGCGGTAACGTTGAGTACTTTACGGTACCGCCAAATTTCGCTTTTCTACTACAAATTGAAAGTCTGGATTTAGTTCAAATACTTTTTTTTGTATATAATTATAAGAACAATGGACTTTGTCCCGTGAATATTTCGGGTAATATAAAAATATCAACCCTTTGGTATTTACGGAGGGTAATGAATACAGTCCGGAGATATCGAATGTATGTTAGAAAAATTATTAGAACGGATCCGATTGATTTTCATGAATTATAGAAAAATTTGATGTTGATGATGACAAAATAAATGTTTCGAAACATTATAAATTTTTATTTCCTGATATTTATAAAAGATATGTGGTGATATTCGATTAATAATTATTATTACAAAAACCAGTCTAAATAAAGTGACGGTGGTTGTTGAAAATTAGACAGTTGTTTTATTACGACAAAAGTCACTAATTACAAAATGTTTTATTTTAGATTATATTAAAATAATTCAAACCGTTAATAAACCTTAATTTATCCGTGAAAGTCGGATAAAAAGATAGAAAATTGTAATCTTCTGGAGTTTTTTCTCCAGCACTAAGTTGTATCGGGATTACTGATAATCCAAATATTAATAGTTACGTCAATTTTATATTATTTAATACAAAACAACTATTAGTCAAAACGTGTTTAAATAAGAATTCTATTCAGATTTTTAGATTTACTCCTTTTTACATCTTATGAGATTAAGGATTTTTATGTTTATTTGTTAATAAATTATTTCTGACTGACTTTACTGTGACGAAACATTTCTTATAATCGAAAGAGCCTCAATCACAATTATTCTCGTATAATTACAGTTTTTTAATATTTATTTTAAGCCGCTTGTACAAGCCACTGCTTTTGTTTACATTACATATTTACACAGGTAAAAATTTATCTTCTATTGGACACTTGGCTACAATTTCTCATAAAAATGTTCACACAATGTTTTACCGCGTTCTTCTTCCATACAGTTGGAAATAACAAAAGAAAAACAGTGTCCGCGTTGTATTGATTCAAATTTTAAAATACAGTCAGCACAAAATATAACAAGAAATGAAATCTACAAATTAACTAGATACACGATAACGTTAGCTCGCGTGTGTGAAACTAAAAAAAAAAAAATCACAGAGACCAGACAGAGAGGAAAAAAAAATTATTTTTACAGTCGGAATTTAAAACAATTTCCGAGAATATATTTTTTTAGAGGGCGGCAGCTTGCAATACGAGACGTTTTTACGAATTCAAAAACAAAATAAACATTGGGTATTATGGAATATGTAAGCCACCAGAGCGTTAGCGAACACACACACACACAAACACAGAGAGAATTATATTAGAAGTACAAAATGTGACTAGTTGTTAAAAATCTCTCCGGGGAATTATGGATTTGGATTTTACACAATTAAATATGGCATCACAAGTCAAATGTAGGCGGATAAAACTGTTTTGTGTTGTTAGTCTGCGCATGCGCACGAATCCTTCTTATTAGTAACAGTGGCAGATTATTTATAACTAGCTAGGTGCCCGGCGTTGCTCGTGTACTTATTTATATAAACTCGAAAAAGTTTTTAATTGAATACTTAAATATATTCCTTGAGTATTTCAGGATATAATCGTCACTCAGTCTTCATACATTACGAAATATTACATTGATGAAATTGTTACCTAGACTCACAACTAATACAGCGCGAAAATTAACTTACATTTTCCCCAAGGATGGTAAAGTAATTCGTGTTCTTCTTTATTATCATTCGATGGAATATTGCTGTATAAAATTATACTTTTAATTTAAATAAAATGTTTCTGCTTTAGTTCATTCCTAATAAAGGAGATATTTCCTTTGTTCGTTGCGTAGTAACGTCTTTCTCTCGCGTGACGTCATTGTCTCTTGGCGCGCAGTAATTTAATATTTAATGATCACGGTTTTTAATTATAATTCTTTCCACATGTATGCTAGGCGTTTCTCACTCTCACAGTACCGTTTCTCGTGTTTTGAAGAATTTGTGTACCAATTTTTGTTGCATTCTGTCCACGCTTTTAAATTTGTATAAAGAACAACGTAAATACATACATACATACATACAAATATACATCCTTTTTTATTATATAGATTTTTTTTATGTAAAAATTTCATTTGAGTCGGTAAAAAAAAATTTAGGGCGTAATCGAAGGGAAAAGATAAAGACAGACGATTGCTGAAATTATCTGATGACGAATTTCGTTCATTTCGTGGCTTCCGCTTTTAAGTGTTCGGAAAAATTCCTCGAGGCGCGGCACATTTACAGCCAGAACTAGGTAAGTGTGTTGTGGTGCCATTACCTTAATGCAGGCCTGGGAGTTCCCATAGACGCCACTTTGACCTCATTTGACCCATGACCTGGGTTCGCTCCTGCGTCACAGGACAGACACGACACTCTTTCGCTCCGACATCGTGACGAAACGACGTGGCGACGGAAGTGAAACCGCAATCGCGTCTAGATAAACGCCCCCGCCGCCGAAAACAATATATTTATATATATATATATATATATTATTAAAAAAAAGGTGATTGAGTGAAAAAAGAGAGACCAAGAAATTTGTCCAACGAGACCGAAATTCCGAGAGTGTTTAGAAGTTGGCAGACCGACTGATTCATTTTCCCTCGACAGTGGTTGCGTGTGCGAGTCTCTCAGAAACGTAATTTGTTTCGATTTCACACTCGGACTGAAATTAAAACTCTGCAATTACGCGCAAGGGTTGGTAAATAATGCGTCGAGAGACCTTTAATTCTACATGGGGAAAAATCTCTTAGTTGGATTTGTGCCGCAGACAACGGAATGGTCCAGGCGATTCCCGTTTACAGTTCGAATATTCACATACAGTTTAAATTAGCAATATTATTCTGTCGCCTTATGTCGTATAATTTTGAATGAAAAGGAGTTAGAGTAACTTGTTGATGTCAAATGAGTTAGGATTATTTATAATTCCGATTATATGTGAAGTTAAAAATAATTCATAGTTTCACAGTCGTTCAAGAAACATTTTTTTTTCCAAAACTTACAATGTCTTTTATATTTGTGTATGTTCCGCACATATATCCACACCCGTGAAGTTAATTTTACCAAATTTTGTACACGTGTTTGTGTCGAACCGTAGTGACTCGACAAATATGAACAGATATGAATTTTTGTGTGTGTGTGTGTAAATTATTAATATTAATTCTGTTTATATGTAATTTATCGACTGTACATTTGTGACGAATCCTATTTCCTCTTAAGAGGGCTAATGGTGAATAAATATATCTATCTATCTATCTAATAAACACTGTGGGGCTAAGACACGACTACCACACCCAGGAACTGGGGGTTGCTACAGGGGAGTGGAAATTTTCAAACATGGTAAAACTGCCGTTATTTCAGTCGAATAAATATTTTACGTGGCCAATAAGATTTATAATGTTTCTCAATTAATTGTTTGCTTATAATTCGAGATGGCAGTCGAATCCAGGGTTATGGATATCGCTGATTTTAAGCTAGTATATAATAATAATACAGATAACGTCTTTTTGACTTATAAAATATTGTTAGAAACATTTAAATCATATTTTAGGCTGCTCTGTTTGTAAATTTGATAGTTAATAATTCAAATAGGTCATTAAGATTGTACAGGGAATAGACAAAACTAGATAATGCATAAAATAGTAAATTAATTTTGGATTCTGGGTTCACCTTGGGTATATTAAGAATTAAAACATAGTTTCCCCCTCATTGAGCAAATATCAATTCAGTTTTTCGTACCATGTTATTTTATTTAAAGCGGTTTCGTGTGGCTAAATCCAGGAAAGGGAAGGAAGAAAATGTAAATAGTTCCTTAAATTATAAATGCAGCACAAAGTACAACACGCACGCAGTTTTTCGTATTTACCATAATTATCATTAGATAACTCCTGTGACCTGTTGCATCATTAGTATGTAATCAGATCGTTCTTCCTTTGAAAAAGGAATAAGTTAATTACGTTTTCAGCAACACGATTATGTTGTATCAGACTTTCCGCGCCTCATTGAAAAGTTGCTCCACAAAGATCTACGATAGTGTATTTATACTTGCCCTGGCTTCCTACTCGTTCTTCGTTGCAAAAACACAATCCGGAGTAAATGCAGAAAATGTTCAGTTACTAGTTGCCGCCGGGGCAGTTGCTGATGTACTTGGCCACAATTCCCTATGCGCCTAACCTCACTGTTGCCAGAATAACGACAGAAAATATATTTTCCGGAACGTCGATTAATTTAATTTATTGAGAACTCTATTAGATTCCGGTAATAATACCCAGTAAAGGTAGGAAGGATTTGGAAGTATACAAGAAATTTGGAGCACGGATTCCGGTTCACAAGAATATAAATTTTTATAACATCAGATTATAAGCCCTAGTTTTTTTTAGGGCAACAGCTACATGAGGGTGATCCACATTAGGCAACTCCCCTTTAATAGCATAGGAAGGGATTTGAAAGGGGGGATGCGGAAGGGTAGAGGAAGGTAGCCAAGGGTTAACTAGGGCCCCGGGGCTATATTTTAAGGATCCTACCTGGCATTCGCCTAAAGAAATGCAGGGAAAACCCTAGAAAAACCTGCATCAGGTAAGGCTGGCATTGGGTACTTATCCCACGCCCTTCCGATAGCGGGAGAGGAGTTTGCTGTGGGGACGCAGCATTCCCTTCTCCGTGCCTCGACCAGTTTATGAGGCAGCTGGCCGACTATTCCAATGGGAATAGCGAACAACTCTTACCGTAAGCCCAAGGTCTGCGACCCCGGAACATACACCTCTCAGAACAGGCCGAGGTGCCTCGGCTTGTGGAAAACCTTAGTTACTTCCAATTGTCTTTATAGACTGTCAACTAAAAGACTTAGCTGCTATTTTTACTCCGCGAAGTCTTGCGAGATTCCGATTACTTTACATTCGATGTAGCGCTGGTGCGATGCCAGGTCCTGTCGCAACTCAAACTAAAAGAATACTATAATAAAACTACAGTGCAATGAGACGAAATGGAAGCACTCTCCGAGAAACAGGGTTATTTGCAGAGAATTAATATTTCTGGAATTTACTTGAATATTTTTGGGTTTCCGTGACCCTATTGAAGTCCACCAACAACAGGGGAGGAAAAAGAAGATTTCTGTTTAAATCAGATCAAATACGTACAAGTAAAAAATTTCATTAAAACTTGAAAAAAAAACATGTAGAACGTAGAATCGAAAAACAAATCAACTAGAATGTATTAAAGTGAGCATAAACAATGTTCTGAAAAATTTTGGAATTTGAGAAGAAACGTTGTATGGTGCTACGCCGCTTAGTGGAGGCGTAAATTGAATTAAAAGTCTTAGGATTGATACCACCGAAAGGTAGATGTCAAACCATAAATAAAAGGCACAAAAAAGGGTAAGGTGTATTTATTCTAAAACTTGTGCATTGGTGGGAGGGGGGGAGGGGGGGAGTCATCAGTGTGGGATGGTCCGGATGAACGCATTTCTTGACCCTCCAGAAATTTCTGAGAGAATACTTGACTATAAAAAGGCAGTTGCCATGTATACATCATAGTCACAGAATTAGGAAAGCACCCCCGACGCCGACGACCGCAGACACAGTCACAGAAACAATATCACCAGGATAATTGAAAACGAGACGGAGTGTCGCGTGCTAGTAATTTTGATTCTGAAAGTTTATAATTTTTATACGTGACTTGTAATTCTACTTTGTTTAATTCGCCTAAAAACCGGTCTCATCAAGTAACTTTCGTAAGCACCGTGTTATTTTTATTTTAGAAATATATTGTGGTAATTAAGAGGAAATAATTAATTAATAAACAAAAATTTTGACTCGCATTGTTGGCGGCATAAAACACCCAGGTCGTACACAAGAATGTGGCAATAATGCAATGTTTGTGGGTATTGTAGAGGTTGGTTCGCTAGACGCAAGAGTCTGTGGGGAGCCGAGCTCCAGTAAAGTCGTCTTGGAAATATAGCAGGGGACAGACGAAACGTATAAAATCCAGAAAGTGCCTGGATCATGTAACAACAGTTAAAACAGTTAGAACATTTTACAAGTTGCAGTCTGTGAGATAACTACGTAACATTCAACGCTAAATATTTAGTGTGTTGAGGCTAAATTATTATATTCTGGATTCAGACCATTACTTCAATTTTGGGAGCCCAGGTAACTGAATCCAGCAGTCGACAATCTTCGGGACTACTTAGTAACATTTCTTAAACGAACAGTGAAACAACTATTGCAAAACTAAAAGTGTTGATTAGAGTCAGTGGATAAAATGGCCTGTCTATAAAGAGCAGTGTGTGTGTACGAACGAGACAATTGCCTTGAGTACCAGAGACAGTAAGGTAAAATTCCGCAGAATTACTCTTTGTAAACTCATAAATAAAAATATACTGTCGTCAGATTTCGAATTTCGTTCAGAATTTAAAGTTCATATTTTATGTTTTTGCAATGTAATAATCTATTGATGAATTAAGTCAATGATAGCTTGATAAATTTTCATGGTTAACAAGTATTTCTTTATTAAAAACCCAGTAATCGACCCTGAGATATAGTCATTTTATTGAAAAAGATCAATTGATAATGTAAATTGAAATTTATTTGCCTTAATAACTTTTGTAAATATAATTTTTTGCAGTTAATAAATGCTAATTGTTTGTTTTAATTGATTTTACATTCTTTATTGGACGTAGAATACTACAAATAGACGCTTTAACATGAGGCATTGCTTTTAATTTAAATGTCTCTGATTTGTAATTACTACAATATATACATATATATATATATATGGGCATACGGTAAGAGTTGTTCGCTATTCCCATTGGAATAGTCGGCCAGCTGCCTCCTAAACTGGTCGAGGCACGGAGAAGGGAATGCTGCGTCCCCACAGCAAACTCCTCTCCCGCTATCGGAAGGGCGTGGGACAAGTACCCAATGCCCGACCTACCCGATGCAGGTTTTTCTAAGGTTTTCCCTGCATTTCTTTAGGCGAATGCCGGGTTGGATCCTTAAAATATAGCCCGGGGGCCCTAGTTAACCCTTGGCTACCTTCCTCTACCCTTCCGCATCCCCCCTTTCAAATCCCTTCCTATGCTATTAAAGGGGAGTTGCCCAATGTGGATCACCCTCATGTAGCCTGTTGCCCTAATATATATATATATATATATGGATTTAAGGAATTACAAATATATATATATATATATATATATATATATATATATAATTGTAATTCCTTAAATCCATTTTAATAAAATAAGTACTATTTGATAATTAATTATATATATATATATATATATATATATATCTTACTTTTTATATTAACGGCAACTTTTCTTTCGTTTTTCTGGTAAGACATTGAGCCATAATGTCGCCATGTTCTAATAATTTTCCATAATAATTCTGTAGTTGTTTTAATTATAAAATGTTATGAAAATGTCTGATATCGAAATTTCCTGCTTCTCTTTTTCACTATTAGTGGGAAAAGTTTTCAAAAAGAAAACCTTATTATCTTTAAATTTCTGAGTCTTATCTAAATTCAAGGCGATATCATCCTTAAGAAATACAATTACGAATTTGTTATTGATTTATTACTCGAAAATGTAGTAAGTGGGGCATTGAATCTAAAATTCCGCACTTCGAATTTAAACTATACGAAATATATGCAAATACTTTAATTTCCATGTTATAAAATCGTATGGCCGTAATTAAAGGCATTTCTCTGTTTCTGCTCTTCTTCACTATCGTTTTAAGTTTCACTGGAATTGAAAATTGAAGTTTTCTTCTTCTCCATTGAGGCCGATTTTCAATATTTGACTTAAAATTCATCAAGATATTTGGTATACAAGCTCCCGGCGGCTTCTGTCCGACCATTGATTGTCTTATTGTAGGTGAAGTTGAGGCCAAGGACATGTCTCACTCGACCATGAAATACTGCACGAAATTACGCTGACTCCTCCGTCAAGTGCACACACACCACTTGGCAAAAGGAATATAGCTAATAAAACCAGCTGTCCCTCTGGAGCTGTCGTCCCGGTGGAAAAAGAAAAAAGAAGTACCATTAACGTCTTTCCCCGTCAGGTTTGACACTGAGCATAATTAAATCTCGTACTGTTTGCAGACAACTCGTTCATCCCCCCCCCCGGGGGAGGAGGGGGGCGGCGGAAGGTATTAATTACAAAACGCCGTGCTTCAAGTTGAGGTTGACTATATCGAGTTGAAATAAAATGGCAGGCCATTATAGTCGTACGGATAAGAGTCTGAAAGAAACAAAAAGGAAATTAACCTTGGTTTCAAGGATCCCATGGGGTAAAAAGTCAATTTGAACGTAAGCAATGGGCCCCGAATAAACACAATAATTACCTTAAACGGTAGATCTTCCCATTTCTCTGTAACTGCTAATTAATTGGCATGAACCAATAAAAGAAATATAAAATCAAACGTATACTATTAAACCCTCTTATATTTATTTATGAGATAAGTTACACGCTGTAATAAATTATCGCAAACGCACGTCAGCATTCATTCTCAATTTAAAGAGTGTTTCAAACGTTGTAGAGAAGTTTTACAGCATTCGAGAACATGTCTTGTAAACACCGAGAAAAAATAAATGTTAGAAATAATAAGCCGGTAATGACTCAGAAAAATTCCAAAAATTGATATTATATAAATAAATTTACTCAAAATTTATATATAATCCTAAATTATTTTGGGGAAATATTAATGAATTAATTAAGCGTTGTATATAAATTATCCATAATATTCGATATCAATGAAATAAAAATTTGTCTTTAAATTAATAATAAAGGAATCATGTACCTCTTTTTAACAAGTATTGTACACTTAAATAACTCACAAATTAGGGACGAATATAGTCAAATTGTATTAATATATTTTTCAATTATTAAATTTTTATAACTTATTTTATTTAATGAACATAATTATAATTAATTAAGATTAGAAGAATTTCAAATATGCACATAGAAGAACGCTCAATTTTAAAGCACTGTATAAATAATTTCTTCAAAAGAATCGGGAAGATAAATATATATATCTATATATATAAAAATGAATTGCTGTTCGTTAGTCTCACTAAAACTCCAGAACGGCTGAACGGATTTATCTTATCTTAGTCTTGAAATGTTCGTGGAGGTCTAGGGAAGGTTTAAAAGGCGAGAAAAAATCGAATAATTTCCGGGAAAACCCTAAAAACAGCCCTTTTCAATTTCCCATACAAACGTTTTCTAAATAAAATACAAATCTACACCAGTCGAGCAATTTTCACCAAATTTCGTACACGTGTTCTTTGCGACCAGGAAACAAACACTGTCGGGGTGAGACGCGTCTTCCACCCCCAGAAGCGGGGGTAGAAATATTTAAACAAACTAAAACAGCCGATATTTGAGTCGGATAAATATTATTATTTAATCACATTAATTTTCTGGTAGGTTTTTGTCGTCAGATAAGTTAAGAAATTATTTGGTAAGAGTTTCATGAAACTTGTGAACAGAATCCGGGCGGTTGTGGCTTATTAGGGCGAAGCGAGCAAACTTGGAATAAATGTCCATAATAAAAATAAAAAAAAAAGGAAATTTTTTCCGCTTGGCTGGAAGATTTTCTCATACCGATTTAGAGCGTTCTATTGGACCCCGTGTGGAAAAGTTGGAAGTAAAGTCTTTCATGCTCAAGAGATCCGCAATTGATCCGATAAATTACGCGATAGTTGACAGGGCAATCTATAAGATGGAGGCAAACTATAAAGCCTTATCTAACTAGAAACAACTGTAACAAGCCCCCACGTTACGATGTTATAAATAACGAGGCACACAGACGTTTTAAAAATTTAACTCGAGAATTTCAATTGAGTCCTTTACGTCATCAAAAAGATTATTAAAACTGAATATAAGACTTACAGGACAACATTGTACGCAATAGTGTGTGGATTAAAATTAATTTGATGGATAACAAATATTTCAGTATACGAAAACTTACTTTTTTTTATGGTAACAGGCTACATGAGGGTGATCCACGTGGTGGCAACTCCCCTTTAATAGCATAGGAAGGGATTTGAAAGGGGTACCCATATGTTTTATTATTCGACTGAACGAGGGTCAATTACGTGTTGTAGGAAGAGATTTGAAAGGCGGGGATGCGTAACGGACAGCAACGCAGTCGACGGACGATGTGTAAGAATACTACACGGCACTTTCCTTAAAGTGATCATTGGAAAACTCGTGGAAAACCCGCAACAACCATGTTATAAAATTACTGTCTCTATAACGTTAATATATCCAAATACACCTAATTATTTCTTAAAACTCAATTTACTTTCAAATTATACAGAATAAACCTCCTATTCACTCTAATAAGCCAATTTAAACCCCGAAATAATTAAACACTGCTGCTCAGGGAGAACAAAAACCAAAATGGGCGCTTTGGTCGATCGGGTTGTCGAGTAGAGGCTAATATCCAACATATGCAAAACCGAAACGATTAAAATATCAGCCATCAACCGAATCAAATCGGCGTGAATTATTCTACTTGCGCAGATTGTTCGTTCTTTTTCAGGGAGGTCGTAGCGTGTCACTTCTTAATTATCGTAATACAGAAACTGTTTCAACATAATACTGATATACGGTAAGTGGCGTCATCAGTTCTATTTCCAGGATTAGTGTCTTAAGGGGGATTATGCTGAAGTTGGCAGCCCATCATTGGGGGGAACGCGTAGAGGTTGGCACCAGTGTCTGTCTGTGACGTCACTATGACGTCACACCTGCTCTCTCTCTCTCTCTCTGATGAATTTTAGTATTTTTTAAATTCATATATCTTACAAATTACTCGTTTTCATACAATTTTTTTATTTGCCGGTCTTAAAACTGCCATTTTGGCAGAAAAAAATTTCCCCCCTCTCCCCCCCCCCATTTACACACTCTAGAATCCTCCCTAATTTAGAGTATAGAGATTAAATCCACCATTGCAAAATATAAAAATAGTCCGGAATCATTAGATTTTTTTTATGAATCTACTGTTTGAAAATTTAGTGACGAATCAAGACGAGACGGGAAATTTAATGACGTAGTTTGAAAAATTTTTGGAACGGTGTATCTTATGAATACTGTCATGGAAACGTTTGTAGGTCCTAAACACTACAAGTAACTGGAATGAGGTTCAGGCAGACAGGCAGAGTTGTTGTTGTTGTGGTTGTAGGACCGTTGCCCGTAATTACTGGAGAATGGTTACGTAAGGTGTGAGGCGCCATGCTTGCCCTGCAGCTCTGTCTGGCCCTTGCGTGATACACCACACATTTGCATTTCAAAAACACACTCTCGGGCTGCCCTTTCCATTACACCGGAGACACGACGTTCGATAATGCGAGACATATTTAAACAGGAAGATCGTCAAGTACACAGATGGATCCACACTCCTGGGAAAAATAAACTTCCCAAGGATAATAGTAAAACTCAGGCTGAACGCATTTCGATCGAGATCGACCGTTTCTATGACAACGTTTGGTTGTCACGACACTGCTTCACAAATTTTCAGATGTTATTCAGTGAGTTCGACTTCTATTCCGAAGATTTGAAGGTAGCTTGTCCCAGTTGTGATCTGGAGGAGATTGACTTTTGCGACTGCTGATGTAAAATGGTGCCTTTATTGTGAAAATTAAAGAGGAATGACTGAATTTTAATATAAAAAAAAGCAGCATCTCCCACAAGTTTCTAAGCATCTACAGAAGATTTATAATTGTATAGGCGTCTATTGCGCTTTGTCCTCACTAATAATTGTTCAATTAATTACGGACATATATTTCCAAAGACTTTCTCCTGCAACGGAAGGAAAAACACCGAGAATTATCCATTGAGCGGTCCTGCAACACGATAATGCACGGCGGACTCCGCTAACAAGGGCAAGAAGCAGGTACAGGTACACACGCTTAATATTCTCGCCACGCTTCCCAAGAATATACTATAAAACCCCTTCTATTCCGAACATACCATCGTTAACTCGGGGGGGGGGGCACAGATTACAAAAGACGTGGAATTGACAAACTAAATCAGGTAAATAAAAACTGATCAGGCAAAATTATACAATTTTAGACGTTGACACCAGGTACAATTCCAGTGATGCTTCACATTAAATCAAACATCACAGCTATTAATGTTCAAAAAGACACTGTGAAACTTAACAATTGCTATGATCCCTTATTATTACGCTAAACCTTCTGTTTTCCCAATTGGCGTTGCTCCCTTATTGTTACGCCACCCCTTCGGCTCTCCCATTGTTGTTGCGTTTCCGTCAACTGACGAGTGTAGTTGTGTCGCTCTAAGCTCTTCTTAGCACCTGACGGAAGGAACAAGGATCCCAGAAACGTTGTGTGGTATTTATGTTCTTTTTTTTTTGTTCTGAATTGGCTAACTTTCTTATTCATTAATTCAGTCTTTATTGAGTCATAAAAAGTGAAGGGAATATACGACAGTTTTATTTATGCTATTCGTTTCAAATAAAAAGTTTCATCACAACAGCCATTTTGTTTTCCTTTATTTATATTTTTATCGTTTGATATGAATTTATTGCAGTGTCTGTATGATTTTGACTTTCCAACTGACCTTCTTTCTTCGGCATTTCCCCCTTTTATAGCTTTGCCGTCATCAATTTCCATTTCAGTCTGTCGTTCCAAATTTCTATCCTCCATTATGGTTTCCACATGGGATTCTCACTTTAATCTGGGTCTGCCCCGTTTATGTTTTCCAGGTGGTGACCATTGTTATATTTCTTTTGGCCATCTTCCATTTCCCATTCTTTGTACGTGACCATACACCATTTAAGGGTTTGAATTTCAATCCTTTAAACGACAGACGTGGTTACGTTCATTTCTTTCCAAAGGAGCTCATTCCTAATTTTATCCTGTCTTGTTGTTTTTCGAAGACTTCTCCTCAGATAATCGAATTCTACTGTTCTAATTTTGTTCTTTTGCAATTCCGTCAGGGGCCAAGTTTCACTTTCATAACGTAGAGTGTTCTGTATTTACGCTCTTATAAAGTTTGATTTTTGTTTCCTTTGTTAAATTTGATTCCAAATTATTCAGCGTAAAATCTTGGTAGCATTCTTTGAAATTGCAATTTTAGTTTGTATTTCTCTTTCATCTCAAAGGCCAGTTGGATCTTCCCTATTTTAAAAAAAGGTGATAAAATATTTTTTTATGGTAACAGGCTACATGTGGGTGATCCACATAGTGGCAACTCCCCTTTAATAGCATAGGGAGGGATTTGAAAGGGGGGATGCGGAAGGGTAGAGGAAGGTAGCCAAGGGTTAACTAGGACCGCCGAGCTATAGTTTAAGGATCCTACCCGGCCTTCGCCTAAAAGTAATGCAGGACAAACCCTAGAAAACTTGAATCAGGTAGGTCTGGCATTTGGTAATTGTTCAACGCCCTTCAGATAGCGGGAGAGGAGTTTGCCGTGGGGACGCAGCATTCCCTTCTCCGAGCCTCGACCAGTTTATGCGGCAGCTGGCCTACTGTTTCAATGGAAATAGCGAACTTTAGGTTCGACAGCGAGAATTTTCATTAAATTCAAAATTATTGAGACAATAGGCAAAATAAGAGAGGAACAATGAGGAAGATCATGCACTGATAACATAGTCTGTATTAGACAATTACAAGAGAAGATTCTAATTAAGGGAAGATCCCCAACGGGTTCGAAGATCAATCGGATGGATCAGAATTATTGAGAATTACCTATAACAGGAATTTTTATCCAAACTGACCTTTGAGATAAAAATCCTGTTATAGGTAATTCTCAATAATTCTGATCCATCCGATTGATCTTCGTTGGGCATAATTCTGATTTTCTGAAATATGGTCTCAAAATTTTTAATACGCTTCTAGGGAAGTGGTTCTTTGCTTGCGTTCAGATTTCCAGGTCTCCTCTGCCGCTAGTATTCAGTATATCAGTTGTAAATATGTGTATATAAAGCAGATGCTTGGAACTTCGTGAGATAATGTCCACCTGACCGCCATTGATAAATCTTCCTTCTTTGTGGGACGTCGACCGCCAATGTTATCACTTCCACTCATTCCAGATCTGCATGAAAGCAAACTACTGAACGCAGCTGGCTTCGCACAGAGAACCTCCCGCCCAAGCCACGAATTACTTTCAACAAAAGTAGATTACGTGTGCTTAGTTACAATAATTCTGCGAGTCTCTGGTCCGAGGCGAATTTACGGCCGAGTGGAGAACCTCGTGGGTGCGCCAGTTAATTAAGGCGAATGTTCCAGCAGCGTGGTCTATGGATATGAAATACTGCTCAGGACCGCTGTCGTAAATTCTGGACCATAGGCGACCACACAGGCGCCACTCGTTAGATAGACCACAGATAATTTGGCGCAGGAAACGTTGGGGAATTTGTCGACACTTTGTCCAATTATGAAGCAAACTGATACATTCTGTAGGACGGTTCCTAACAGCATGTCGTCTTAACGAGTCTTCGTTTTATTTCAGGATTTCTAGTACCTTGACAATTTTATACGACTCTGAATGTTTCATTCGACAAATAAAAGTATAGGAATCAAAATAATTTACGTCTGATAGAAAATAATTAATAAGAAAGATAGAGAATACAGACAAAAAAAAGGTAATAGAAATACCACACAACGTTTCTGGGATCCTTGTCGCTTTCATCAAGTGCTAAGAAGAGCCTAGAGAAAAACAAAAAATGTTTTCTCCCCATTACAAATTTCTACACCACAAATATGTCCAACTATTCAAAGAATAGAGTAATTAAAAACCACATGGACCCACTTGACACCTACAGCAAAATTTGTGTTGTTTACAAAATCTCTTGCTCTAATTGTAATTCTTGCTACATAGGGCGAACGAAACGTTCCCTTAATACACGTATCAAGGAACATTTGTCTAATTTCAAACTTCCCATTGATAAACAATCTGTAGTCTCCAAACATGTCGTTAATTCTGAACATACATTTTATTGGCTAAATGCTAAGAGTTTTAGGCATTGACAACAAGGTACAATTCCAGAGATGCTTCACATTAAATCAAACATCACAGCTATTAATGTACAAACTGACACTGAAACTCAATAATTGCTATGATCCCTTATTATTACGCTAAACCTTCTGTTTTCTCATTGACGTTACTCCCTTATTGTTATGCAACCCCTTCGGCTCACCCATTCTCGTTGCGTTTTCGTCGCTTTTGAGTGTTGTCAACTGACCAGTGCAGTTGTGTTTCTCTAAGCTCTTCTTATCACCTGACGAAATGAACAAGGATCCATGAAACGTTGTGTGGTATTTATATTACTTTTTTTTTGTCTGTATTGGCCATCTTTCTTATTCTTTAAATAAAATTACAAGTGGAATGCGTCATTGAAAATCATCGTGTAACTTCACTCATCCAATGAATATTCTACAGCTCGTAAGGAAACTTTATGATCAGACTACACAAAAATTATTTTTCGAACTTAATTGACGAACAATAACGTGAAGAAAAAAAGTAGTTTTCGACCATTTAAAGGTCGAAAGCTTCAGAAAAGGAAGAACAGTGGCTGATAAAAGGTTTTTTTAAATTATAATAAATGAATATTCTACTTATGCGACCACTTACTACCGGTCCGCTACTCTTCACAAGTATGTAACATTATATATATATATATATATATATAATTCACAAATAAAATATTTTCTCTGTTCATTAGAACTCAATTGATTAAATTTCCCATACATTCTCCATTATCATGACAAATGCATATCTTTTTTCGGGTATAAAATTTCTTTTTCGTATCGTATAAACTGTATTTTTAGGAATTAGATAGAATTCGCTTTGTTAATTCCCGAAATTGGAGACGAAAAAATCCTCCGTAGTCCGGGGGTCGTTCCGGTGGAGAAGATACTAAGCGTAGGTGAAGGGAATAAAAATTTTATAAAGTCTAAGTGCCTACAGAAAAAAAAAATCACCGACCTCGGACAAAGAATCCTCGTCTGTGAAAGAAGTGAGTCGACGATAAAGACGGTTTTTATTTGAGAAAATTTGTGATTGGAGGAGGTGAGAAGAAGGAGGAGGAGAAATTTGGTTCCCCGATCAACCCGAGTTTTTTTTAAATACAAATATTCTGAAAGGACAATGGTCGATTTTGGAAACGTCTTTGGAAGAATTAGGTTTCCTGTCGCTACCATTCACGAAAAATAAATATTAACTTGTGTGTTGCGTGGGAGGAGACAAGTTGTGATCAGTGGAGACGGTTCGAAGTTAGAGAAATTGTTGGTCTCCTACTTTATTTAAATCCCAATCAAATTTCTGTCGTAGGAAATTTATATCACTTTTGTGACGACATGAAATTTCGGTATGCATCTACTTATTCGATTAGTCTCCAAAAGAGGAAACAGAACAAATCAGAAACTTTATATACGTAATTAATAAAGTAACGAGGATCAATTTAAAATGTAAATAATTTACGTCTGATAGAAAATAATGAATAAGAAACATAGCCAAGAGACAAAACAAAGGTAATATAAATACCACACAACGTTTCTGGGATCCTTGTACCTTTCGTCAGGTGCTAAGAAGAGCCTTTGTGTTTGTCTAGACTCTTCTTAGCACCTGACAAAAGGGACAAAAGTTGTGTGGTATTTATATTACCCTTTTTTGTCTGTATTGGTTATCTTTATTATTCAAACATTAATTTACTTCTGAGGAAGATATATAAATTTTTTTTTCCTAAAACAAACCATTCTAGGATAAAAATGAATCAACGGGAATGAGGTCAAATGAAAACCATCTCACATCAGCTGAGTGTTGTGGAAAAGTACTCGACGTTCACGACCACTTCCGCTGAGATAGCCGGAGGAACTCTGGCTGACTGAGAGTCTGAAACTTGGACAATTAACTTCTCCCATATGAAACAATAAATGGATATGATTAAGCTAATTAAAGGTTCGTTAATTGAGATGCAATAAATATCTGACATTGTACCGAAAGATACATCAGTTCAGATATATTCATACTCGTGGTTATGATGGGAAACAACATGTCAAATTTTGGGGAACCAACAATTTTTAATGAGGACCTAAAAGATAGGATTGGTCGTCAAGATGCTTGTCCGCGGGACGGGTTTGGTCAGATAATGTTAATGACGTCATTCATATGTTCACACATATACATTTTTACTAATCCTTAAATAAAATGGTCACATTTTGGGGATGGAAGCAGAGCGACGAGTGGTATGGTAACGTCTTGCTGCAGTCAGACTCCATTTATGCTTCATATTCACAAACAGTACTCAACGAAGAAGAAGGTGTGTATAGGGTAATCCACATAGTGGCAACTCCCCTCTTATAGCAGAGGAAAGTGAGTGAAAGAGGGGATGCGAAAATGTAGAGGAATGTAGCCAAAGGTTAACTAGGCCCCCGGGCTATGGTTTAAGGATCCTACCCTAAAAACCTGCATCTGGCATTTGGTACTTGTCCCACGCCCTTCCGATTATGGGAAATTCTATTTTTTTTTGGGCAACAGGCTACATGAGGGTGATCCACATTGGGCAACTCCCCTTTAATAGCATAGGAAGGGATTTGAAAGGGGGGATGTGGAAGGGTAGAGGAAGGTAGCCAAGGGTTACTAGGGCCCCCGGGCTATATTTTAAGGATCCTACCCGGCATTCGCCTACAGAAATGCAGGGAAAACCCCTAGGAAAACCTGCATCAGGTAGGTCGGGCATTGTGTACTTGTCTCACGCCCTTCCGATAGCGGGAGAGGCGTTTGCTGTGGGGACGCAGCATTCCCTTCTCCGTGCCTCGACCAGTTTACGAGGTAGCTGGCCGACTATTCCAATGGGAATAGCGGACAACTCTTACCGTATGCCCAAGGTCTGCGACCCCGGAACATACACCTCTCAAAACAGGCCGAGGTGCCTCGGCTTGTGGGAACCTTAGTTCAAAAACGGAGAGGAAAAGGCATACCCAAAGGTAGCCCCTTCGTATCTCTCGTATCTTCTTCCGGGAAATTCCAGTATATACATAGAGAATTAGTTATTTTTTTCATTTAAATTGCTGCGAGATTAAAATCATTAGGGTAAATTATAAAATTTAAAACGGGAACTACTTCTTTAATTTTAACTTTTTTATGCTCAAGTACGCCTTTTGGTATTTTACAAGAAAAATTAATCGTTCAGTAAATAGTAAATACATTACAGAGACTTAAAAAACTCTAGTCATCCCTTTCTTTAAAACTCTCATCCGGCTACATGCGGAAAGAGTATTGGGGCCGTAACTGGATTGGATTGATTATAAAGACCAGAATCCATCGTTTGTTCAAATTACTTTCCGACCACGGCGATATTCTATACCTTTAACCTTTTTATTTTTACGTTATTTTAGAAGGTTGACGTTCTAAGAACGCAGTGCGGAATTTTCACAACACGAAAGCTACATTAACCTAGACGCTTGATTTCACTCCACGTTCCAATATCAAGTGGTAGAGGATTCTGGCTAATGCACCCCTCTTCTTTTAGTTAAATATATGTACATAAATTTATCCTCACACAATTTTTTTTAAATAAAAAAAAAGCACAGAAAATGAGTACCGTGAAAACACCATCTCTTACACAGCAGATGAATTTCAGGTGCCAGTCAGAAGAAGTAAATTAAAAACGCGCACTTGAGACCATTTATTTCGTAACGCGTGGAAGATAAATTTCAGAGTTCCATTTCCGTTATTAACTCACGACCGAAAAGCCTCTTGGCAACTGCGCAGCGAGTCGCAATAGCCATGCAAAGTGTCGAGTGCTCGGTTCGATAAATCGACGTTCGTAACCTTGTGAAGCACAGAGCTTTTGAACGCTAATTAGGTGGACAATTGTGAGTGCGCCTCTGTAACTGAAGCGGGTGTGACATTCCTCGAGGAATACACTGAATTTGCATTAGGAAATTAAGCTCGTGGTGGGGGAAAAAAAAAAGTCCTCGGTTATATGAAGAACTTTAGGACGTAAAATGTGAATCGTTGCCATGGAAAGGCTTTTAGGTTCGATTACCACGCAACGGAGCAAAATAGGTAAGGTTTTAATAATCATGCACCTATATATATATATATATATAACTTACAATCTGGAAGAAAACACTGTGTGGAAAATTCACCCCCTATACATGGCATCCATGTTTTATTGGTCGCTTGAGATGGACGGAGATAATCCTCGATACCGGTAAAGTCTAAGTTCATCCCCCAACGGCAAGAAGGGATAAGTGATAATGGAATGATATAATATGCAGAGATTGATCACTTTAAGGCGAATTGCCGGGTAGGATCCTTAAACCATAGCCCGAGGACCCTAGTTAACCCTTGGCTACCTTCCTCTACCCTTCCGCATCCCCCCTTTCAAATCCCTTCCTATGCTATTAAAGGGGAGTTGCCACCATGTGGATTACCCTCATGTTGCCTGTTACCCTAAAAAAAAATAATTGCAAAGATGAAATGGTTTTATCCCTCGAGTACCACAGTCATTACGACGACTCTATACTAGAACATTAAGAGATTCCGTTATTGACACAATCAAAATGGCACAGGGACAATATTTTAAGAAATGCTGAAAGAATTTGTGATGTTTCTCCCAATTACAACTTAATGGTTCGCTAGGATAATTTATTCAATAATTATATATATTAAACGTTGTATTTTTACGTCTGTTTATATGAAATAAATAATACAGTTTTCTGACCAGTACCAGAAAATATTTATTTATTGACTTAAGACAACGTTTCGGTACGTGTTTTTACCTTCCTCAGGTCTTTCCTGCCGAGAAATTGTACAAAATAAATTTGTAACAAGGATCTTAATAAATCCATAAAAATATTGTCTGGTATTGTTCACAGAACTGTATTATTTAATTTATATTTATATATCCTGATTATATAAAATATATATCTTGTTTATAAATAATTTGGGGTCATTTTTACTTATAATTTAAATAAATAAATATACGGTCTTGAGTCTGGCAATTATAATGTTTAATAAAAAAAATTGATAAATGTTCTAGAGAGAATTTAGTGGTTTTTTTTTTCTAGATTAAGTTGATTTTGTAATATTTGTAATTATATATTTTTTTAATTTCATCAGAAGTAACTATGGAAATTTGTTACATGGAATAAAAAATCAGGTTAAATGTTTCAAACAATTTAGTTAAATCTAGGTATATATATATATATATATATATATATATATATATATATATATAGAAGTGTGATTTATTGTCTAAACATTTAATGCATATTATCTTCAATATTTTAAAGTTAAATTTATGCAAGAATAATTTCAATTTGAAAGATAAAACAATATCACCTTATTAAAACATAGATAGTTAAATTTATAAATTAAATGAAATACGTAATGCATAATTTAATTTTTTTTGTCAACTGACTTCTGCAGTTGTATCGCTCTAGGCTGTTTTTTTTGTAGCATCTGAATAAAAGAAGGTTTTGTGGTATTTATACCATCACTTATTTTGGCGTTATTTGGGTGTCTTTCTTATTATTAATACATAACTTAATCTATCTAGAAAAATAAATTGTTAAATTATCTCCCAAACATGTATACAAAAACATTTTTAGAAATAATTATAATTGCTGGATAAATGCCGTATATTTATGTAACACTAAAAATTAACGGCCTGTTTAATAGTCGTGAATTTTAATTTTTAAAATTTTATGTTTTCTTATATGTTACAAGTATTTATACCATTTGTTCTTCTAATTCTGTTACTGACCAATTAAAATGTTTACTCAAAAGGTGGAAATCAAAAATATGATGTGATTCATTATTAAAATCCCTTTATATCCCTTATATACGTATGTAGTATTCCTTATATTGTCCCTGAACCTATTTCATGTAATTACAAATATGTACACTTCAAATTCTTCATATACCTAATTATGTATTGTCTTAAACATCTGGGGTGTGCATACATTTGTACGTGTCCTATTTCCTCAGGTCGGAACTAATGGAACTAATTAATCTAATCTCTATTACTTAGGCTAACTCTTCCAGAAATTCATAAAGATTCGATTAGTTTTCGAATCATTCTTTCTACAATTTTTTCAAAGAACCTTTTTGTTTTTGTTATAATAAAAACCGTCATTTTTCTATTAAGAACTTTATTGAATTTATCCCTAAAATAACTAATTTATATATTCCGTCTGGTCGTATCCTTTCATTACTGTCTATTATACGGGTCGTTAATTTTCTTGTGTTATTTGTCTTTACAGACGTAAGTTGTGTTCTTTCTCCTATATTTATTCATTTGTATTATTATTTAAAATGTATAATTTAGTAAATAAGTAAAATATATTCCTTCTCCTATTTAATGCAGTATACAGATGGACAAATAAATACTTGGGAGATAAAAGACAATTATTTATTTACCGTGTACTATAAGCATTAACTGATATTGAACTTCTTTACCACAGCGTATATTTCATATTGCGTATTTATTTAGTAATTTTAGTAAAAAAACAAATTAAAGCCAATTCGTTCTATTGTCTGCTATTCTAATTCCCTGACTCGGTTGAACGTTTCTTTGTTATCAGGATTGGGGCGTAGGGGGCGGCCTCTACCGCCCCCTGGGCGTCGTAGGTGAGAGTGGTTGAGGTGGGTTAGTTGCTCGCTTGCCAAGGTCGGCGTGGCGCCAACGTTTTCCCTCTCTCTCATTTTTTTTCGCGATGAATATTTATTCGCAGGTCTGACTGCATTCCTCAGCTGCTTCAAGGCGCACGCGCTCGCGAACTCTCGCCCTAGGACAATCAAACACAACACCTACACGTACATGGCCCAACCTCTGCCAGAAATCCTCATAGCATTGTCCACGTAAACCACTACACATCTTTAATTTGTCATCATTTTCCAACTGATGTCTCAACGTCTTTATGGATCCACGGGAAAAAAAACAACAGAATAACCTTTTGTTACAGTCACGTAAAGTATTTTCTGGAAGAGAATTCACTCTGAAGAATCATGCACAAATTTTGACTGCTTCGAAGGAATTATGAAGGAGAAATTTCGTAGCCTCGAGTGAGGTAAGTGGTCAAGGCACCTGTGAATTCTTGATCGCTTACATCACTCAGGCGTGTGGTCACCGAATTAATTGATTACAGTTTACTGCACCCACCCAGCTACGAAGACGTAAATACATTAATAATATTTTTCGTTTGGCGTTTAAATATTCAGTGATATTTCTATATGATGCTCCCGCTATTTTAATATTTTTTAGGGGACATATTTGATTAAATTACTGCTTCAGTACGTTAAAGTCAGCAATGACATCGAAGAAAATTAAAATCGGCGCCCTCATTCTCTTTCCTGTAACTATATTTTCGTTTCCGAGAGAGTCATACGTATAATATTCACGAAGCTACTGATTTTTATTATTATTATTATTAATTATTGAGGTTTATAATTGTCGCGTCGACATCGTGGTCATTGGCGAGTCGTTGATTTTTATCCCGTAATATTCACTTAAATTATTTTTAAAAATCACAGATGTGAACGAATCACTTTCTATTATGCATTACAATACAGTATTTACTTAAATTTTTCAATATAATGCAAAATACAAAAAGTTATTTGTTCATTTCTGTGATTGTTAAAAATAATTTAAGTAAATATTACATGACACGAAATCAATTTTTTCGATGGGTAGAAGAATATGGGGAGTAAGATGAGTTTTAAGCTTCATGTGAAAGCTTACCGTTGACATTTGTTAAAGTAACTATGATTATAGAAACAATTATACGTTAAAAAGACGATAGAAAATGCAAAAAAAAAATTTAAATATAAAACTTACTATTTGTCCAGAAGAAAATTGAGTCTTTAATTTTTAGTTTTTTGGATGAAGGTACGAACATTATCTTTTCTGAAAACCGCCAACTGTATTTGATAATTTTCTGTTGTTTTTTTTTTTGCACAGGGTTAGACGAAGAAGAAGCTGTAGACAGGCTATGGATAGGGTATTCCACATAGTGGCAACTCCCCTCTTATAACATAGGAAAGGGATTTCAAAGGGGGGATGCGGAAGGGTTAACTAGAGTCCCCGGGCTATGGTTTAAGGATCCTACCCGGCAATTCGCCTAAAAGTCATGCAGGGAAAACCCTAGAAAAATCTGCATTTTTTAGGGCAACATGCTACATGAGGGTGATCCGCATTGGACAACTCCCCTTTAATATCATAGGAAGGGATTTGAAAGGGGGGATGCGGAAGGGTAGAGGAAGGAAGCCAACGGTTACTAGGGCCCCCGGGCTGTGGTTTAAGGATCCTACCCGGCATTCGCCTAAAGAAATGCAGGAAAAACCCTAGAAAAACCTGCATAGGGTAGGTCGGGCATTGGGTACTTGTCCCACGCCCTTCCGATAGCGGGAGAGGAGTTTGCTGTGGGGACGCAGCATTCCCTTCTCCGTGCCTCGACCAGTTTACGAGGCAGCTGGCCGACTATTCCAATGGGAATAGAGGACAACTCTTACCATATGCCCAAGGTCTGTGACCCCGGAACATACACCTCTCAAAACAGGCCGAGGTGCCTCGGCTTGTGGGAACATTAGTTCAAAAACGGAGAGGAAAAGGCATACCCAAAGGTAGCCCCTTCGTATCTCTCCTAAAAGGTTCATCCTGCGAGAGAAAATCCCTCGCAGGCTTTCTTCTTCCGGGAAATTCCAGTATATACATAGAGAATTAGTTATTTTTTGCATTTAAATTGCTGCGAGATTAAAATCATTAGGGTAAATTATAAAATTTAAAACGCGAACTACTTCTTTAATTTTAACTTTTTTATGCTCAAGTAGGCCTTTTGGTATTTTACAAGAAAAATTAATCGTTCAGTAAATAGTAAATAGATTACAGAGACTTAAAAAAATCTAGTCATCCCTTTCTTAAAAACTCTCATCCGGCTACATGCGGAAAGAGTATTGGGGCCGTAACTGGATTGGATTGATTATAAAGACCAGAATCCATCGTTTGTTCAAATTAATTTCCGACCACGGCGATATTCTATACCTTTAACATTTTTATTTTTACGTTATTTTAGAAGGTTGACGTTGTAAGAACGCAGTGCGGAATTTTCACAACACGAAAGCTACATTAACCTAGACGCTTGATTTCACTCCACGTTCCAATATCAAGTGGTAGAGGAATTCTGGCTAATGCACCCCACTTCTTTTACTTAAATATATGTACATAAATTTATCCTCACACAATTTTTTTTAAATAAAAAAAAGCACAGAAAATGAGTACCGTGAAAACACCATCTCTTACACAGCAGATGAATTTCAGGTGCCAGTCAGAAGAAGTAAATTAAAAACGCGCACTTGAGACCATTTATTTCGTAACGCGTGGAAGATAAATTTCAGAGTTCCATTTCCGTTATTAACTCACGACCGAAAAGCCTCTTGGCAACTGCGCAGCGAGTCGCAATAGCCATGCAAAGTGTCGAGTGCTCGGTTCGATAAATCGACGTTCGTAACCTTGTGAAGCACAGAGCTTTTGAACGCTAATTAGGTGGACAATTGTGAGTGCGCCTCTGTAACTGAAGCGGGTGTGACATTCCTCGAGGAATACACTGAATTTGCATTAGGAAATTAAGCTCGTGGTGGGGGGGAAAAAGTCCTCGGTTATATGAAGAACTTTAGGACGTAAAATGTGAATCGTTGCCATGGAAAGGCTTTTAGGTTCGATTACCACGCAACGGAGCAAAATAGGTAATGTTTTAATAATCATGCACCTATATATATATATATACGGATGGAGCAACATGTATGTGTGTGTGATCCAACCTAACTTACAATCTGGAAGAAAACACTGTGTAGAAAATTCACCCCCTATACATGGCATCCATGTTTTATTGGTCGCTTAAGATGGACGGTGATAATCCTCGATACCGGTTAAGTCTAAGTTCATCCCCCAACGGCAAGAAGGGATACGTGATAATGGGGTGATATAATATACAGAGATTGATCACTTTAAGGCGAATTGCCGGTTAGGATCCTTAAACCATATCCCGAGGATCCTAGTTAACCCTTAGCAACCTTCCTCTACCCTTCCGCATCCCCCCTTTCAAATCCCTTCCTATGCTATTAAAGGGGAGTTGTCACCATGTGGATTACCCTAATGTAGCCTGTTACCCTAAAAAAATCAAATTAATTAATTGCAAAGGTGAAATGTGAAATGGTTTTATCCCTCGAGTACCACAGTCATTACGACGACTCTATACTAGAACATTAAGAGATTCCGTTATTGGCACAATCAAAATGGCACAGGGACAATATTTTAAGAAATGCTGAAAGAATTTCAGATGTTTCTCCCAAAATCAACTTAATGGTTTGCTAGGATAATTTATTCAATAATTATATATAGTAAAGGTTGTATTTTTACGTCTGTTTATATTAAATAAATAATATAGTTTTCTTACCAGTACAAGAAAATATTTTTTCATTGATTTAAGACAACGTTTCGGTACGTGTTTTTACCTTCCTCAGGTCTTTCCTGCCGAGAAATTGAACAAAACAAATTTGTAACAAGGATCTTAATAAATCCATAAAAATATTGTCTGGTATTGTTCAGAGAACTGTATTATTTAAATTATATTTATATATCCTGATTATAAAAAATATATATCTTGTTTATAAAGAATCTGGAGCAATTTTTACGTATAATTTAAATAAATAAATATACGGTCTTGAGTCTGGCAATTATAATGTTTAATAAAAAACTTTTATATATGTTCAGGAGAGAATTTAGTGGTTTTTTTTCTAGATTAAGTTGATTTTGTCATATTTGTAATTATATATTTTTTTAATTTCATCAGCTGTAACTATGGAAATTTGTTACATGGAATCAAAAATCAGGTTAAATGTTTCAAACAATTTAGTTAAATCTAGGTATATATATATATATATATATATATATATATATATATATATACATAGAAGTGTGATTTATTGCCTAAACATTTAATGCATATTATCTTCAATATTTTAAAGTTAAATTTATGCAAGAATAATTTCAATTTGAAAGATAAAACAATATCACCTTATTAAAATATAGATAGTTAAATTTATAAATTAAATGAAATACGTAAAGCATAATTTAATTTTTTTTGTCAACAGACTTCTGCAGTTGTGTCGCTCTAGGCTGTTTTTTATTTTTTTTGTAGCATCTGAATAAAAGAAGGTTTTGTGGTATTTATACCATCACTTATTTTGGCCTTATTTGGGTGTCTTTCTTATTATTAATACATAACTTAATCTATCTAGAAAAATAAATTGTTAAATTATCTCCCGAACATGTATAAAAAAATTTTTGTAGAATTAATTATAATTGCTGAATAAATGCCGTATATTTATTTAACACTAAAAATTAACGGCCTGTTTAATAGTCGTGAATTTCAATTTTTAAAATTTTAGGTTCTCTTATATGTTCCAAATATTTATACCATTTGTTCTTCTGTTATTGACCAATTAAAATGTTTCTTCAAAAGGTGAAAATCAAAACTATGATGTGATTCATTATTAACATCCCTTTATATCCCTTATATACGTATGTAGTATTCCTTATATTGTCCCTGAACCTATTTCATGTAATTTCAAATATGTACACTTCAAATTCTTCATATCCCTAATTATGTATTGTCTTAAACATCTGGAGTGTGCATACATTTGTACGTGTCCCGTTTCCTTAGGTCGGAACTAATGGAACTAATAAATCTAATCTCTATTACTTCGGCTAACTCTTCCAAAAATTCATAAAGATTCGATTAGTTTTCGTATCATTCTTTCTCCAATTTTTTCAAAGAACCTTTTTGTTTTTGTTATAATAAAAACCCTCATTTTTCTATTAAGAACTTTATTGAATTTATTCCCTAAAATAACTAATTTATATATTCCGTCTGGTCGTATTATACTGTCTATTATACGGGTCGTTAATTTCCTTTGTTATTTGTCTTTACAGACGTAAATTGTGTTCTTTCTCCTATATTTATTTATTTGTATTATTATTTAAAATGTATAATTTAGTAAATAAGTAAAATATATTCCTTCTCCTATTTAATGCAGTATACAGATGGACAAATAAATACTTGGGAGATAAAAGACAATTATTTACCGTGAACTATAGGCATTAACTGATATTGAACTTCCTTACCACAGCGTATATTTTATATTGCGTATTTATTTAGTAATTTTAGTAAAAAAAATAATTGAAGCCAATTCGTTCTCTTGTCTGCTATTCTAATTCCCTGACTCGGTTGAATGTTTCTTTGTTATCAGGATTGGGGCGTAGGGGGCGGCCTCTACCGCCCCCTGGGCGTCGTAGGTGAGAGTGGTTGAGGTGGGTTAGTTGCTCGCTTGCCAAGGTCGGCGTGGCGCCAACGTTTTCCCTCTCTCTCATTTTTTTTCGCGATGAATATTTATTCGCAGGTCTGACTGCATTCCTCAGCTGCTTCAAGGCGCACGCGCTCGCGAACTCTCGCCCTAGGACAATCAAACACAACACCTACACGTACTTGGCCCAACCTCTGCCAGAAATCCTCATAGCATTGTCCACGTAAACCACTACACGTCTTAATATTAACAATTTGTCATCGTTTTCCAACTGATGTCTCAACGTCTTTATGGATCCACGGGAAAAAAAACAGAATAACCTTTTGTTACAGTCACGTAAAGTATTTTCTGGAAGAGAATTCACTCTGAAGAAACATGCACAAATTTTGACTGCTTCGAAGGAATTATGAAGGAGAAATTTCGTAGCCTCGAGTGAGGTAAGTGGTCAAGGCACCTGTGAATTCTTGATCGCTTACATCACTCAGGCGTGTGGTCACCGAATTAATTGATTACAGTTTACTGCACCCAGCTACGAAGACGTAAATACATTAATAATATTTTACGTTTGGGGTTTAAATATTCAGTGATATTTCTATATGATTCTCCCGCTATTTTAATATTTTTAGGGGACATATTTGATTAAATTACTGCTTCAGTACGTTAAAGTCAGCAATGACATCGAAGAAAATTAAAATCGGCTCCCTCATTCTCTTTCCTGTAACTATATTTTCGTTTCCGAGAGAGTCATACGTATAATATTCACGAAACTATTGATTTTTATTATTATTATTATTAATTCTTGAGGTTTATAATTGACGCGTCGACATCGTGGTCATTGGCGAGTCGTTGATTTTTATCCCGTAATATAGACTTAAATTATTTTTAAAAATCACAGAAATGAACGAATCACTTTCTATTATGCATTACAATACGGTATTCACTTAAATTTTGCATTATAATGCAAACTACAAAGTTATTTGTTCATTTCTGTGATTTTTAAAAATAATTTAAGTAAATATTACGTGACAAAAAATCAATTTTTTCGATGGGTAGAAGAATATGGGGAGTAAGATGAGTTTTAGCTTCATGTGAAAGCTTACCGTTGACATTGGTTAAAGGAACTATGATTATAGAAACAATTATTCGTTAAAAAGTCGATATAAAAGGCAAAAAAAAATTTGAAATATAAAACTTAGTATTTGTCCAGAAGAAAATGGAGTCTTTAATTTTTAGTTTTTTGGATGAAGGTACGAACATTATATTTTGTGCAAACCGCCGACTGTATTTGATAATTTTCTGGTTTTTTTTCCCCACGGGGTTAGACGAAGAAGAAGCTGTAGACAGGCTATGGATAGGGTATTCCACATAGTGGCAACTCCCCTCTTATAACATAAGAAAGGGATATGAAAGGGGGAATGCGGAAGGGTTAACTAGAGTCCCCGGGCAATGGTTTAAGGATCCTACCCGGCAATTCGCCTAAAAGTCATGCAGGGGAAAACCCTTGAAAAATCTGCATCAGGTAGGTCGGGCATTTGGTACTCGTCCCACGCTCTTCCGATGGCGGGAGAGGGGTTTTCTGTGGGGTCGCAGCTTTCCCCTCGATGTGCCTTGACCGGTTTAGGAGGCAGCTGGCCGACTATTCCAAAAGTAATAGAGGACTACTCTTACCGTATGCCCAAAGTCTGCAACCCCAGGAACATACACCTCTCAGAACAGATCGAGTGGCCTCGGCATATAGGAACCTTAGTTCAAAAACCAGGAGAGATGTGAAGGCATCTTTTTTTTTTTAGGGCAACAGGCTACATGAGGGTGATCCACATTGGGCAACTCCCCTTTAATAGCATAGGAAGGGATTAAAAAGGGGGGATGCGGAAGGGTAGAGGAAGGTAGCCAAGGGTTACTAGGGCCCCCGGGCTATGGTTTAAGGATCCTACCCGGTATTCGCCTAAAGAAATGCAGGGAAACCCCTAGAAAAACCTGCATCGGGTAGGTCGGGCATTTGGTACTTGTCCCACGCCCTTCCGATGACGGCAGAGGAGTTTGCTGTGGGGACGCAGCTTACCCCTCGCCATGCCTTGGCCTGTTTAGGAGGCAGCTGGACGACTATTCCAATAGGAATATCGGACAACTCTTGCCGTATGCCCAAGGTCTGCGACCCCGGAACATACACTTCTCAAAACAGACCAAGGTGCCTCGGCATGTGGGAACCTTAGTTAAAAAAAAAAAAAAAAAGAGAGATGTGAGAGCATCCCCAAAGGTAGCCCGCCAGAGCTCCCAAAGGTAGTCTCTTTCAGAGCGTTCTGGGAAGGTTCACCTGCGAGAGAATACTCTCACAGGCTTTCTTGAGCATAGGGTTTTTTTATGTAGACAGGCTATGTATAGGGTAATCCACATAGTGGCAACTCCCCTCTTATAGCATAGGAAAGGGACTTTAAAGGGGGGATGCGGAAGGGTGGAGGAAGGTAGCCAAGGGTTACTAGGGCCCCCGGGCTATATTTTAAGGATCCTACCCGGCATTCGCCTAAAGAAATGCAGGAAAACCCTAGAAAAACCTGCATCAGGTAGGTCAGTCATTGGATACTTGTCCCACTCCCTTCCGATAGTGGGAGAGGAGTTTGCTGGGGGGACGCAGCATTCCCTTCTCCGTGCCTCGTCCAGTTTATTACATTACAAAATTTACCTGTAACTTAATTTGCCATTTAACACCAGAAAGTACTTCAATTCCGTTCTATCCATTAAAATGTAGCACGAAGAATGAGGTAAATAAAATTCATAAATACTCGCCACGGTAACTGGGACATTCATCACCTCGACGCAAAAATCTTTCTACGCCGCGTTTGAGGGCCAAAAACCAATTTAACGTTTGTTCATAATTGGTTTTCCGACATCTTGCATGTCACAGTATAGATTTTTGGGGGTTGCACGTGTTCTGTTATTTTTTTCCCTAGATTACCTTCATGACTTCACAATTATTCTCGCTCTTAAATGTATCTCAAATAGATATTGGGAAAAGTGTCCTCGAAAAATGTGGAACTTTTTTTAATGTCCGTAAGGAATAAAGAATTGTATCAAAGAATAATGTTGGGTTATTTGTAATAAATTAGTTAGATGTGACGTGTAGTTCTGGGAACAAGCAGAAAGTAGGGTAAATTAATAAAAAAATATTCATTTAGAAATATCTTGAAAAGGTCTGATAAGTATCTTAGTTAAAAAAAATTATAGAACATGAGATATACTTAAAGGATTAGTTAATTAAAACGGTAATGTTTTATTTGGCTCATTTCATTTTAGTTTTAGTATTCTGCTGATTTAGTTTCCACATCTTCATGAATGGTTAACTGCGTGTACCAAGGCCGTTGAGCCTTCAACATTCCCAGTGTTTGTTTCTTCAGGACGAAGCAAGAAACGATTTCTCGCCGCAGACTCAAACGTTCGGAAGCGTTGTTTGAGAACTTTCGCGCGTGTCCTTGCCTCGTCCTGTTGATATGGCCGAAGGAATTCCGTACGTGTGTTTTTTGGCAAAGGATGCGTAGTGTGAAGGTCTCACGTGTTTATCCTCCTCTTCCTACGTGTTACTTTGTTGCGCTTCTGTTGGCCCATCTCCCACACGATATCGAACAGTCAGCGTTTTTTGAGCCGTGACATTGGCAGCACTGCGCCACAGTGGAGACGCGCAGAAAACGTCAGTCAACAACTTCAGCCCAGGGTCGCTGCTCCACTTCATTACGAATATTAAATTTCGACATCTGAGTTTTCGCAGGAGAAAGTTGTCCACAGTTTGCGGAAGAACAAAATTTAACTAAACAGCCATGACGATATCTCCAGGTGGAAAAAATAGTCTTCTTACTCTTCTCCTTTCATAAGGGTTGAAATTTTTCACGTAAAAATAATACCGGTAGGTGTTCTTGCCTTTACGATGCCACCGCTAACATACGAAGGAAGAATGCAGAGAATTGTTCCTCCCAGCATTCATTTCCAGACGAGTCTGCATGGCACAAAGTCACAGATAGTACTACTATTTATTTCTCTCGTTGCCGTAGTAACGGAACGTTCATCATCTCTGCCCAATGTGCATTCTCTTCGCTCCTACAAATCTTTGATGTATCGAATCAAAATTAACACCTGTAATACAATAAAATAACGACCAGTATAACAAATAAAAACCGTTCCAACAATTGTTTTTTAAATCTTTTTTATTTTACATCTGTATTTAAATTAATAAATCAGTTAATGGTCTTTAACAGGCACTTTATTTTTTTTATTTATAGCGTTACGACGTTCCGGCACGTGTTCCTATCTTCGTCAGGTATTATCCAAATTATTATAACAAACTATTACTACAGACAATTACAATGTTGATAAATTCACAAAGTTTTTCAAACTGAATAAAGCAATTTTAATATAAAAAATACTACATGTTCGGGGGGAAAAATTTCTCCAAATGCATAAAGTGAAGAGAACAAATCAAACATCAGTTGCTGCACCAAAGATTTCAATGCTCTCTACAGAGGTACACAAAGAAGAACGTTGAACAGCCTCAGGCCGGTAGCGTCTATTTTGAACGAAGAGACGGTGAAATGCAGGCACTTATTTTCATTTCTCTTCTGACTGTCCCGTTACAAGTTACATTCTCGTTACATCACAACAGCAACCCCGTTTTTTTTTTCATAACAGTCAGTCATGTAGTCCAGTTAGATAAATTATTTTAAATTTGCCTACAATTTTATAATTAAGTACAACGTGAGTGACAAATAAAAACTGTGCATTCTAAAATGGATTTTATCAATTTAATCACAGGATGACGTCATCACGATGCCCGAAACACAAGCTGTAACATATATATATATATATATATATAATTATATATATATATATATATATATATATATATATATGTATTTCTGAAAACTATAGCTCAGAGGTAAACTGTATTTTATTATAAAACTGGCTGCGAACCCGGGTTGCCATAATTTAACTCAGCGATAACCATAACCCGGAATTTGACTCCAATCACGGGTTTTTTTGCGTTGTTTTTATGTAACGCCCCTCCACCCCCAACCCTAAGGGTTACGCCATCGGGATAAACACTATCAATGCCATTAAACCCTGAAAATTATTTATTCGACACAAATACCAGCCGTTTTAGGATGTTTCAGAATTTCCACCCCCAGTCTCTGGGGGTGGTAGACGTGTCTTATTCCCAACAGTGTACAAAATTTGGATTAAATTTGCTCCACGGGTGTAGATTTTTATGCGGAATACACACACACTCATGAAAACGTACAGTCTATTTTATTTATTAGATCCTACTCAAATTTTAATAACTAAATTTAACGGGCATAACAAATATAAACGGTGCATTCTAAAATGGATTTTATTTCTTTCGTCCCAGGATGACGTCATCAAGACACCCAAACGAAAAACGAGCTGTCACATATGTGATATTTATTTCTGAAAACTGTAAGCTCTGACGCAACTGTCTTTTATCATAAAATTGTTTTTTTGGGGGAGCGGGGGGGGGGGGGGAACATTAAACTTAAAAAGCACCGAGAGATCCATACCGTTTAAATTGATACCAAAGAAAATTAAAAATTTAATATTTTCTTCATATTTCACTCTTTACAAGAGTAAGTACTAAAACGTTTAGTAATTATAATTGGTTACTTTCTGTAATACGTCACATCTAAATGTTTCACATAAAAATCATTTTAATACCGGTTTCTATTATTCAGGCTTACGAATACTGTTCAAATTGTATATTCGATTTCACTTACTCATAAACAATGACTTCACAAGTTTTGCAAACACAGAATGCGTCTTTGTAAAGAGGACAAAAGGTGCCTTGTAATTAGATAGCAAGCAAAGCTCGACAACCTCCTCTCGTTAACTCTACGTACCTACATCTCCATAACCATTAATTTTCCTCGCCGATAAAACGGGAATGGGAATGGCTGAACCTACATGGAAGCTAATCAGGTAGCATATCTCTCCTCCACTCTCTCTCTCTCTCTCTCTCTCTCTCTGTTCAAATATGTCCGTCTGTGTTTCCCCTCACACGTCGCCCCCTCGCAATGGTTATCTTCTACAGTCATCAGCCGCACGATTACTTGGGAGCGATCAAACAACGTGTCATGCTTGCTTTAGCTAAATGATATCAAGCATTTTCACCAGATTTTTACTATAAAAATAACTTTAATACTCTAGTCAGGCCTTACTAAGCTTCCCGTTGCGGTACTTTCATTTCCTGTGAATACCAATCCTCTTTATGT
The DNA here is from genome assembly GCA_037074705.1 of Zhengitettix transpicula. Classification (NCBI taxonomy): domain Eukaryota; kingdom Metazoa; phylum Arthropoda; class Insecta; order Orthoptera; family Tetrigidae; genus Zhengitettix; species Zhengitettix transpicula. The sequence goes on along the minus strand of CM073592.1, from coordinate 20,465,580 downwards.
CACATTACCCCTCTCCCCCCATTCCCCACCCCCCCCCCTCTCCAAACGTACCTAGGATTATTTTTCAGTCCCTTCGCATTCCGATTTATACTCGCCCGCTTACCATTCAAAGAATTCTCCTTTGTACCGCATTTCTAAGGCTCGTATTTTCGCTCTTTCAAACTGAAATATCAGCTTGTGTCATTAAAAATTAGATGTTTCGTCATGCTCGGATGCGTACTATAGACATAATAATTTTTTTTTGGCGTGAATAGTGCAGTACATATTCGTGTACAAGTGTATGTATATAATTTGCTACGAATGGGGATGAAACCCGGTGGTAGTTTGAGAACAAAGATATAAACAATTGTTTAGACATAAATAATACAATTTTGAAATTAAAAAATAATATATACAATAAAATAACCTTTCTTACTTCTCAAAATATAATTTAATACAGAAGCTTTCGGATTTTTCTAAGACATAATCATCTGTTATTATATAAAATTATATACGACTGACAGAACATGTATCAGACGAATGCCACGCATTCAATTACATTGCGGCGTGATATGTGTAAATAATATGTAATTTTATGTAACAATAGCTGATTAAAGCTTACAAAATCCCAGATTTTCACGAATTAAATTATATTTTCTGGATTATTAAACGTTATTTTATTTTATTATTAATGTATAAAAAGTCTTTAACCTGCTTTTCTATAACAAAAATACATATAAAAGTGTCCTGAAAATATGTCCACTCTTTTAAAAACTTCACGTCTCTAAAAGGAAACATACAAAAAAGTTTAATAAATAAACAAAACTGACAGTATGAAAATGTAATCATTTTTGGGGATTCTTCGGGTAGTTTCTAATTTCTTATTTATGAATATTACCTGAATAAGTTCGAAAATTATGGATGTTAATTGACAGAAATATTCCTAATTTATTGTACACTTTTTCCTTATTGAGGAACATTGCCTGATGAAGGCCCAAAATTGTGGACGAAACGTTGTATTGTTTAAATTACAAAATACATTTTTTTTTCTGAGACAATATCAGTGTTGTTTATTTATTTATTAAATGATAATTGTCAGATTATATTAAATATAAAAAATGTTAACGGCAGAGGCGGGGAAAATTTTTCGTATCACTTCACAAATCCCTTTTATATAACTTTTAAACCATCTTGTTTGTGTACGATTCTCCTCAAACCGCGATATAGTTAAATAGTTCCAGTCACTTATCGATCTTTTTAAGAATGTCTCTTCTGATGGTGTCGATTTAATTTTAAATTTTTGATTAACTGTCCCTATGAAAATTGGTGTTTTTATTTTTAGAATAACAGTTTTAATTGCTTCATATTCCTCAAAACTAAGCTCCATGATAACAAAAAAAAAATATGAACCAAGAAAACGATTCAAGAAAAGGCCATTGCTGTAAGAGAAAAACTGTTAAATAATTTTTTTATAATAGCTAATACAGTAACTAATTGTCACATCGACGCATGTTAAATATACAAAAACATAACAGAGAAGATATGGACAACATTCAGAAGTCACTAATGACCCTGGCAGTTGATGACACTATACTATATAAAGTACCTATACCATAAAAAAATCGGATTTTACACGCTTTAGGCTAAACCACAAATGTGACAGAAGTTAATCTTTTTTAAGCCGAATAGATTAGTGGTTTGCAATACCACGACATTCCAAGAAAAAATACACGAAACACTGCGAGCGTACTTAAATTAAATTTCCATCAAATGAATATTTTCCTTGTTTGATTATGGTCAAAGATCCAAGGATCTCTTCCAGCTGACGCTTGCACATTCTCAGTCCTAGGCAGTTATGGAAGGTCAGTGTCTCAAGGACGAACTCTAGTTTTGTTTATTTACAACGAATACCTGAAATACCAGCTCATTGCATAAATATCACGGCGATTATGTGATGAGCGGATTTCGCAAAACGGGACTTTGTTTCCTCGGGAGGGGAGGAAAACATGTTCCATAAGTGAAAGCATCGCCCAGAATGGATTCTTCTCACAAGTCTTGAAAATTTCTTAGCAACGACGCGTACATTTCCACAAAATATATCGTTTATACGAAAAAAAAGGGAAAAATAACTTTTGCTGTTCAGAAATTCGATTAACCATATATGGACGCAGCTACAGCTGAATCACGTAAAATAAAACAAGTCTCTACTTAACTGTCAAAAAAATATATGATAAAAAGCTTTTTACATCGACGAGAGAACTAAAAGAGAGTGGAGGTGCGGGTGAGACACGTCGAATGGTAACACAAGAAACATTGCAAAATACCCAGGAACATAAAGTTAAAATGTAAAATCCTATACGTTGGGACTAAGGTTCCCACAAGCCGAGGTACCTCGGCTTGTCTTATAGAGGTGTATGTTCCGGCGTCGCAGACCTTGGGCATACGGTAAGAGTTGTCCGCTATTCCTATTGGAATAATCGGCCCGCTGCCTCCTAAACCAGTCAAGGCACGGAGACGGGAAAGCTGCGCAGGTTTTTCTTGGGTTTCCCCTGCATAACTTTTAGGTAAATTGCCGGCTATGATCCGTAACCTAGTTAACCCTTGGCTACTTTCCTCTACCCTTCTGAATCCCCCCTTTCCTATGCTATAAGAGGGGAGTTGCCACTATGTGGATTACCCTATATATAACCAATTTACACCTTCACAAAAAAATTATAATCAAACAAAGAGGCAAGTTAATGAGTTTCACATTGTGGAAAATTGGGTTAGAAAGACGCCGAAAAAAAGAAATAATAAGGGTAAGAAAATGGACTACGTCAGTGTAGAACTGAATTTATTTTCCTCATAGAAATCAAAGCTTAAAAGATGTGGAAAGATTATTGTACCTATAATTAAGAATTTACAGAACTTACAAAGAATAATGTGTAATATAACATAAAGTATTTTACAATATATTGTTCTCGGAGTTCAACCGGGTTTTGCATAATTATATTATTTTTTTTGGGTGTAGAGGCTATGTTTACGGTAATCCACATAGTGGAAACTCCCCTCTTATTGCATAGTAAAGGGATTTGAAAGGGGTTATGCGGAAGGTTAGAGGAAGGTAGCCAAGGGTAACTAGGGCCCCCGGGCTATGGTTTAAGGATCCTACCCGGCATTCGCCTACAAGAAATGCAGGGCAAACTCTAGAAAAAACCTGCATCAGGTAGGTCGGGCATTTCGTACTTGTCCCACGCCCTTCCGATGGAGGGAGAGGAGTTAGCTGTGGGGTCGCAGCTTTCCCCTCGCCGTGCCTTGACCAGTTTAGGAGGCAGCTGGCCGACTATTCCAATGGGAATAGAGGACAACTCTTACCGCATGCCCAAGGCCTGTGACCCCAGAACATACACCTCTCATAACAGGCCGAGGTGCCTCGGCTTGTGGAAACCTTAGTTCCAAAACTGAGAGGAAAAGGCGTCCGCAAAAGTAGCCCCTTCGTATCTCTCCTACAAGGTTCTACCTGCGAGAGAAAATCCCTCGCAGGTACTGCCTGCGAGAGAATAGCCCTCGCAGGGAAAGTGAGGAGTATTATATTATTCTATTATTATTCTAATATAATTATGCAAAACCTGGTTGAACTCCGAGAACAATATATTGAACAACTACACCGGGAAAGGCTTCAATCTTTGATAAAGTATTTTATCTGCATAAAATTATTAAATTTAAATTTATAAAAATTTTATAGTTTCACTAGAAAATATTTGAATAATTAATACCTGATGCAAACTATTTCACAGCATTGTATTCCAAGTTCATAAATTATTTTCCCGGAACTCATTTGCAGAATAGAAGGAATGGTTGAATAGAAGAAATTGTCTGAACTCACTTCTGAATGAAACTGGAGTGCTTCTTAATTCATTTATGTTGTCAGGAAGTTTGTTAAAAATTTATTTTCCTGTATATTCCACCCCTTTTTTGTTCAACGGACGTAGACTTATTACGTTTGTATTTTTATTTCTGGTATTAAGTGAGTTGGTACTAAATTTATCATAATGATTGACTAAAAATATCATCAAAGAGTAAATAATATGGCCAGAGAGGTTGAGTTGAGTACATCTAATTTCTTCAATAACTCTCAGAAAAAAAAAACGTTGACAATCAAATATTATATAAACAATCAAATTTCCTTTCGTATTGGTTTTTTACAAAATCAGTAGACGATATGTTTTTGGTTTTAAATTTAATTGATCATAAAAATCAATGCATTTTATTTTATGTGATGTTGCATAATTAACCACGGTCTCACGAGGCTCAGATTCCTCTGGATTTATTTTACCTCTCAAATTCGGTAAATTATCATCTATAAGAAATAGTCGTTAGAGTTCGTGTTCAATTTGGTGTGAAAATTACCATAGAACTAGAGAGTTCGTTGGATACCCAATAGTCGTCAGAGGACTCTAAGTAACGTCTCACACACCACTCCAGGAGAGTTGAATTCTGCCATCCGTGATGTAATAACAAAAGCTTTGAGTGGGAGAAAAAAATTATACTAATTTTGTGTGGACTGGAGGACCAGAGATGCCTTTTTCAAAGGTCCAGGGTTATATATTTTCGAATCAATCGTCTTAATACGATACAATAAAATATTTTATATTTATAAAAATATTTTTGAATACTTAAATTGTGATTTCCTTGCGCGAACGGTCACACGATGATCGTGGACGCGTCAAGGATTCCTCCCAGCGGCCTCAGCAGTCCTCAGCAGCACCAGAAACGAGGTCAAAACGTCAAGAATTCTTTCCCCCGCCAGGCTCCTCCTTCGTCTGCTCATTTCACTGCTCACAAAGTGCACCGCTGTTTGAATGCGGAGGATTGTTTCTGCGGCCCCCGCCGCCGGAGGAGAGAGAGAGAGAGAGAGGCGTGTGGAGGAGGCATTAGCCACGCGGACCATCACATTGAGACCACCTAGAGGGCTCGATGCGTCACGACTTTTTCGCACATTCCAGCGCACTGATTAAGCGTGTGATTGCCTGGTCGGGACGTGATGAAACGCCGCTATATGGCTCCAAAAACAACAGTCCTAACTCCTCCACGACGACCACAACAATAGCCTCCGGCCTGCTGCGGGCTGAAGGCATGTGACCGGCCACAAAAGACCTCCGACCGATTCTTCTCCAGACGGGGAAAGCAAATGCACGCGCGTGTAAATAATATGGTGGAATTGTTGGGCGTACGTTGGCCGCAGAAACCTTGGAAACGTTCTGGAAACAACGCAGACGCCGGCGAGGACTGTTTGTTACAACAACGGGCAGCCGTTGTCATGGTGACGTTCTCCTTGCCAACAGGACTGACACAATAAAGAGCAAGACTCGTTCGCGAAAAATGACCGTTTCGAACTCTGAAGGTCCTCGGCCATTGTAGTTGTGTTAACACACGAACGTGTTCTCAAATAAAATTATTCTCCGACGAGCCAGGGAATTTCAATCAGCGACCTTACTCATTTACAGGAATGCGTGCTTTAGAAAAATTAATTACCAGAAAACGATGTACTAAGAATTACGCCGAGGTGAGCAGAATTCTTTCGAAGAACTGAATAAAAGAACTTTGGCACACTTGGGACGGATGAAAGGGGTTTGCCTCTACAGCATTCAAAAACAAAATTAATGATTATGATTAGTATCGCAGTCTAGGAGCATTCTGACCACCAATCTTACTTTTCCTGATTATTCCGCACATAAGGATGACGAATGGACTCGTCCATAATCACCCTGCTATCCTTCATTTAAATTAGTATAAGACGCACCAACTATTAGGATTCCTTGGACCATGTTGCCACTAGACTACATTCGCTTGCTTGCCCTTGTTTTTTTTTTTTTATTAGACAAGACTTTTATCTTACGATTATTTGTTGTTACATAAAATATTATAGTATATACAATTAAAATTATGTACATAATTAACATGGAAACTTGGCACTTAAGTTAATCCATAAATTAACATAATTTTGCAAATTTTTCTTGTATTTTACTTTGTGTGTCTGAGGGGCATACTTTGTTGAGTTATGAGGGATCGCTGGTGTTGTTCAATATGATGGGATGGATTGAATGGGTGGGTGGGGTCTGCGGGTATGAGGATGGGGTGGGTTAGGAGGTGCCAGAGTGTTCTGGGGGAAGGATGAGGTCGATAGGGCGTTTTCTCTTGAGGTGACGTGCGTGTGGGGGTGGGGGAGGGTTGCAATGGAATTGCTGGATCGTGGTGTTGGGATGATTGAAGGTGCTTTTGATTAATGAGTTTACGGATTTGGTGATTATTGAGTTGACTTGGGGAAGTTTCATGTTGTGGTGGATGATGGAATTTCTGAGGTACCAGGGAGAGTTAGTGATGGTGCGAAGGATTATGTTTTGTTTGGTTTGGATTTTGGCTGAATGGGTTTTGGCTGTTGCTCCCCATATGGATGAGGCGTAGGACCAGGTGGGTTGAATTATGGAGAGATATACTAGGCGTTTTGTGTTGAGGGCGAGTGGGGATTTTATGTTTAGGAGTGGATATAAAGTTCTGAATTTAAGGTTAATTTTAGAGAGGAGGTGTTTAATGTGGGGTTTCCAAGAGAGTTTTGAATCGAAGAGGAGTCCTAGGTAGGTGGTTTCTGTTTTTGTGGGTATTTCGGCGTTGTTTAGATAGAGGGGGATGTGCGGAGGAGGATTTTTGGATAGTGTGAATGGGACGGTTACGGATTTGGTGGGATTTATGCTGATTCGCCATTGTTTGGACCAGTGTTCTAGGTGGTTGAGCGCTGACTGAAGAGGTTGGATATTGGAGGTGAGAGAGGAGGTTTGGTAGGAGATGCTTGCCCTTGTATAAAATGCTTTTACATAAGTAAAAACTCTGTTTATTTTCTCATTTGTAAATACAATACATATAAATTCAAATACTTTCAAATGCACTCCACGTTATTCGTTCTCATTAACAACGTAACGAAATTCACAATTAACAGCATTGGCGATGGTTCTAAAGCGAATGCCAAGGGTAATTAAAATGAGTCTTGTGTCAATGATTGAACTATTTAATTTTCCCGTCGTCATGTAATAAATTACACTTGTCCCTTCGTATTAATCGTGCCACATGAAATCTATCTCGCTCGCCTTGTAAGCAAAACTTCCTATAAATAATAGACCGACCGACAGGAAATTACACGCTCAATTTCGATGACGCACCCAACAACGTTACTCGCAAGTTAGTCCTGTTGTGAGTCACAGATAAAAAGATGGATTTAGATCACGTATTCTCTCATTATGGAGAAGTGGGTCAGAAAATGCGATATCTGGTAATCAAGTCTCTGTAATCATCTGGAGCCAAAAAAAACGGGCGTTAGAGAAATCATCCCGATGAATTACCGCTGCGATCAGCTTTGAAGTACCGTAAGTGACTTAGGAAAAATAAAATTACGAAACCTTACAGAAGAATTAGTACCAACATATAAGAAACTAATTTGTATATTTAAAGACAATCTTTGTATAAATATTACAAAGTTTCTTGACAAGAATAATATAGTTCCTCATGCTGAGACCACTCCAGTATTCCTATGAAATTATTAATTCAGTAATACTATTTAATTAGTTTGAGTTATCAATTAGTGATTTCTAGGGTTTTCTTTCTTGTTCTAAACGTTGATCAATTCTCACTTCGAATCGAAGGCGCCGTGTTTTGAGCGGCCGTGCCCTGAGCGTCCCTTCCTCAATCAAAACCGCTGAGCGAGCAGGTTTAAAGTTTTCCGAAGAACAACTTTATCAGTCTTTAAAAATTATTATAAGTTATCATTTTTGAAAAATCTTGCTTTGTTGGAATTTTCAAAAACATAGATTTTGAAATAAGATCATTTATTTGACTTTACAACTCCTGAAGAGGTCGTAATAAATAAGGGATTAAACTTTGAGAAATTTTTTTCTATTATAATGTTTAAAAATTTAAATTAATAATAAAGTTTTAACTAAACAGGTTGATGTTTTTATTTAAGGACGTCAAATAAATATAACTGTTAAAATATTTGTAAATATAATATAATTGATTTTTTCTAAGCATGTTTATTAAACGAATCATTACCAATTGGAACAGTTTCCATGTTATAGATGGAGATAGAAATTATAAATCCAGATAAGTTATACAGAAATGTTATACATTAAACTTGTATTACATTCACTTAATGTCAAAACCAAGACTGATAAAGTTGCTCTTCGGAAAACTTTATACCTGCTCGCTCAGCGGTCGGGATTGAGGAAGGGACGCTCAGGACACGGACGCTCAAAATACGACTCCGAATAGAATTTCCGTTCAGTATTGGTGTCAACACCTCCACCAATCCTCGAACTTCATTTACATTTTCAGCCAGTAAACTTGTATTCGTTCCCTTGTTTGACCAATTCTCTTCGGCTCAGAGTGACTCTACCGAAAATAAAATAATGGAATACCCTAAGAATATTTATTTAAACCGTACGACGGTTTACTCGATTTTCCAAATGTGGGAAACTAATGTATTTTTTTTTATTTTCACGTCAGTAATGAGTTAATTCACTACTATTAGATTCATTACAAGGTTTTCGGTAATCTGACGATATGTTAATGAAAGGAATACCTCGTAACCTCACAGGGAATAGGGTTAAAGGAACTGAGCGTCCAGTTCACACCACCATTCCCACGAAAGTATCTTGCGCTGTGCGACGTGCGGCACCGTTCCGTTGGAAGAGATGATTGTTCACGTCGGCATTTGCCAGTTTTTGGGGAAACGTCTGTCGGTCCGAACACGAATACAACTTTGTGATTTCCCGGCGTTGTGAATCTCTTTTATTACTATTATTATTATTAAAGGTATATAATGGTCGCGTCGACAGCGTGGTCATTCGCGACCCATACATATTTTACAAAGAGTGCTTATTGACACAAGATTTGTTGTGATACAATATTTATTCCAAAAAAAAATGTTAACATGTTATGGAAAAGAGATCATCAACAGATATCGTAAATGTTTTGTCTTGCTGATGATTATCCAAAAAATAATTAGCAGCAGAGCGCCAATATTTCAACTCGATTTTTCCAAAGAGTCTCACAACCAAGCTGTAATCATATAAATATTAATTAACACGCGGAAACAATATATTAATGCATTTTACATATAACCATGTAGATTTTTTTTGGGATCTCAGGATCTTCAGGAAACTACTGCTTTTATTCGTTCTTAAGTGAAGGAGCAAAACAGTTATCATCCTCAGCATGCGTCTTTTTTTTGTTGCAACGCTTCGGAAAGGTCCTGAATATAAAGTTTATTTTTGGACATCCGGCAGCTGCCAAGAATTGGCCACTAATTAACGCAGGGCGCCGCTCTATTCTCAGATGCACTGTTCATAATCTATTTCTATTCGCCCCTCAACCTTCCGGATTGCGGGCTTTACATAATTCTAAACTGTCCGAAGAATTTCAACGGGTGTCTTCTTACTCGAATCCAATATATTGGAAAGTCACCTGCCTTGTAACTAATTTTATACGTGGAGATTCCGGAAAGTTCGTAATTTCAGATTATCGGATTATTGGCTCCATTGTTGAAATTTCTTGCCCCCAACGTTGGTACCAAACTTCGACCATGGTTTCTGCTCGTAATTGCGAAACTATTTTTATGTAATAGAATCTATTGTTACACTAGAACATCGTAACACGGTGTCTAGATAATTAAATCAACATCTTCGTAGTGCCTACAAATATATAAAAGTTAATTAAATAATTGTTAAAAAGATATCTTACTGTCAGTTATCTTTTCTTGGCCTTTGATAATATTTAATATAAACCGCGGAGGTTTCTTCATTTAGAAAATTTCCTCCACTGATAATTTCTTCAAATTTTGAAATTTATTTTATTGGAATAGTCGGCCAGCTGCCTCCTAAACTGGTCAAGGCAATTCGAGGGGAAAAGCTGCGTCTCCACAGCAAACCCCTCGCCCGCCATCGGAAGGGCGTGGGACAAGTACCAAATATCCCACTTACCCGATGCATGTTTTTCTAGGCTTTTCCCTGCATTACTTTTAGGTGAAGTGCCGGGTAGGATCCTTAAACCATAGCCCGCGGGCTCTAGTTAACCCTTGGCTACCTTCCTCTACCTTTCCGCAACCCTCTTTCACTCCTTTTCCTATGCTATAAGAAGGGAGTTGCCACTATGTGGGACCAGTACCAAATACTCGGCCTACCCGATGCATGTTTTTCTAGGCTTTTCCCTGCATTACGTTTAGGTGAAGTGCCGGGTAGGATCCTTAAACCCTTTGCTACCTTGCTCTACCTTTCCGCATCCCCCCTTTCACTCTTTTTCCTATGCTATAAGAAGGGAGTTGCCACTATGTGGGACCAGTACCAAATACCCGGCCTACCCGATGCATGTTTTTCTAGGCTTTTCCCTGCATTACTTTTAGGTGAAGTGCCGGGTAGGATCCTTAAACCCTTTGCTACCTTGCTCTACCTTTCCGCATCCCCCTTTCACTCTTTTTCCTATGCTATAAGAAGGGAGTTGCCACTATGTGGGACCAGTACCAAATACCCGACCTACCCGATGCATGTTTTTCTAGGCTTTTCCCTGCATTACTTTTAGGCGAAGTGCCGGGTAGGATCCTTAAACCCTTTGCTACCTTGCTCTACCTTTCCGCATCCCCCCTTTCACTCTTTTTCCTATGCTATAAGAAGGGAGTTGCCACTATGTGGGACCAGTACCAAATACCCGGCCTACCCGATGCATGTTTTTCTAGGCTTTTCCCTGCATTACTTTTAGGTGAAGTGCCGGGTAGGATCCTTAAACCCTTTGCTACCTTGCTCTACCTTTCCGCATCCCCCTCCTTTCACTCTTTTTCCTATGCTATAAGAAGGGAGTTGCCACTATGTGGATTACCCTATACATGGCCTGCCTACACCTTCCTCTTCTTCTCTTTTAAATCCTTAAAAGAAGTAAAAGTGGAGTATGAACGGAAATCGAGTTTCTAGAATATGTATCGACTTAACATGAGAATATAGCTAGAGTTATAATAGGACGATCTTTGTCTTAAGAATGAAAAAAACTATTTAAATAAAACTCTTTTTCGTCCGTCTGAACGTGGTTCAGCGGTTTCAAATAAATTTTCAAAATTGTAATGCTACGTTCTCAATGTACAACATATGGTATATAGTTCTCAGAATCTAAAGTAAAGTGTGGGTGTTAGAGGGAAAATAAAGAGCACATTTAAATTATTACGGATAAATGAATTGTCTTTGGACCAATAACAGATATTTAGGAAGAGCATTGGTGTTCTTCATGTAGTTTACAGTTGCTCTTCTTTAATATGGGTACTACTTGTACATAAGGCACACAATAAAGAACAATCCAGAGGATTGAAGAATGTGGCGCTTAAAAGGTTGTAGGTCGAGAAATCAGTATCTACATCTATCGGTAATTAATTTTTTTTTGTAACTAAAGATACTCACAACTCGTTAGCGATAATCTAAACCGGCTACGGTAAATTACGTGCTCTGATTTACGGCGCCAAGTGATTTCATAAATTTACTTTCGTTGTTTAAAACCTTGAATTTATAATTAATCTAGTGATGATGAAGAAAAAAACCACATAAGTATTAAATATGGAAACAAAATTCATTACAAACCCGTTGGAACAGCAGAAGTTGTTTACATTTACTTTATTTTCGTTTCCATTTTCGTTTAAATTTCAAGGCTTCTAATAATTCCATAAAAATCATATTCCGCTGTACTGATTTTTCTATAATATATTCTAATTTAATTATCGTCCGCATTCTGTTGAATCGATTCAGAGCATAAGAAAGAATTATCTTTCAGTCAGTCAGTCAGTCAACGAAATAAGTAATTTGTGGGTACCGAGGGTTGTTTCATCTCAGTCTAGGATCTGGACGTCTCGTCGTAGCTTTTGACGGGCGCCTGCCATTGTTCTGCGTGAAATACGAGAAAGCACTCTTGAGATGCAAGTAAGTCTCCACAATAGCAGCTTCTTGCACTGGAATAACAGAGGGAACTACAAATAATTGGCTAACTCGATAAACTCGGTAAGGACCGTCTCTTTAGTCTCCTTGTAAACAAACAAGGCAAAATATTGAAACGAAACAAGAATAAAATCTAGAAACGTCGGCAATGGGCAAACATGAAACAGTTCTATACAATTCGGTGTTCATTTCGATTATCAACGGATTAGAAATGGTTTTAAATCGATATTCTCTGTCGCAAAAAAAATATCGTAAGACAAATCGATTATGTCACTTTAGTGACATCTTGTCTGTAACATTCCTCATCGTTGCGGAATATTTATTTAAGAATTATTGCTTTAGAAATAATTATTGGGCGTCCATTAATAATCACAAATTGGCGCCCAACGTGGGGCTTTCTTTATAAATTCAAATTGTTTAATTGTCATGTTGAATATTAATGGACGTCCAATTACCACAAAATATGTGCTCCAACGTGCAACGTGTAATAAAAAATAGGACAATTTTTTAAAAAAACGAAATCGGACGATAACATTGATGAAGTATTGATGCACGTAGTATTAATAAGATGTGCATGCAATATTTTGCTAGTTTGTGTGCGTGTGAAATGTAGAGGTTTATTTAAACGAAAGAAAAATAATTACATGTGCATTTTTAATGGACGTCCAATTATTACAAAATTGGCACCTCAATGTATATAATATGATATATATATATATATATATATATTATTGATTTCATAATTTCAACTTTAATTTGAGTTTCGAGGATAAATTACAAAGCCAAGACATAAACTTTAAATTTTAAAAATTCTTATCTCTGCCCCTGTGCCCGAGGCCTTTGTCGTCCTACTTCCAGCCTCTCTCCACCTCTTGCAATGTTTTTTCCAGCACTGTAATATATTTACGAGATGCGAAGTATAATTTATTTCAACTACAGGAAACAAGTCAAGCTGCCTTCCTGTGTCTCGTTGCATAATATATTTAAGTATATAATAAATTTTAATACATGGGATCTATTTCTAAATTTGTCTGTAATTATTACATTTAGAAAAATCTTCTGCAAAAACCCTTACAGGCTCTCTTGAAAAAAGTAATAATGGAGAATGAACCATAATTGTGCTTCCAGTATCTTATCGACTTAACGTAAAACAAAAAAGTACCCGGAGGGTTTGTAGTACGAATACTTCCTGTGGAATAAAGAATATAATTATTATATAACTATTATATATATATATTATTGATTTTAAATTGAGTTATATATTATACTAGCTGGATGGTCGGTGTTACCCGGGTTGACTCAGCGACACTCATAACGCCGGATTTGGCTCTATTCTCGGTTGATTTTGCGTTATTTTTAAGTAACCCCTCCCCACCCCCATCTCTAAAGGTGCTCCCTTCCAATACCAAAAAGGCGTAGAAATTATACTCAAACAACATCTGGAGGAACACTGTCAATCTCGTTCACCCCGTAAAATATTTATTCGCCGCAAACATCGGCCGTTTGAGCATGTTTGATTATCCATCCCCATCGGGGTGGAAGTCGTGTTAAAATAAAACTCAAATAATAAAAAATATAAATGTATAATAATTAAAATAAATTAAATAATTAATATAAGTAAAAAATAAATGAAGAGAACAATACAAATTTTTTTTTTTCCAAGTTGAAGAGTCAGACGCACAGACTTGGAAAAAACACATGTGTCAACATTCGACGGTGTTTCCAGCAACAATGTTAGTTCCTAACCCTCCATGAACAATAAATCTCCATTGTACATAGGAAAAAACACATTTAGCACTTTTGCTGTGTTCTTTTTATTATAAAAAAATCGTAATATTTCAAATAACGTGTCGTTACGATGAGAAGAAATAAATTTCTGTTTTAAATTTAGGTTTTTTGTGTTATTAGAAGTAAATTGAAAAATAATCTCGTATATAAATAAGTACACATTCGAGTTGCACCAGAGAGGATTTTTCGAGTAGACCACCATCTTGGGTGTTACAGGAACTAACCAGGAATGATCTCTTCACCCAGTAAAAGGAATAAACTGGAGAGAAACTGATATCAAATTTAATTCCGTTACCAAATTCGTTGATAAGTGAACAAGGTTGATGTAATACAATGAAGAATTAGACTCGAATATTTTAGTGCAGTACAGGGTTGCATAAATACCAGGAAAAGCGGAGTCTACATCGATTGGTAATTTATTTTATCGGAATTAAATAGTTTCTGTGTTTTCTTGTATACTATATATATTCGAGGTCATGTAATTTGCCACACTCTATTTAAACCTCGTAAAGATTTTTTTCTCGTTTGAGGTGTGTTTAAAGCTTCCTCCGTGGAGAGACTGAGGCTACGAAACCAAACAGAGCCACAGAGAAGGGATTGTCAACGGAACTTAGGATAACTATGGTAAACCAAAGGGATTCCGGCCGGAAATGACGACTAGCGTAATTTCCACGGAAATTTCACTTCCGACCGTCACACTAGATTTGTGCCGACATTGCTCTATGCACAGTCCCTGTAATTAAATAACCAGACAGGAACAGATGTAAACACCTTCAGGCACGCAGCAGAAGGCAAACAGGAGCGAAAAGCCTCAGGTTCCTGCTTGCCACTTTACCGCAACAAGTAAATTATGCCGCTCAAATTCCTCAAGAAGACCATGAACCGTTTTCTTAAACTACATGCTAAAAATAAATCCTTGACAGGATTTAAAGCTATTTTAAATTTAGAGTAACCAGAAAATATGTAAACAAAAAACAGAATAACTGAAATCGTTTACATTCCAAATAAATATTAAGAAACTAAAATGAACTCAATTTTACGACTTTTTCTTTCGTGAAATAGTAATATTTTAAGTAATCTATATAATAAAAAAGGATGTATGTATGTATGTATGTATGTATGTATTTACGTTAATTTCTATACAAATTTAAAAGCGTGGATAGATTGCAACAAAAATTGGTACACAAATTCTTCAAAACACGAGAAACGGTACTGTGAGGGTGAGAAACGCCTAGCATACATGTGGAAAGAATTATAATTAAAAACCGTGATCATTAAATATTAAATTACTGCGCGCCAAGAGACAATGACGTCACGCGAGAGAAAGACGTTACTACGCAACGAACAAAGGAAATATCTCCTTTATTAGGAATGAAATAAAGCAGAAATATTTTTTTTAAATAAAAAGTATAATTGTATACAGCAATACTCCATCGAATGGTAATAAAGAAGAATACGAATTACTTTACCATCTTTGCGGAAAATGTAAGTTAATTTTCGCGCTGTATTAGTTGTGAGTCTAGCTAACAATTTCATCAATGTAATATTTCGTAATGTATGAAGACTGAGTGACGATTATATCCTGAAATACTCAGGGAATATATTTAAGTAATCAATTAAATACTTTTTCGAGTTTATATAAATAAGTACACGAGCAACGCCGGGCACCCAGCTAGTACGTAATAAAAGACAAAAGCAGAAACCACATTTTTAATTAAACTGCGCAAAAATTACGTCTACATCTCCATTTAATACCCCCTTGTTTATGAATTAAGCATTTTTAGCAAATATTATACTTATTTAATCATTTAAAATAACTTTCAACTGAACTGTGTTTTTTAAAAACACGATTGATTCATGTTCCGATCGATTTTCCTTACTAGTTTTTACTTTCACAATCCCCCAGATTTTATTTGGATTCAACACATAATTTTCAAACTTAAATACAAAACGTTGTTGTTATTCATCACGTTACTGACGCTCCGACAGACAACCTTGAATAAAACTTATCGACACTTTTATGCAAAAAAAAAATAAATACTGATAAAATATATAACGCGGATGTACCACGGTTTTGAATGGAACTATTATGTCTGAGACCAAAAAAAAAGGTAGTGACTTACAGTGAATGCTCTGTCTCTATGATAATTTATTTAAAAATTACGGTTACGAGTCTCAGTGTGTGGAGCTTTATAAATGGAGAATAACCATAAAGAACAATTTTTTTGCTTTATAAATATATATCCACAATTCTTTCTCTGTTAAACATTTTTTTTCTTCAACTTAATTGTGCCAATGATTGGTGATTAACTCCAGTTCTTTAAATTTTACGACTGTAAAAAGACCTAGTTTTTAATTACGTCAGTGACTAGTCGCTCCCTCCCTGTGGTTCTCATAAAAATACTGTACTTAATCGCTGTAACTGTTCCCAACTGTAATTAATATATAACATTTGACGGTATGTTTGAAAACATAAAATGAATATAATTATTAGTATATTATCTTATGGAGATCTTGTCTTTATAAAAGGGGGCTACTGCATATCTTTTGTACAGAATCATTAATCTTCAAAACTATCATGTACAAAAAATAAATTAGCGTCTCTAAACATTATTTACGAGGCCTCTAGATGTTGCATATTTTTTAAAAAATGCTGAAATTTCTTATAAAATAAATTCTCCCTTAATTTATGTTTTTTTTAAAAAAAAAAGCATTTTATACGACTTCGATGCGCGTCATGAAATTAGGATATTTTTCGTATAATGACGAGAAATTCAAAACACATTTCCATATCTCAAGAAAATTTAAATATCTCTGCAAGGGGGTGGGGGAAAAGGAAGCATTTTTACATTGCAGTCCTACGAAAATTCGGTAATCCAATTTTTCTACGAAGGTCTGACTTTCTATATCACAAAATAAATTCACGAATGATTTTTTTTCCCTGTAAACTTTTTATGCGTTCTGTTAAATACAAAAAATATGTCCCCAACATTTATCATTAAGAATAATTAGTCTTTTCAAGTTCAGCTGCTTTTATTTTACTGTAACCAAAGTTAAATATTATTTCAAGTACCAAAAAAAAAATATTTACAATCTCGGTAACCTCATAAAATAGATAGATAGATAGATAGATAGATTTATTCACCATTAGCCCTCTAAAGAGGAAATAGGATTCGTCACAAATGTACAGTAGATAAATTGCATATAAACTTATAATACACAAAAACACACACAAAAATTCATATCTGTTTATATTAGTCTAGTCACTACAATCATACACACTATTTTTAGGAAACACGCACACGACACAAATCACTTCCTGGTATTAATCTCCTGTCGCTAGGTACGGAGGGATGTCGTCATAGATATTTACTAAAACAGAAAGCAGAGGCAGGAAAACAGAACCAAAAGGGGAAAACTGGACAAACTATTTACATATTTATAGCATATTCGGCAATTTTGTAGGCAAGGCAGTTCAACGAATGTCAGACCGATTCAAAAATTCGTGTACGGAGTAATAAGTTCCATTGACAAGGTAAGTTTTACACTCCTTTACGAATAAGTTGTAGTTGTTGATGTTCTTTACATGATCAGGAAGGCTGTTAAATAGTGCGATACCGGAATAATGAACGCTAGACTCATAGAGACTGAGGCTGTGCTTGTCAGACCTAAGAACTGAACGGTTTCTTGTGTCATAGCCATGATTGTCCCCGTTACTTGCAAAAAGGTTCATGTTGCGTTTAACAAATTTGAGTATTTCGAATATGTAAGCGCTAGGTAGAGTCAGAATATGAAGTCTTTTGAACAGCGGCCTGCAGCTTTCTCTAGCATCTGAATCTGATATAATTCTAATGGCTCGTTTTTGCAGTTTGAAGACATCCACACTACGAGAACAATTGCCCCAGTTGGCAATACCGTAACACATATGTGAATGAAAGTAGGCAAAGTAGACTAGTGAAGCAGTTTTGGTATCAACTTGTTGCGTCAATAGTCTCAATGAGTAACAAACAGAACTAAGTTTGCGCACGAGGCGATCAATGTGCAAGTTCCACTTTAATTTCATGTCGACTTGCAAGCTGAGGAAAGTCGCATGATCAGAGAACTTATCCGTTACGATGTTGTTGGTTTCTGTTGTAAAACGAACTAACTTAGTTTTCTGTACATTGAGTGTTAATTTATTGGCGGCGAACCAAGTATTTAGGTCTCTAGATGCAGTCTCAATCTTCGCATTGAGATTATTTAAATCAATGTCCGTAATTAACAAATTAGTGTCATCTGCGTATAAGACAGATTTTATAGGGTCCATATATTCTGGAAGATCGTTAATATACAAAAGAAAAAGCAGGGGACCTAATATTGAGCCCTGAGGCACGCCACAAGAAATGCTCTCCCATTCTGACAAGTACACCTCACCAGCTTTGTTTTTTAAGGCTACCTTCTGTTTCCGATTGTTGAGATAAGATTCAAAGAGTGCCAAAGCGTTGCCTCTGATCCCATAATATTCTATTTTTTGGAGGAGTATGCTGTGGTCTACAAGATCAAATGCCTTCGAGAGATCAGCAAAAATTCCGGCTACCTTTAGTTTTTCATCAAGGGAATTTTGTATACTCTGAATAAACTCGTACATAGCGGTGCTCGTGGATTTTTGTTTGAGGAAGCCGTGTTGAGCAGGAGTAATTACTTTATACTTCGTCAAGAATTCAAGTAACTTTTTGTGTAAAATTTTTTCTAGTATTTTTGAAAATATCGGAAGTAGAGAAATTGGTCTGTAATTTGATGCGTCGGTGGGCGAACCCTTTTTGAAGATCGGAATAACTTTAGCAGCTTTAAGAGAGTCGGGAAAAATGCCGGTAGAAAGACACGCGTTGAATATGATTTGAAGGGGAGTAGCTATGACTTCGGCACAGTAGTTCACGACTTTGCTTGAGATGCCATATATATCCGCAGATTGGGTACATTTTAGCTTTCTTATTACGTTTATTATTTCGATACTGGTAACCGGTTGAAGAAAAATGGAATTCTGAACACTCGGTACGGCGTTTTGTAGCAGTTTATAAAAAGCACGAGCTTCTGATGGCTTATTATTAGAAAATTGATCCGACACATGAACAAAATATGAATTAAATATACCCGCAGCGTCTCTGTTGGTGAAAGTTTTACCGTTGTCGACAAGCTTAATATCTGCCACGTTATAATTGACTTTACCTGAGATATTTTTAATCACCTCCCAAGTTGCTTTTATTTTGTTATTTGAGTTTGCTATGTACTCCGATGTATGTAATTTTTTAGCAGCTACAAGCACTTTCCTGTAGATACGTCTATAAGATCGGAAGAAAGTCAAGAATTGTGGCGATGAATTAATATTTTTAAATTTATTCATTTGGCAGAGCCTTTCGCGAGAAACTAGTATGCCTTTAGTTATCCAATTTTTTACTTTGATATTGGGTCTATTCTTTAATTTAAGTGGAGCTGTCTCGTTGATGACTAATAAGAAATAATTTAGAAAAGTTTCGAACATGTCATCAGCATTCTTAGTTTTATTAACATCTAAAATAAAATCCCATTGTACGGTCTCTAGTCTATTTGCGATAATTCTGAGTTTTGCAGAGTTAAGGTTTCTAGTAAGTAGTACTGAGTCTTTAGGGCTAGGTTTGCAGATTATTTCACTCTTTATGTTCATTAACATACCCTTGTGATCGGATAAACCTGTTTCTATTATATTAACATTGTAAGAATCTATGTGAAGGTTACACAACAAATAGTCAATGCAAGTTTCTGAAAAGGCAACTCTAGTGGGATCTAAGTTAGTGACGGAAATGCCGTAGGATTTAAGCATGGTCTCAAGGTCGCGTTTATTACTGGACTCGCGCAGGTAGTCAACGTTGAAGTCGCCTGACACAATAACAGTCTTATTTTCCGCGTTGATTTTCCTTAATACACGGTCTAGAAGCGAAATAAAACTTGCACAATCGCTACCCGGTTGGCGATAAATTGATAAAAATATGACATTTTTAGAATTATTAACGGTTGTTAGTTCAACTGCACTGCACTCGAAAACACATTCACGACTGAGATTACGAATGTCTGGCCTATCTTTGCTCTTTTCTAATAGCTCGTTATTAATGAAAATGCACGACCCCCCATTTTTCATTATTGTTCGACTGAAATTTGATACCCTAGCATAACCCTCTAGGACAAAACAATTAGCTTCGTCTTCATTTTGCCAGTGCTCCGTCAAGGAAAGAACATCAATTTTATCCTGACGAGATAGAAACAATTCTACGTCAAGTTTTTTATTTCTTAAACTTTGAATATTTTGGTAAAAGATAGATAATTTAGTAGCATTTAACTCAATACTGCCATAATCATTTGAGAGTTGAGGAATATTTGACGACTGTCTACAAAATTGCTGAATAACTGTCGGGTTAAATACGCGAAATCTGACGAGAAATATTCAATACAAATTGTCGTTTACCCTTATAATTCATATGAAGTCCGTGAGTGGTATAACCAGAACGGGGTAGGTTATTAAATAGATCAACAATACTCACATTTTTAATTTTATCAAGGCCCATAGCCAGTAGTCGCCGGTTTTCGAAGATGGTCCGGCGCTGAGCAGCAGGGTCGTCGTGTCTCGCTGGGATGGGGCTCACGAAGATCTTCTTAGCTCGCATCTTTGGCAGCACTTTCTGGAGTACAGTCCAGTCCACTTTACCTTTTTCACTAATGTCGTTTGTACCACCCACTAGTACAACGGCATCTGCATCATTAGTTAAGGCTGGCGCGTCCTTAACTACTTCCGATAGAGGGGCTCCGGGCTTCACAATACCACAAACTTCGAAGTCATTCCCCAGTTCTTCTTTTAATAGTTCACTACACCCGCGTCCGTGAGATGACATTAATAGAACTACTTTCTTCTTTTTCGTCGTTGCTGGCAAGGTTTCTAACATATCTTCTGTACTTTTCTGGATAACTTCCTGTTCCGCCTGATATTCCGTTGGACGGAGAGCCTTAATCAGTGTCTCTAGATCCTTCACTCGATTTTCCAGAGACTTGCATCGTTCGCATTTATGTTGGCTCACTTCATATTGTTGCTCGTTGTCATCAAATCTTCGGCGTAAGGTTGGTTTCTTACCAGTCGTGGGCAAGCCCATAGCTTTAAGACGCTTCTTCAGCTCGGAGACGGTAAGTGTGGCGGACTTCCCGGTCATGCTAACTGCAAATTTTTCCTTCTACGGACAATGAGGAAAACACGTCCGAACCCTACGGAGGTCTGTACTGTATATTAAGGAATGCTGAAAGTAAGACATATAAAATTTACCTAGGAAAATAGCGTCAAGATTCAGAAATTCACCCTTATCGCATTTTGTCCACAACATGGGATTTAAGCCTTTGTGTTCTGATGATAAGAAGATTCACGCAACGTTAATTCAGATAGACAACAGAACTTCTGTTTTTTGCTGCTACGAATGTCCTCACCCTCAAGTTTTAGTTGAAAAGGAATATAAGTAGCACTGTAGGGCTTTTTCTTGAGCACAAAATTAATTTTTTTTAAAAGAAAGGATTTTACTTTCCTGGGTTAGCTTAGGCACGGAAGGAAGCTAAATCTAAAGAGTTAAATTAAATAAATTAATGACCTGTCTACAGACATTTTAGAATATTTTAACGAGGTTTCAGCACCTTTTCGTACATTCATCAAGTTGTTTATAATGTTTTTTTTAGGGCAACATGCTACATGAGGGTGAGCCACATTGGACAACTCCCCTTTAATAGCATAGGAAGGGATTTGAAAGGGGGGATGCGGAAGGGTAGAGGAAGTTATCCAAGGGTTACTAGGGCCCCCGGGCTATGGTTTAAGGATCCTACCCGGCATTCGCCTAAAGAAATGCAGGGAAAACCCTAGGAAAACCTGCATCAGGTAGGTCGGGCATTGGGTACTTGTCCCACGCCCTTCCGATAGCGGGAGAGGATTTTGCTGTGGGGACGCAGCATTCCCTTCTCCATGCCTCGACCAGGTTAGGAGGCAGCTGGCCGGCTGTTCAAATGGGAACGGCGAACAACTCTTACCGTATGCCCAAGGTCTGTGACCCCGGAACATACACCTCTCAGAACAGGCCGAGGAGCCTCGGCTTGTGGGAACCTTAGTTCAAAAACGGAGAGGAAAAGGCATCCCCGAAGGTAGCCCCTTCGCATCTCTCCTAAAAGATTATCTAATCAGAAAGTGTTTATAATTCTGTATTTCTCTTTCTCCCTCGAGTGCCGAAAAGACAATTTAAACATCAAAGTATCCGTTATAGGAATAACACACACACACACACACACAAACACATTGCTTCGGCGGAAGGTCAGAAACTGATCCTTGAAGCGTCTTATCACCGACTTTTTTTTTAGTCACAGTAAACGATAAGAAATTTCACACACCGCAGGCCACGAGGATCGCAGATAAAGTGGACGTCGCTTGTAGAAGCCAACACAAGCCGTGACTCTTATAAAACCTTTTTTCTTTCTCTTGAAAATATTCTATAACTGTCGCAGTGTCCGACTGTAAAAATAAGGAAGTCTTGTCGGGCGAAATAGCGGACGTACATAAATATTTTTATTATTATTATTGGTACAAGTTTGACTGGACAGTGTGAGCTCAGGCAGTTGGAATTCTGTTTGGATAGTTAGTCGTTAGAGTCAATACATCAGTGACACTCGTCGGTTGTCTCAAACGCTTAGGTTTCAAAATAACACACTCGATGACGACCTGTTTATATTCTCGTCCACGGCTATTATCGCTCTGTATATCAAAGAAATATTTCCAGCGCGAGTTGCATAAAAAAAACATGACGCCACGCCGATCCCCCAAAGAAAAGAACTGAATCTGCTTTTTTTTTTGCACGTCGTCGGAGAACCTCATGCTGATTCTGATCCGCAACGTTTTCGACAGTGGTGGTGGTGGTGGTAGAGGGAGGCGTGGGAGGGGCGATGGATATTAGTGAGAAGGAGAATAACACGACCTGAAGCACGGGCTCTGTATTTGACCGTAGTTCTGATGAGTTATTAGTAATCATATAGAATGTCAATATTTTGAGTGAACAAAGCCATCGCCGAAGACGGCCAAAGTGGAATATAAAGGAATCCCCGGGGGAGCAAAACAGGCAGGAAAGCTTTAAAGTGCACAGAATGATGGTGACGATCTACTTACATATTCATCCAATCGTTCCGAACTCAAGGTATCAGGAAAATTTCCCGATCGGGTTGCACGAAGTGGACGACCATCCTTAAAGGAACGCACTATTTCTTTTTATTATTATTTTTTTCACAACACTCGTCGGTTTGTCTCCGGCAGATCCTGGTTCTCCACGTCGTCGTCGTCGTCGGTGGTGGCAAGGGAAGGAGGGAGGCACAGAGGGACAACGAGAGAGTCGGGAGAAGCATGAGCTCTGTAAACAAACAGCCTATGGAGCAGGTTGGGGTCGATGACCCGGCAGTGCAGGTGTCGGGGGGGAAATGACGCGGACGCCTGTGTGGCTGAGCCGGCACTGAGCTCAGGCACGCCCCTGCCAGGCCCGGCCCGTCTCGTGTCCGCACGCAGGATCTAGGATCCGCCATCCTGCTCCTTACGTCACCAACACTCGCACTCCTCCAGCAACGGGGCAATCTCCAATAAAAAAAAATATGTATACTCAATAAAAATAGTCAGTCATTGGTTGTAAGTGGAATTTCAAAAAAATTCTCCACTCCGATAAGCTGAGAATTTTCCTCTGGTTGAACGAAGGTAATAAAAATATAACACTAAACTGGACGCTACTGATACAACTGCGAATTTTTCGCCAAATGGTCGTACCGGAAAGCAGTGAGACATCAAGACATGACTTTATATACTTATGCAACAGTGAATGTTGTCGTGATATTGACACCGGTTTTGGAATCGCAGTCTTCGAGGCTGACGAGATCAAAAAATAAACTGGGCTCTTTGAAGAAGTTGAGGGGCAATTTATTCGGAGTTAGTCCGCGAAAGTTGTTTCCAGCTATGAGACTCCACAGGCCCGCTTGTTTCATCCAGAACCCTGGATAATGCAATATGACACTCTTTAACTACTACGGTGACATGACCCAGTAGTGTTGCAACCGAAAGGTTTGTGTCTCCTACAGAAACCCATAATAACATTGAGGGACAGTTTTTCGTTCAAAAGCGTAAAATTTCTGATCTAGCAGGCTGACACCAATAAAAAAAAACTCAGATCAAATCCGAATAAATATTTAACAATTCAACTCTGTATGGTATCGTTTAGATGGAATGATTTTTTGTCCTTGCTCCCTTATTGTTACACCAACCCTTCGGTTCTCCTAATTGTCGTTGCGTTTTCGTCGCTTTTGAGTGTTGTCAACTGACCAGTGCA
Organism: Zhengitettix transpicula; assembly: GCA_037074705.1. Classification (NCBI taxonomy): domain Eukaryota; kingdom Metazoa; phylum Arthropoda; class Insecta; order Orthoptera; family Tetrigidae; genus Zhengitettix; species Zhengitettix transpicula. Next base: position 20,441,432 of record CM073592.1, on the reverse strand, counting down.
GTTGTGTTTCACTAGGCTCTTCTTAGCTCGTGACGAAAGGGACAAGGATCCCAGAAACGTTGTGTGGTATTTATATTACCCTGTATTGGCTATTCTTCATTGTTTTCTGTCTGACCTGAATTTTTCATTTGAATGATTTTTTGTTAAATATTAATTTATGATTAATATTTCCCTACATTTTTTATTTTATTTAAATATAATAAATAATAAATATTAATTAAATGACTATCATCCTATTTTGTTATTTATCATCATCCTATTCTAGTCACAGAAATTTAAATCATTCCTGGTGCTCGAAAAACCCATTCGTCCAAAAATGTTCTGCGACGAATAATTTTGATCAGCTGATTTGGTTGCATCGCAAAATAGGAACCGAAAAGGAGCTTTATTTCCTGACGACCAAATAATTATACTAGAAGACGAGGATGACGTAAACAATATGATTCAAAAACTAATGGAAAAGTGTGATAAATACGGACTAGAACAAAATCCAACTCCAGAAAACAGAATATAAGGTAAAAGAGGCACCGCAGGAAATAAACTCACAGTATGGTAGAATAACAGCAATAGGTATTATTCATTAACAATATTAACCGATGATGGATATAGCGGTAGAAGAGAAAATAAGAAAGGAAAAAAGACTGTTGCATTCAGTTATACGCAGTAAAGAAATATCAAATAAAATTGAAAGACAAATATATACTCGTACATATACGCATTGTTACGTCCATGACCATCAGCCATCTTCCGTATTCCTCCGAGCTGGTAGTAGTTCTCGTGGATGTGTGCCACAAGGTGATTTTCACTACGTCAAATATATATTTTTACATGTATTACAAACAGTTAATTTTTTTCTTACGATTCCAGTCAAATATGGTACATTAATAATGGCGACAACGGTTGAAAGGTACCTGTGCAAGAAAAATATTTTACTGTTGGAGCATTCTCAGAATATCACTGAATTTATTCGTTTTTTTATTCACCCTTAAAGTCCACCACACGCGTTACACGTTCACCAACTTTGATATTTTTTTGGGTGGGACAACGAAGGGTAGCTCACATTCCTGTCCGTTTTCCGTGCAATACCACTTAAAATACCGCCCATGTAATTAACTAGTTCCTCATCTTCCGTGAATATATATATATATATGGTATCTACATAGTAAAAAGGTCGGTTCCATACTTAAATCAGACCGGGGGGGGGGGGCCAAAAAGACATAATTCGGCTTGTAAGTAATGTAAGGTAATTCAAGTGGTGATTCTACGACCATGGGAACAACTTGGAGGTGTGGTACAGCTTCCTAAAAAATACACATTTGTGTAGGAATGTATAGTCGGAAGTGACGCGTTGGGGCACGAACACGAAAAAAAAACTAGACATGAAAAGAAAATGATTGTTTACTTACAACACTATTGCAATGTGTTTCTTTCCAGAAATGTTTACCAAAAAAAATGTGCCCAAAATAGCGATCGCCAACTAGGCACTTGTGATTGACTGGAAATGCTGAGGGTAGAGGGTATCAGTGTGATCTGGTGCATCTGCCTAGCATCTTTGGAACTGTTCGCCAATCACTCCTCTACCAAGCATCTATTACTGTTGTTGGCCGCAATTTTTGGGAATTTTTGTTGTAAACATGTCTGGAAATAACATCTTTGCGGTGGTGTTATTTTTCTTTTCATGTCTCATTTTTTCATGTCCCTGCCTCAATGTTTGGTTTCGTAAGCTGTACCACATCTCAAAAAATTTTTTTCCCTAACCGTACAATCGCCGTCCATGTCTTTCGTTATTCCTAAAATGAAATGCACCATAAAGATAATAATTATTTTTTGTTATTCATGTTAGTGAACATAAACGGGGAATTATTTATCCAGTGTAACCATGATATAATAAAACTAAAATGGTCACAAGCATACAAAGAGGAATAGCAACATTAAAAATGAAGAGAGAAAATAAAATTTAAAAAAATTAGTACATATCCAAAATGAAATGATTTTAATAAGTAAAATATATAATTTCACGTAACCACTATAGACTACATAGTACGTAGATAAATTACAGATATTATTAATTCTCTCAGCAGTCTGTGTTTTGTGTATTACGTTTCAATACAAAGTTGTGTGTGTAATCAAATTACTTAAATTAATTAAACAAATGGGCTCTCCCGCCATCGTAAGGGCGTGGGACAAGTACCCAATGCCCGACCTACGTGATGCAGGTTTTCTAGGGTTTATACTGCATCACTTTTAGGCGAATTGCCAGGTAGGATCCTTAAACTATAGTCCGGTTAACCTTTGGCTACCTTCCTGCATCTCCCCTTTCCTATGCTATTAAAGGGGAGTTGCCACCACGTGGTTTACCCTCATGTAGTACTCTAAATAAAATAATTCCAATTTTAAATTCCGTATTACGAAGGTTATTAATCACCATTTGTTAAGGACACATTTCATGCTGAAATATCCTGTTCATGACAATGCTCATTGATGTATTTAAGTATATGTATGTATTGTACATCACGGCTCTGTCTCATGTTCGCAAGCTGTGTTTAGTGAAACATTTTCGAAGACGGAGGTGATCGACCTTTCAAGCATTCGTCCCGACGGTCGCTTTGTTTGTTACGGCGTATTTTCCAGAAAATAATACAAATGACTGCGCGCGCGCGTTTACGTACCAAAACACTGAAATTCTTCCACGTCTCGGAATTCTTCCCTTTCTTCTTCGCTATGCGACTCAATTTGATTGGCACGGCTAATTGGACTTCATCTAAAGAGACCAAGATATTGTCTGCGACTTCATATAACTTCCACTCCCCCTCAGCCCCCTCTCTAATGTAATACGATTGCTGCTCCACCGTCGTTATTACCAGATCCAGTTTTTTTCTGTTTTCAGAAATAATTGAAAAAACGCTCCAAAAATTAATTATTCCTGAAACGGTTTCACAGATTCTAAATTATAATTAAAAACCAACCGAAAATATCGATATATTTTATTATCGGAAAATTAAAAAATAATGACACTCATATTTTACTATAATCTACGGTCTTAGAGGATGTATAATAGAACAATCCTGACACGTCAGAGTCAGCGAACTCTCCGGTGTTAAAGTGAAGATAATAGTAAACTAGTGATGAAACAATGAAAGAATTTTTTTTAATCTTAATGCATCTGTAAATTATTAATTGATTTATTTGTGATCGTAATAATTAAATTAAAGATATTAACGGCCTATATAGACAATTTAAAAATATTTCCTCAAAAACACTTTGACGACGTGCCAGTACATCTTTTTTTGTACTTTCATCAGGATTCAATCAGGTTTTAACGTTACTACGGTACCAATGTTGTGTCATACAAAATTTACCGTAAATATTTCTTATTATCCTTATAATAAAATATTTAAAATCAAATCATAACGTTAAAAAAAGTTTAAAAAAATTTATTTAAAAATTTTAAGGCCTCAACATGTGGATTTAGTGTGGTTTTAATTCCCGTAAATTACGATTTAATAAATTTTGTTCAGTGTCGAAAATTTCCACTTAATTTATTCCAATCAAATTCGTGGTTTCCTTTTAATTTATGTACACGATTTATAGATTTGTGATTGTTTTTATGATCTTTTAACCTAGTGTCAAAGACCACGTTTAGTTTGCCCAATGTAACATTTTCCACAATTATTTTACATCTATTGACGATTCGCATGATAACTTTTCATCCTTAAACATGGGTAACCTTAACTTAATTGTAAATTAATATTATATAAATAAATTTTGAAGTTTTATTCTGGTTGCCCTGACTGTTCTAACCTTACATACTAGTTTTACATTTATTGGTAAATAATTCCTAAAATTATTTTTGTCTCCTTCACTTAATTCTATTTTTCTTCTTAACATGTTAAACCTAAATCTATATTTTTTCTAATTTGAATATTTCAAAATTGCACGATTAGTTAAATCAACTTTTATGTAATCTTATAAGCACTGTACGAACAATGCAAGATTAAGTTAAAGGAATGTGCTTCAGTGGTTAGAAGGCAGAGACATCTGGACAGTCCGATATTGAAACTGATATTTATGGAAATTGTTCAGTGATTAATGGAAAGACTTACCGCAGGTTCCGAAGACAGATTCTCGGATTAGTTCTCCTCCTCGTTTCATTTGCATTAGGAAGACGGAATTAATCCTCTCTGCAGACAAGACTGATAATGTTGGATAACGGAGAGCTTCAAACGTGCCAAACTGAAGGTATTGGGTTTTGTAATTATTTTACCTATGTCCCAAAAATTTCAAAATGCCAATATTTAATTCTTAAAACTTAAACCTTGGTGAGGATTACATTTTATTATATAAATTTACTAAGAAAAAATCTTTAGTGTGATAGAAAATAGTTTTAATTGTTCCTTAATTAACTTCTTATTGTTTCGGAGAATAGTCCTCGATTCCTGATTCCTCTGATCGATGTTCCAAGTTTAAGTTTCCTGTCCAACGTTCCGTTCCGTTGATCTTGACATCCTTCGCGCGTCTGTATTCACCCCACGTGGAAGAGTATTATGGCGATTCCTAGTAATCAATCACAACCTACGGCGGAGAAGAATGTCAAGGATTATTGCTGTTGTTTGCTTCACCGTTGTTGGTATTGCCCATTGATATGTGTCCACTGCACCGAATCAACATTCGTCAGACATACCACAAGGATTTGACAATGGCTCCTCCGCCTTGAATGGAATATTTTTTGGGGACTCTCTTCTCTTCCTCCGTGCAAATATTTAATGAAATGGAGGTCGGCGCATTCATGGCCCAGAAGGTCGAAACACATCTCTGATTGGAACGAGGGATTCAGGGTCAGCATCTCCATATCCACTTTCTTCGGTTTCCATTTTGTTGATCACCAAATTCTGTATTGGATCCAAAAAAAAAAATCAGCGGTTTGAGTCTCCCTCAAGGAAGTGTAATTGGTCCATCTTCACCCTCGACATTCCTAATATCCCCTCTACCACCACCTGAGTATTAGCAGACGATATCGCAACAAACCACCTTCAAACATTCTTAAACCTTATTTCAATCTGGGACAACGACTGGCGCATAGTCATCAATCCTTCCAAATCCGTAACCGTTCCCTTCTCCCTAAAAAGAAAAGACTTACGACCTATCAACAACTCCACTATCCCTACTAAATCTTCCCATAAATACCACGGCCTAGCCCTCGACTCCGAACTAACGTGGTCCCTTCACACTTCCCACCTTAAAAAAATAATACAGATTACACAAATTAAAACCATTACCGAACCCAAAATCTCCTTTATCCTTCACAACAACAAAAAACTCCTTTACACATCCCTCTGGTTTTATATCTGGGGTTCTGCCGCTACCGCCCACATAATTAAAATTTAAATATCGCAAAATAAAATCCTCCGCTTTATAACTAACTGTCCTTGGTACGGTACTAACTCTATAATCCACAATGACCTAAATAGTCCCTGAACCTAAAAAACCATAATTCAAACCGCCCTAATCCAACGTCATAGAAATCTCCACCACTTCAACCCCATTATCTCAAATACAGAATCCCATTCTCTTCTACTTAACCCCCTCAGAAGGCTAAAAAGAAAACGACAAATTGATCTGGGAACCACCGTAAATTAATTAATATATATATATATATTGTAATAAACAACTATAAATTATTTATTTATTTTAATTTAAAGAATTTGCCCCACGTTGGGCGCCAAATATGTAATAATTAAAAGGTTAGTTAAAAAGCTTTATTTAATTTAACGAGCCCCACGTTGGGCGCCAAAATGTAATAAACAACTATAAATAATTTATTTATTTTAATTTTAATTTAAAGAATTTGCCCCACGTTTGGCGCCAAATGTAATAATCAAATAATAAAAGTATTAAATTTTATTAATTCTTTTATTTAATTAAACCCAACCTGTTTATTATTACATTTAGGTTCCACAACGTGGGGCAAATTCATTTAAATTCTTTAAATTAAAAATGAATTAAAACTTCTATTATTTGATTATTACAATATATATATATATATATATATATATATATAATTCATAATTTTCTCTTCACCTACTCACTCAAGAAGCAACTACATTTCTTCAAGTTAATTTTAACATGTTAACGTCATCAATGTATCACAATTGTAAAATCTTTGGATTAAAAATTTTTCTGTAAGAAATTAATTAAAAAAAAGCGGTTCGATTCATCCAATTGGTAAAGAAAGACTTTAAGGCCGTGGAGGACCTTGGATGCGCCGCGTGAAGTTACAAGAACTGTTGATCTGCCTCAACCTAAGTCATGTTCCAACGCTGACGTTACCGTCAATTTACGACGTGTCATTAGTTCATTTATTCAGCATGTTTTTTTTTTTTTACAATACTGAATATCCGCGTTTCTTGCAACGCAATCGCCATTTTTCTATGTTAAGCACGTCTTCTTCTGACTCCTTCTCGCGTTGCTTCTTGAATATTATCGTGCAATTTCCTTCTAAGCCTTCCTCTTCACCTTCTTCCTTCAGGTTCACACTTCCAAATCTATTTTTAGGTGTCCATATCAGTTACGGTGTTTTTCTTGTACTTGCCCTTTAATTTTTTATTTTATTTATATAATTAATGTCTGCATTTAATATTTGATCTATGAAGCGTGTTCACAACATGTCCACCAAAACACCATTTTTTATTAGTAGTCCATATTTCTTCTTCGTATAGCAACATCTAAAAGTTACTGAATATTAGGAACACGGAAACAGAACAGAGACTCGTTAATTTATTTAATAAAGTATTATTCCTTTGAAATTGCAATCTTGTAGCCATCAAAAAAGAGAGATTGAATATAATCGAACTATTTATTACTATCAGCACTTTCGAGATACGAACATTCGGATAATAATTCTTTTTTATATATATAAATATAAGATGTGCTTCGGTTTCACTGGTAGTTGAATAAAGTTACTTTACTCAGCGTCTGTTTGCAAGCAGCTTCACTCTCTCTCTCTCTCTCTCTCTCTCTCTCTCTCTGTTCCCCCTCTCCCTATTGATCTCTGTCTCTCTCTCTCCCTGTGTGCATAAAGCGGAGCTAGCGACAGAAGCATATTTCTGGGAAACCCAACGTTTTCCTCCCGTCTGTCCCTTGCATACTTCAAATAACTTTGCGTAACGTCCCTCCGCTTCACCGGAAGCCGGGAAGAGGGTGCCTTGTGATGATCTTGTCAATATTGCTCATTCTGCTGCCATCGGCCTTGTAAATGTAAATCTCCGACTCGTTGATTTTTTTTTTGTTCCGCGAATCTCAAGAATTTAACACGAGAGGTGAATGTGCTTCTAATCGCTTGTAAAGAATTATTTTTGTGGGCTGGGTTTTTACGTTAAATCAAAATAAATATTTGACGAATAAAAAATTTTTTATATAAGTTTATTAAAGTTAAACATGAAAACTCTTATCTCAGGCACCTGTGGTTTTTAAATAGAAGAGATCTGCTGCCCGTACCAAATGCGTACTGCTATTCTGTGTTGTGTTGCCTGCTGTAGCTCTCGTACCGACGTCTCCGCATCTCACAGCCGTCGTACTAAATTGTGTGGTGCTATTCTGTGAACTCTTCACTAACCAATTGTGGCCCCTTTCTCACGACGATTCTGCCTCGAACTATATCAGAGACAACAACTTTACGGAGCCTTTCTTTATCACATCCACCAGCTTCGGTGATCGCAGAACAACTGTCCAGTTTCCAAAAGCTTATCTCCGTCCCCTCCATTACATCCTCCCATTCTTTTACTTTTTTCATTGTTAGAAAACTTCGTCGAAATGATTCTTCCATTGTCACAAGATTTATAGCACGCAGCTGCAGTTCCGTAGTCAACAATGGCTAACCATTCTGTCATGTTGAGGCCAACAATCGAGACAGGACACGAAATGACTTGGATGGATATATTTATCTCCTCCACCCCCACGCACGTGCACGGTTTCGAATTCTCAAGACCACAGAAAAACAACACTTCCGAGACAAAGAATAACTTAAACCTAAATACACGCTTTACACGCTACGTCATACCTACGTCATACCATTACTTTATCGATAACAGATTTTCCGGAAATCGATTCTGCTTATGGGTAGGAAAGACGACATTCATAGTCTCCAAAGGGCCGTGATTTAGTTACAGGAAGTAACAGCTGAGGCGGACGTTGATGCAGTGGATCCAATCGGTTAGTAACCTTTATCTAATAAGTTAAGGGCCTGAGGGTTGAAACTGATTTACTGATCTGTATTAGGATCGATATTCCATTACTAGTCGACAAACTACTTGAAGAGAAATTTAAGTGAGTCCTTCTTCAACGGTTTCTTCAGTTACAATACGCATACGAAAATAGTCACTAAGGCTTTTGAGTGTTGTCAACTGACGTGTGCAGTTGTGTTTCTCTAGGCTCTTCTTAGCACCTGACGAAAGGAACAAGGATCCCAGAAACGTTGTGTGGTATTTATATTACCCTTTTTTTGTCTGTATTGGCCATCTTTCTTATTCATAGTCACTAAACCATAAGACTGAAAAAAATATATTTCAAAAAAATAAAATTCAACCACCGACATGCCAAATTAATTTTTTTATATATATACGGTTCTCGTCTAGGAGAACTTGAACGCAGGTTTCGTGACAGACGGGGGTTACGAAGGCCGTGGGGCTGGTCTCCTACCTACACCAGAGTTGAGAACGGACCAAGTAGGGTTCCGGTGACGCCACCGATGTGACGCAAGTGACTCCGAGGAATGCAGAGGTTCTACATTGACGTCACATCGCAGTCGTCCTTGGCTGGAAGGTAAAGTGATACGCGGCCATCTAAGTGGCTCGTGCCAAGTGCCGATTCATGTCGCCTTACCAGCTCCACACAACTCCAGCTTGCTTGCTTCCTTGCTCCAGAAGGAACAACCCGATGCACATCTCAAAACCGATAACGCCTTTACGTTTCGATAACCAGGTCGACTACGCGTAAACACGATGAGGTCAACACAGGTGCTATTATAATAATTGTAACTACTTGTTATGAATCAAACGACATATACGTTCTCTTCATATCTTTATTTACATTGATATTTAAATCACAGGGGCTTTCGTTGCCCTTCCCATAATCATCTGTTTTTTTTTCAAAAAAAATATCAATCATACATACATACGTAATTTTACGTACAACATATAATTATTCTTTTTTACATTACATCACAATACATTTTCATTAGTATTTCCTTCCCTGTCATCCACCGTAAATTGTTGTATGTAAAATTATGTATGTTTGATTGATGTTTTTTTTTAAAAAAACCGGATGATTATGACAAAGTCATCGAACGCTCATACGGTTTAAATATCTAAGAAAATAAATATATGAAGAGAGCTCATATGTGGTTTGATTAATAAAAAGTTGTCGTCACTTGACAGTGCTTTTTAAAATAATTATAATTTTCAAAGATAAAACTACCTTGAATTTTACAGACTATAGAATATTAAATTAATTGAAAATTACTAAACATAAATATTTATGAATATAAAAATATTATTATAAAATATTAAAATTTTAAAATAGAAACTAATAATTTTTAATTCTACAAATTAAATTTTTCTACTATTAACAAATAGCTTTTATAATATATAGTTTACTGAATTGTTGAACTCCAGAAGATATTTGTTTTACTAATGCAGTATTTATTATGCTCAATTAATCTGTATATATTTTTATATATATATCCAATTTTTCGTTTCTTATTTCAAACTTTTAAAGTCTGTTTTGAATTAATAAAACAATTAATGGCCTTATACAGAAAATTTTTAATTTTTTATTTATATTTTGACGACGTTACGTTACGATGCGATTTATTCTATAAATCTAATCAAATTTAAATACTTCCTCTGTACGAAAATACCTGAAGAAGATACAAAAAGGTATCGAAACGTCGTCATAATTTAAATAAAAAATCAAAAGTGCCTCTAAAAGGTCATCAAATGTTTTATCTTATTTTAAAACATTTCCAAAATTCACCGGAATTAATACCTGTTACGTTTTTATTAATTGCAATTAGCATTAATAGTTGTAATGATTTAAAAATACTGTTTAAATGTTTATTAATTTAATTAATTTTTTTTGGAGGTGTAGACAGGTTATGTATATGGTAATCCACATAGTGGCAACTCCCCTCTTATTACATAAGAAAGGGAGTGAAAGGGGGTATTGCGGAAAAGTAGAGGAAGGTAGCCAAAGGTTAACTAGGGGCCCCCGTCTTATGGTTTAAGGATCCTACCCGGCAATTCGCCTAAAATAATGCAGGGAAAACCGTAGAAAAACCTGTATCAGGTAGGTCGGGCATTTGGTACTTGTCCCACGCCCTTCCGATGGCGGGAGAGGGGGTTTGCTGTGAGGTCGCAGCTTTCCCCTCGCCGTGTCTTGACCGATTTAGGAGGCAGCCGGCCGACTATTCCAATAGAAACAACAGACAACTCTTGCCATAAGCCCAAGGTCTGCGTCCTCGGAACATACACCTCTCAAAACAGGGCGAGGTGCCTCGGCTTGTGGGAACCTAAGTTCAAAAAAAGGAACCGTCATCAACTTATACTCTTCATTTTATAACCGTGAGAGTCTCTGGATTTTTTATGGCTTCTTTCACCACCAGTTTCATTGTCTCCTTTCCCAATGGACCAAAAAAAACCTTCAACCTATATATACCATCATTTAATTTTCATCTAATGTTATTTAAAGGTCACGTGATATCTATCAACTTGTTTAGGCGGTGGAGCTTCTCCGTTCAAAGTTCTGCAACAAAGAATTGTGAAGAAACCATTGAGGTGTCAACACTTCCCTTGTAGTATCTTGTTTTCATTCAGTTGTTTGTTAATTTGAGTGCACCTGGCGGATGAAACTCTCACGTCACGCACTTTGCAGAAAATCAGGTTAACACGCAGTACTTGGTTTTCCGCCTTTCTTGCTCATCTACCGCTGGAGTAACCGACAGAAATTCATTCTATTTATAAGTGGACTTTTTAACTTAATAAATCGATCAAAATTTTACCTCATGGCACCGTTTTTATAAATTAAAAAATATAAAAAAGGTATATATTGGCCTGTAGTCTGTTCTTTGCCTCTCTACACGACGTTTTTAAAACATGTCTTTAAATAATATTACTAGAACCAGTACAGTGACAGAATGTTACTCGCTGGAGTCCTTTACAAGCGAAAACAACGTCCGGCTGATACGTTCTTAATAACGAAATGATTAGACATCTGGACCAAATTATCGGAACACTGCGTGGATCATCGCGTCCTGACATTCTCTCGCGGTACCCAGATTGAGTTTTCATTTATGCTGGGTATCAACGCAACAAGTCGTAAAAAGAAATGTGATATTTCTTGTCATGGCCGTCGGAGGTGTCTACAGGAAAGTCACTTTCATCCTCGGTGTTGATGATTCATCTTGGGATCGTCACTGATGTATTCGATTTACGACTTCGAGCATAATATATTCACTGTCACAGAAGTTGAAAATCTTACGCTGCTTCGGACCCACAATCGAGTTGAAGAAACCAGCAACTCCCGGAACCATCGCTAAACCAAATTCATATTGGTAAAAAATCTTCAGTCACGTGGTAGGCCCGCCGTAACAGTCGTCATACGTCGAAAAAATTGTATATGCCTAGCCCTGTGACCCTGCTGAAGGTTGGCTTGTGTGGGTGGAGCAGGGACCCTGCGGTGGAGCGCATTCCGTTCGCCCACGACGGCCGCCCAGTTCCTTGGCCCTGATTCGGGAGGACAGGCTTCGAGTCCCGTCGGACCGGTCCTGCACGCACGCGGTCAAGGACTGCCAAGGTCGCCGCACACTCTGACAGCCCACATGTGAGGATCAGGACCTTCCTTCCAGCTGGACTACGTCAAGGATGTCGACGTCCCTTATCAATCCTCATCATAATCACAATTGCCGACATATAATTGTTTTACCATTACCTACAACTCCTTTCTCACCTTCACCATTCTGCTAAACCTCGTTCAAGGAATATAATAGTAATTTAAATCACCAATAATTTGTTTTGAAAATGTCGTCAACCTTTTTTAAAAATTTCATAATATTTAAATAATTCTACCACAGTTAAACATATAGTTCTAGATATAATTAAAGATTCATGGTACGGATGCACGTAATTTTGGGTAAATATGTATATCAAAAAATGACTCAGTACCAACATAAAACTACTTAACTTCAAGAATATAACATTTCTAAAAAAAGAAAGACTGAAAATTGATAACTTGTTGAATTTTAAAAATTTGCCCCAATTTAAATGAAAAAACTAACGCTGCATTTTCAAAACTTGGATTTTAAAATTTTGCAGAGCTTTCGGCGGTTTGCCAAATTTATGTTTACAAATAAAGATATATTTTTCAAAAAGCATTTATAATTTAACTACGATCTCACATACATAAAAAAAATATATAGTTTTGTAAATTAAAATTTTTTTTATAAAAAAACCATTAAATTTGAAAATGACTAAAGATCAGCAGTGCACAAATCTTCAATTTGTCCAAAACTTATTTTTATCTGTCATGGAATTGTCCATTCACGTCTGCGACGGTTTCGGCGGTTTCCTATCTTACGGAAATACCAGGGAAGAACAAGAAGGTGTAGACAGGGTAATCCACATAGTGGCAACTCCCCTCTTATAGCACAGGAAAGGGATTTGAAAGGGGGGATGCGGAAAGGTAGAGGAAGGTAGCCAAGGGTTAACTAGGGACCACCGCGGCTATGGTTTAAGGATCCTATCCGCCAATTCGCCTAAAAGTGATGCGGGGAAAAATCCTAGAAAATCCTGGATCAGGTAAGTTGGGCATTTGGTACTTGTCCCACGCCCTTCCGATGGCGGGAGAGGGGTCTTACGGAAATTCCAGTAAAGCCAGAGGATTAGTTGGTTTTTTTTTCATTTAAATTGCTGCGATATTAAAATCATTAGGGGAAATTATAAAATATAAAAATGGAACTACTTTTTTAATTTTAACTGTTTTATGCTCTAGCAGGCCTTTTGGTATTATAAAAGAAAAATTAATCGTTAAGTAAATAGTAAATAGATTACAGAGACTTAAAAAAAATCTACCCCCCTCATTGGTCTTTATAATACGTTATAACCTCAATCCCTTTCTTACAATATCTCATATTAAGAATTCTTGCAAATAAATTGAAAATAAATTTAAAGTAGAATTATTATTATTATTATTTCTATGTTTATTACAAAACAGTATACATGGCATATTAGTGGAAACAAAATTAGTTGGTTGTAGTTTGATATGGATCGACAAGGGGCAAAATGGAATTTTTTTAATTATTTAATCAACGTATTGCAACCACAAATAATAAAATAGTAAATTCAATATTAAACATTCATCAGTTCTTAAAAGAAATGTCACGTTTCTTTCAAACTCATTCCAACAATTTCCTTATAAATCCGTTTTAATCCATTTAGTATTCTGCTTGTCCAAATATCCGTTAAATGAATGATGTTTTAATATAATTATAATAAATGATACCAAATGGACCGGAAGCTCCATCAACATACAAAGTCTGACACTTTTTCAATGTGAATAATATTAAAATAAAAAGTTTATATGTGACTGTTAAAAAAAAGGGTTGTATCATTTATAATATCCATACAGTGATTCTTAAGATATTATTATTTATTCAAACAATTTTTTTAAAAAAACTTTACAATAACATTGTATTATGATTCACGTAGTATTCCCATAATATCAAACAGAAAAACACATTATTTTGGGATTCTGATATTCCCACGTTATGCTGCTAGTCTTCTTATAACTTATAATTGGATAAGACACCTGAATATTTACCGATTTATAGTTCAATATATTGTGCTAATTTTCGAAATGTACGTCTCAAAATAAATCCCTGGTATTGGAGGTCAAACCCCACAAGCGATCAAAATTTTCTTCGTCGTTTCGTCATCATTATCTCTTAACACTCAAGTGCAATATTTATCAGAGCACGTTTTCACACGGAGGCTTACGCTTTTAATCTTCATAAATACGCGTGAGAGCAGGATAAATATTCCATTACAAAATCGCTCGTTATCACACAAATAAACGAGATGGAATCTAATCTACGAGAGTTGGACAACGTTTCATCTTCGTTTCGTAACTCGTACGCACTTCACAACAAATACATAACATTGACTATAATTTTGTTGTGAGCGTAAAAATTCAGACCAAGAAAATATTTTTTTTCAGTGCTTGGCACCATCACTTCTTGCACAATAGGGGCGTAGAAATTCACGTAAATGTACTATCGTGACGCGTCGCCCATCACGGCCACGACTAACAGAAACATGTTCATGTAAAAATGTTATTATTTACACTATTACCTTCTCCCAGTTATTCTGTAACGAACAGATATTTTTTTTTCTTTTTTAGGGCAACAGGCTACATGAGGGTGATCTACATTGGGCAACTCCCCTTTAATAGCATAGGAAGGGATTTGAAAGGGGGGATGCGGAAGGTTAGAGGAAGGTAGCCAAGGGATAACTAGGGCCCCCGGGCTATGGTTTAAGGATCCTACCCGGCATTCGCCTAAAGAAAAATGCACTGCGAGGGATTTTAGGAGAGATACGAAGGGGCTACCTTTGGGTATGCCTTTTCCTCTCCGTTTTTGAACTAAGGTTCCCACAAGCCAAGGCACCTCGGCCTGTTTTGGGAGGTGTATGTTCCGGGGTCGCAGATCTTGGGCATACGGTAAGAGTTGTTCGCTATTCCCATTGCAATAGTCGGACAACTGCCTCCTAAACTGGTCGAGGCACGGAGAAGGGAATGCTGCGACCCAACAGCAAACTCTTCTTCCGCTATCAGAAGGGCGTGGGACAAGTACCCAATGCCTGACCTACCGGATGCAGGTTTTTCTAAGGTTTTCCCTGCATTTCTTTAGGCGAATGCCGGGTAGGATCCTTAAAATATAGCCCAGGGGCCCTAGTTAACCCTTGGCTGCCTTCCTCTGCCCTTCCGCATCCACCCTTTCAAATCCCGTACTATGCTACTAAAGGGGAGTTGCCAAACGTGGATTACCCTCATGTATCCTGTTGCCCCAACCCCCCCAAAAAAACTAAACTTCGTAAATAAACATTAAACCGGGCAATTTTTTTCAGAAAAAAATTTATTAAATTAAACAAAAATTTATTACAATATTACGACGTTTCGTTTACAATTTTAGGACTTCCTCGGGTCACAGACCTAAATAAGCAAAATTTATACAATTAATTAAAAATGTAAAACTGACAATAAAATAAATAAATGTAAATGAAAAATTTACGTCTGATTGATAATAATGAATGAAAAAGACGGTCAATACAGACAAAAAGGGTAATGTAAATATCACACAACGTTTCTGGGATCCTTGTCTCCTTTCCTCAGGTGCTAAGAAGAGCCTAGAGCGACACAACTGCACTGGTCAGTTGACAACACTCAAAATTATTATTCATTATTCAAAATAAATAAATTATTAAAATTTACAGATTTGAATTTATTTTGTTAAAATGTAAATTATAAAAACTCAAGTTGTCTACAACCATCACAGGACGCTAAATTTATAATTTGACATCTAATATATATATTTATATGCATACATTTGAAACTGAAAGTTTGATTAGTTTATATTTTAACTACATTTATTTAAAAATCTGCAAGCTTCAATAATTTATTTTACTGTCTCCTTGTACAATTTTTAAATTTCTTATTTATTCTACACATTTTTCTTATTTAATCTTATTACCTTCTAAAATCCCTAAATAATGGACGAAACGTTCTAAGTTATAATTGTCAGATGATCTTAAATTTTAAATAAAAAATCAGGAATCAATTAAGTCGTAAATTAATTATGAATAACAATTTAAAACGTTTTAATAGAAATAATATTTTTTTTAAAAAAAAAGACACGACGTTTCATCCCTAATATTGTTTGTGACCGCTTCCTGTGACGTAAAATTAAATTTAATGATATAACCCAAATTAGTAATAACTAATTACGGGAAATGTAGAGGAACATAAATTTCTAATCGCTGCCATGAAATTATTTATTACAAATTTGAATTATATCATTAAATTTAATTTTTACCGCACCTGAAGAAAGTCACAAAAAAAATTGAGGATGACGCGATCTTGTCTGTTATATTATTATTTGTATAAGCATGTTTTATATTTTTATACAGAAAAAAAATTGTGGTCTTAATAGGCTGATATATTTTTCCAGTTTTCCTTTCAAGTTCCAGAAATACCTTTCCGCCCATATCAAAATTTTCCACTTTCAAATCCTCGAAGTGTAAGGTATTAATCCTTTTGATTTCGTGAAAGGTGTCGTATTTTTATGATATTTTAAAATAATATAATCACAATGCCTGGTTTCATCTTAAAATAACGAGGATTTGACGCAGTTTATTTAGATTTAAAAATTATTAAGCATTTTCATTCACGTATAAATAGACATTTTCGATTAAACGAATGAAGCAAAACGAAAAAATAACACCGTTTTAAATTTTTTTGAGAAAATTGGGCAAATATTCCCACCTATAGAAACAGGAATATGACCGTAAATTTCTGGATTTATTTTTTGAGACTTATTTTCCCCTTGAAAACCTGTACTGAGGAAAACGGCAGCTAAGAATTTCTGTAAAATGTGCAGCGATATCTGGAGATAAATTTACAATTTATATTCAGTAGTTACTGTGTATGAGTTTAGTCTGTTTGCTTGTTACGACTGAAATACTTAAAATCAGCCATTTCTTTTCATTGCCTTTGCGGACGAAGCAGCACCCTTGACATATTCGACTAAATTGCAAAAGAGGGACAACAGACGTGGCCTTTACCCTACACTGTGGTTGCATTGCTGTATATTGGGTGAGGTAATCAAGAGAGGAAAAGGACAGAGGGGGGTGGGGGAGGGGAAATAAAAGAGCAAAGTCAAGTCGAGAGAAACAAAGACTGCTGGAAAGAATTGCCAGAAGAGAGGTTTCGATGGGAGATATGGACCTCCAGTCGCTGTAAAACTCCCAATTTTATTGCTAACTGGATTTAGTTTCGAAACTGCTGTAACAAACTTTCAAGGTCTCGCCTGCTTTGTTTCTTTATTTATTTTGCATTAAACTGTGCTCTCTTTATTGCTCGACAGCGCCAAACACTGAGCTAATAAACCGAGGAGGCTGCCGCGATACAAACCTCAATCCTTGACCCAGAACAACGCAAGAAGAAGCAAGTGTATTAAGATAGGGAGACGTGGAAGTTTATGGATAAACGTTTCCGCCCCCCCCCCCCAAACCCCTGTCTGTAGAACCGTCGTTGCACATGTTTTCGCCCCCTACAAACTGTATCTGAAATTAAATTCTGAGTTCACATCAGATGAATCTCTGAACGCAATTAGTAAGGATAAAGTATATGAGAATATTACATATACAAAAGTGGCGTCCATATTGGAAGTCCTTAAAACCAAGACCCAGAACAAGACAAAGGACAGTGATCAAGGCGTACTCGTTCTGCAAGAGGAATAAGCCAATAAGGGAGTACAGAGAGAGAGGAAGGGAGAAGAAATTTCTTTTATTATTCTATTTTTTTTTCTTTGGCAAAACTCTTTTTTCCCCCCCACGCTCAGTGAATCTCGCGATCTTTATTAACTACACAATAAAGCGGAACCGAGTTTTTTTTTCTCTCCCTTTCCTTGCAACTCCGCGTGACCATCGTTCTCGATTTAGTGCAGAGATTGAGTTGGAAGGGATGTAAGACGTGACGTCCCGATTTCTTAGCCAATTGACCTTTCCTGCAGAGGAAGGAAAGAGTGAGAGATTTATGCAAGTTCTGGGATGCTGGCTTCAGAGCGTTCACACGATGCACTTCACAGCAACAAGCAATTTCAAATTCGCAACAACAAAAAAAAAAGATGCAGACATTAAACGAGGAAATAAACCGAAACCCGAAATGTCATCCAATGAATATTATTAGCAGGATTTCTTGATTATTCGGCCCGCAATTTTCTTTAAATTTAATAAATCTCGTGTTACCCACACGTGTGACAATATTTAGAATATACATCCACGAAAAGATAAATATTACCCTTCAATTTTCCACTCTAAAGGGTTTTTTCTCAGCACAGAAATCAAGGAGGAGATGTGATAAATTAAATCATTACCTAACTCAGAGAAATTTGTGTTATATATATTATTATAAATAACGGTAACAAATCAACTTCAGGTGTCACCACTCGTCTCTAATCGACATTATTACCTCAATATTTTTACATTACTTCTTAAAAATATTACCTTTTTATTTCACAAAAGTAAGATTTTTAATACAACTAACCGATATTATTACAACATCCTACAATATTTCTAATATTATTTATTAAAAAAAATTGAAAATTAGGTAAAAAAACAACCTTCATCTATTAATATAAAAAATGATGTAAATACTATAAACAAAATATATAACAAATTATTATTGGAAGTTTTTAAATGACAAATTGTATTCCATTTAAGCGTGTTCCATTCATGTATACAGGTGATTTGTTAAAATTTTAAAAAAATCAATAATTTAAATCATAATAAATTATAAAGCGTCTATTGATATGAAATAGGGTAAATAAATATACAAAGAACAGACAAAACTAAGAGCTAAATAAGAGAAAGGAAGTCTGTGAGGGCTATTTTCTCGCAGGCAATACCTGCGAGGGATGTTCTCTCACAGGCAGAACCTTGTAGGAGAGATACGAAGGGGCTACCTTTGGGTATGCCTTTTCCTCTCCGTTTTTGAACTAAGGTTCCCACATACCGAGGCACCTCGGCCTGTTTTGAGAGGTGTATGTTCCGGGGTCACAGACCTTGGGCTTACGGTAAGAGCTGTTCGCTATTCCCATTTTAATAGTCGGCCAGCTGCCTCCTAAACTGGTCGAGGCCTGGAGAAGGGAATGCTGCGTCCCCACAGCAAACTCCTCTCCTTCTATCGGAAGGGCGTGGGACAAGTACCCAATGCCCGATCTACCTGATGCAGGTTCTTCTAGTGTTTTCCCTGCATCACTTTCAGGCGAATGCCGGGTAGGATCCCTAAACCATAGCCCCCCGGAGGCCCTTGTTAACCCTTGGCTACCTTCCTCTACCCTTCCACATCCCCCCTTTCAAATCCCTTCCTATGCTATTAAAGGGGAGTTGCCACCATGTGGATTACCGTCATGTAGCCTGTTGCCCCCCGAAAAAAAGAAGAAGAGCTAAATAAATGTCACAGAAACTTTTCTGCGATCCTTGTTGCTTTCGTCAGGTGATTGCCTTCCCAGTTCGTCACCTGGTTTCAGCGGTTGTGTCGTTCTTACCGCTCCTGTGTTTTGAAGCACCCCGACGAAAGCAACGAGGGTTGCATAAACGTTGAGAGCACTTATTTTTGTTTGCTATTTAGCCTCTATTTATCTAACCAACATAAATCACGAATTATAAATATTATTATGTAATAATTATAAATATGAGAAATAACCTGACTAGTATAATTAATGCAACGCGGCCAGACGTCAGAAATTCATTATATAAATTTACCTACAACACACAAAACGTTTCTTCCCTATGATGAGGAACCTCTTCAGTAGCATATAATATTTAAAAAGTGTAGAGATTAAATTAAGAAGAAAAATTTAGGCTGCTTCCAACAACATTCAGGAAGAGGCAACTTATGACAGGTATTTTTATTTAATCTATTTATAACATACGGTCGTGTAACAATAATCATAAATCGAACATTCTTTTATTATAATTAAAAATTATATTTTATTATTCAACCCATATTGTT
Organism: Zhengitettix transpicula; assembly: GCA_037074705.1. Classification (NCBI taxonomy): domain Eukaryota; kingdom Metazoa; phylum Arthropoda; class Insecta; order Orthoptera; family Tetrigidae; genus Zhengitettix; species Zhengitettix transpicula. Next base: position 20,421,593 of record CM073592.1, on the reverse strand, counting down.
CCTTAATTTGAAGAAATAATCAAACAACTTTAATCTCATGCAAGACATTTTCAAGCCTGGGGCCCGTATTTAAATAATATTATATTAATAACAAAAGTAATATTTTATGATAAAATTCATATTGATTTATCTATTTTTCTAATTATAATAAAGCCTGCTAAAATGGTCTTTAAATATATATTATTAATTAAAAAACAGACGTAAAAATCATCATTGTTATATTATATCAAAATTCGAATTCAAATTAAATTCCATACCATTTAAAATAATTGTTAATAATCTTGTAACCTCTTTAAATCCTACTGTAACTTTTATTTAACATAATATAATTAATCTAAATGTATCATCTTTATTAATAGACATAATTATTTTCATAGTTGGCTTCAACAGGGTCTTGTATTGCATAAGTTTGACTTTTATTAATCTAGTACCCGATGAGGTCCACGACTCGGGTCGAAACGTTGAATTACTTCTTTTTTTTTTCGAGTTTAATTTTTACTTTCTCAAGCACCTTTTCAGGCAAATTATACTGCAGTCACATTCTCTACGTGGGTTTTATTCGGACCCTCTGTGTGCTCCTTTAAATTGACGGGATTCTACTAAATGTCCAATTGAGGATGTTATGGAAAAACGAATCACAGTCAGTGTTATTCGTCTGTTTTCCATATTTAATTGCGTGATTGTTGTAGCGGATGACACTTGCAACTTATCTGTGCGTCAGTGACAGGAGTGTTTGTAAACACCGACATTACATTATTCAAGCCATTGTGTCCCGTCGGGTACAGCGGTATTTTATACCTGTCTTGGGAATTGAAGGTGAATTATCTTGCTAATCCATGCTGGTGGTAGTTGCCATCTTACACCCGTTAACAATCCGTGTAATTATCCGTATATTGACGATTTCAATGGCCAATTTTTCAACTGCGATAGATTTATTATACATCCAAATCCTCAAGAGTTGGAAATTTTTTTTGTTGATTCTCTATTATTTAGCGGATAATAAAAACCCTGCATCATCGGAGAAATTAATTTCATACATTCCTTCATGTCCAGGACTTCATATTTTCCATATTCTCCGCCAGATTGTTTCAATAATTTCTCTGAAATATATAAAAAAAATATATATTCTACTGTTGAAACGGCGAACTAAATGGAGGAGTTTCTGGATAATTGAACTGACGGTTTTTTTTTAGGTAACACGCTACATGAGGGTAATCCACAAGTTGGCAACTCCCCTTTAATAGCATAGGCAGGAATTTGAAAGGGGTGATACGGAAGGGTAGAGGAAGGTAGCCAAGGGTTAACTAGGGCCCCCGGGCTACGGTTTAAGGATCCTACCCGGCATTCGCATAAAGAAATGCAGGACAAACCCTAGAAAAACCTGCATCAGGTAGGTCAGGCATTGGGTACTTGTCCCACGCCCTTCCGATAGCGGGAGAAGAGTTTGCTGTGGGGACGCAGCATTCCCTTCTCCGAGCCTCGACCAGTTTAGGAGGCCGACTATTCCAATGGGAATAGCGAACAACACTTACCGTATGCCCAAGGCCTGTGCCCCAGAACATACACCTCTCAGAACAGGTCTAGGTGCCTCGGCTTGTGGGAACCTTAGTTCAAAAACGGAGAGGAAAAGGCATCCTTTTTTTTAGGGCAACAGGCTACATGAGGGTGATCCACATTGGGCAACTCCCCTTTAATAGCATAGGAAGGGATATGAAAGGGGGGATTCGGAAGGGTAGAGGAAGGTAGCCAAGGGTTAACTAGGGGCCCCCGGACTATATTTTAAGGATCCTACCCGGCATTCGCCTAAAGAAATTCAGGAAAAACCCTAGAAAAACCTGCATCATGTAGGTCTGGCATTGGGTACTTGTCCCACGCCCTTCCGATAGCGGAAGAGGAGTTTTCTGTGGGGACGCAGCATTCCCTTCTCCGTGCCTCGACCAGTTTAGGAGGCAGCTGGCCGACTATTCCAATGTGATCCCCAAAGGTAGCCCCTTCGTATCTCTCCTATAAGGTTCTGCCTGCGAGATAATAACCCTCGCAGACCAACCCTTCCCCCATTGTCCTGACGGTATTTGTCTGCAAAATTGTAGAATCTGCGCCTTATAGAGACTGGGAGAAATCAGACATTCCCTAACTAACAATTATGTAACCATCTGACTTCATATTTAAATTAATTAATATAAATAAAATAGCAACCATATTGTCAGAAATAAATTTTTTTAATATTTAAATTTTATACACGACGTTTCGTCCCTGATTGGGACCTCTTCAGGTATATGGATGTCACAATTATCTCAACAAATAAATTAGATCCAAATTTTTACAAAAATATAATTTTTTAAAAAACACAATTAAGGATGATTATAATTTAAAATGATAGTTACAAAAAAACGCCCTCCAAATCAGGGACGAAACGTCGTGTTTGAAATTTTAAAATTAAAAAAATAAATTGTGACAGAAAGGCTGCTTTTTTTCTTATTTCCTATCAAATTTTCAAGTGTATTTATTTTTATGTTGTGCTAAAAGTGTATTATTATTATTATTAAATTGTCTTTTTTTGCAGTCCCTTAGTAACGAAATTTATTGTGATTAGTTCATTTCTTCATACGTTATACTTTCCACGCTGTCTGTCATTTTCATCCAAAGCATTTTAAGCAAATACAGCGACATAAATGTACATATAACTTAAAATGTGAGAGCCAAGGTACGTTTCTCGTGACATCAGTTTTTTTTTAATCTATATAATGAAACATTTATTATTTCACGCCGATAACAAATTAATTTAAATAAGTCACAACAAGTTTAATACCAAATTTCAACGATTACGTTGAAATCACTACAAATGAGAATAGCAGTACGTTTCGTTCTCAATTTTGGGACGTCATCAGGTGTATATAAAAATATTTGAAGCAGACGAGACGTTCATAATTACTTTTTGTGATAAAAATTTTCTTTGTCGATAACGAATCTTTTCTGTTTATTTGATTGGATAAAGTCTCGAGATCTTTAATTAGTGTAAAAATATTTTTTCAAAAATAGACAATAATTTTGAATAAAGTTTAAAATATCTTGTCTGGCTTCCACGCCAATTCAAAGCGAAACTTTTACTATTCTATACCTGAGGAAAGCAACAAGGTTCATTTTGCTATTTCCTTCAATTTTTGATCATGTATTTAAAACAACTGAGTCTTCACCTTTCCTTGTACTGATCAATAATTAGTTTCATCAATTCGATTGTAATCCTCACCGTATTGATTTTTATTTCCCAGTTTCTTAGTTGCTTGATCTGCTAACAATCCTACTTTCGTTTAACAGCCGCTGCTCAGGCGGAGGAAACTTATTTTTCATTTTATTTTCTTCCAGGTGGCGTAATATCTCCTTGCTTTCAGATCCAGAAAACCTGGACTTTTGCATTTGTTCACCTCAGACCAGTTTTTTCTACCAACCTTATTCATCATATTTCCACACACTCAGACGCTATTGATTATTATCGGACACAATGGAACGAGAGACACTTACTTTCGCTGGAAACAGTCGCCGAGGAGAGAAGTTTGCTGTAAGTGTTGTTACGTGACTTGGACTAAAGACTGTGTTGTACGCCGTGTTTTAATCTGGAAGACGACTTCCGTTGAACCGTGGCGTGAACGTGAGAGCACAAAGAGGTCAGATCCTTTTATTTCTGCCGACCAACTCACTCACACTCTCTCTATCTCTCTCTCTCTCTCTCTCTCACACACACACACACATACAGAACAAATCTTCTCGCTCATGTAACTTTTGATTTTTCTGCAGCCTCATAAAACAGTTGAATGTCTGGGGGAACGTGAACGTGAATACATGGACTTTGGTTAGGAAACAAACAGTAATTTCTAGCGATAGAGCTAAATAAAAAACAAAATAAGAAGGGCTGAAAGTCGACGAAGAAATCGAGTAGCCTATGTTTCTGTTGAACAATGGTAAGAAGTACGGTGTGAGGAAGAAAGTAGAAGAATGCAGTCTGTATTTGTGAGAGAAACTATAGGAGTTGTAGCCAGTCCTTCGGAAGCACATAAGCTTTGACACAGTGTCGTAATATATTTAAATTTTGAGGTTTAATGTCGTATATGACGGTCAATGTTGTGAAAGGTTTCGTGTAACGGAAATGAGCGGCATTATGGGTAAGTAAAGGGCTTCAGCAATGTCCGAGAACCAATCAGAAGTCAGGACATCCACTGTTAACGTCTAGACATATTTGACATATAAATCGCTCGCAAATAAAAGCGTAATTTAAATGTATAAAGGCAACAAAAACCCCACACACACTTTTACTACTATTTTATATTTGTTTATCATAATTTCCGTATATTTTTCAACGTGTTTATGAAGATTATTAACCATTCTCCATCACGCTTGAATAAATACATCGATTGTCTATAGTCAAAGTAATGTTTACGAACAGTTAACACCTACATTTCATTGAAACTTTGATGAATGTAGGAATGAACGTAAAAGTATCCAACTATTCGATGTCGCGGCCTATAAAGTTAAAAGTCTCTGTAGAACTATTTAGTGCCTACATCAAGGTTTTCTGGATGAAGCTAGATCCTAGTCCGTGTCACCGTTATCACTCTCCACAAAAGGAACAGATAAGCAGCAGCAGCAGCAACCACACACGTATACACAAACACACGCAGAGCGTCGGCAAAAACGGAACACAGGCCTCCTCCTCCTCCTCACGAAGTTCGCGACTTCGCCGTCACCAGGCTGTGGGAGCCACCGAACATGACGCCGGCCTGCCATCTAGGAGCGAAAATTAGAACAGAGTGATACTAGTTCTGCATATGACTAAGAGATGTCAGACTTGTGCCAACAAGCGGAACTGCATACATTCATAATATATTTAAATCCCAACTGTTAAGCAGTCAGTATTTCAATCACAACGTAAATGATTGATTGTTTTTAGTAAAAGCATTTTCTTTATTAAACGTACAAAATTAGAATTCTTAAAATAATTAAAATAAAATAATATTTCATCCTGTGCACATCTCTGAAATTCCACTGTTCATATTCTCCATTTCTCTTTAAAAATTCAGAAGTATATATCTGGTATTATTTTTCCAAATGCTGTGATTTTTTTCTTTACTTTTTAAAATTATATAGAACTTAAAAATTACATTTTTTATTTACTATAGTTCTTCTATATTTCCAGTCGACAATTAAACACTTGTACTATAATTCCGACAAGTATTTATGCGAAATTACGTAATTCAAAGACCTTTCATCTAAAACAGTTATTATCTTTCAGATAAAATTTAAAATAAATTTTATATGTCGAAATATGTTGCCATAATTTTGTTTTAGGGATAACTAAGACCAAAATAAATTAAAATACCGAAATTCCTGGTACCTCGACTGATTCAAAGGAAACGACTTGGTAACGAACGTCCTGGTCTTAGTTACGTAGGAACATCATCAAAAATTAAAATTTAGACTAGACACGTAAATCAGAGTAGATTACATCTAAAATATGTATTTATCAGCCTAAAGTTAATTGCAATACTAAATTACGTTTAGAAAGTTTATTACTAAAGTTAAAAAAAATATATTATACTCCTATTTTTTATAGCAAAAGTTTAACGTTAAAGTTATCGTCAATTTGTTATACTTCGTCAACAAAATTATCATTTCACTCACGGTTTAAAATAAGACTCCCTTCCTTCATGTAACAGCTGCATTTCTTTATGCGAATGCCAGGTAGGATCCTTAAAATATAGGCCGGGGGCCATAGTTAACCCTTGGCTACCTTCCTCTACCCTTCCGCACCCCCCATTTCAAATCCCTTTCCTATGCTATAAGAGGGGAGTTGCCACTATGTGGATTACCCTTTACATAGCCTGTCTACACCCAAAAAAAAAAGACCTTGGGCATGACAGCCAGCCTGCGAGAGGATTCTCTCGCAGGTAACCTGCGAGGGATGTTCTCTCGCAGGCAGAACCTTGTAGGAGAGATACGAAGGGGCTACCTTTGGGGATGCATTTTCCTCTCCGTTTTTGAACTAAGGTTCCCACAAGCCGAGGCACCTCGGCCTGTTCTGAGAGGTGTATGTTCCGGGGTCACAGACCCTGGGCATACGGTAAGAGTTGTCCGCTATTCCCATTGGAATAGTCGGCCAGCTGCCTCCTAAACTGGTCGAGACACGGAGAAGGGAATGCTGCGTCCCCACAGCAAACTCCTCTCCCGCTATCGGAAGGGCGTGGGACAAGTACCCAATGCCGCGTCCTACCCGATGCAGGTTTTTCTAAGGTTTTCCCAGCATTTCTTTAGGCGAATGCCGGGTAGGATCCTTTAATTATAGCCCGGGGGCCCTTGTGACCTTGGCTAATTCCTCTACCCTTCCTCACCCCCCCCCCTATGCTATTAAAGGGGAGTTGCCCTAAGTGTATTACCCTCATGTAGCCTGTTGCCCTAAAAAAATAAAAAAATAAAAAGACCTTGGGCATACGGTAAGAGTTGTTCCCTATTCCTATTGGAATAGTCGGCCAGCTGCCTCCTAATCCGGTCAAGGCAAGGCGAGGGGAAAGCTGCGACCCCACAGCAAACCACTCTTCCGCCATCGGAAGGGCGTGGGACATGTACCAATTGCCCGACCTATCTGATGCAGGTTTTTATTGGGTTTGTCCCGCATTACTTTTAGGCGAATGCCGGGTAGGATCCTTAAACCATAGTTAACTAAAGTTAAAAAAAATATATTATACTCCTATTTTTTTATAGCAAAAGTATAACGTTAAAGTTATCGTCAATTTGTTATACTTCGTCAACAATAATATCATTTCACTCACGGTTTAAAATAAGACTCCCTTCCTTCATGTAACAGCTGCATTTCTTTATGCGAATGCCAGGTAGGATCCTTAAAATATAGGCCGGGGGCCATAGTTAACCCTTGGCTACCTTCCTCCACCTTCCGCATCCCCCCTTTCAAATCCCTTTCCTATGCTACAAGAGGTCAGTGGCCACTATGTGGATTACCCTATACATAGCCTGCGTACACCCAAAAAAATATGTATAAAAAAAGACAAATGAGTGATTTTTTAAAGTACAACTATACATTCAAATGTTCCATATAGGTTATTAAGAATATAAAAGCGGAAGTAACTGTTGTTTTTTTTAAAAAAAATGTAAATAATTCTTCTCACTTGTACAATTTTTAATGTTGTTGATTCTTATAATGAACAAGTTCCGTTTTAATTAATAAAGACACGTTAATGTTTTAAAAAAAATTTTCATTAATATTATCCGTTACAAATACTTAAACATAATGTTTCAAGTAAAGTTGTTTTGAAATCGATACCGCAATGCCCACGGCGTGAAATAAATCACCTTTCGTAAAACTAGTTAAACCAATCAAGTGGCAGTATCAAGAAATACATATAGTAGAAGCTTATTTTCTGTGAGCAACCTGAAAGCAAATCTATAGACTAGAAAGATAGGAAAAGCAAAGATAAATAGCTGCGGATTAACACTTTATTTCTTTGGTGTCAGATTCGAAATCTGTCATATTGGTTTGCTTCCTTAACAAATTTGTTACTAACCACAACTTTATGTGAGTGAATTACAATCGTAAATACAAACGTTGACTGCCTTTCTATTGCCCAATCTCTGAGTGTCCATCTTTCACCGTACAGAGAATTGACTCAGGAGGCGAGACAATTACGACCAGAAACAAGCAGTTCGGAAATAGAATTGGATCGCTCCCTTCTAAACCAATCCGTCTGCCCGTGAAATTAACCCTCTCCCCCCCCCCCACCCCACGTGCCCGTTTTAGAGCTCATTGTCTCCAAGCAAGTAATTCCCGCACTAGACGATTTTCTCCTTCCTCCTGTTACAGGTAAATGATCTCTCCATTCAGTCTCAATGATTTTTTCTTCCCTTTGTTTGTCCGCGAAAGTAATTTCACCTAACCACGACGAGGAAAATTTCTTTTAAAATAAAAGGGATAATTAATTTTAAAAAAATCTTATTGTTCGTAGAGAAATTAATTTAGTTTCAATCAATTTGAGTCTGACATATGAAAAAAAAAAGATGGGGAGAAAAACCCTATTTTTGTTGAAAGATTAAAGTCATATTTGAGAATATAAAATTTTAATAAAGATATTTAAAATGTATAATTGTAATATAATTTATTTTATGTCCGATTTCTTGGTTAACACACAGAACAAATGTCAACATCTTTCAACCGTCTCCCAGCTACAAAGACTAAATTACAATCTCGTGTTTGTAGTGTTGATTAATTAAATAATAATTTATTATTACCAGTTAATAAAAATATTTAAATTGCAAAATTATATAATTATTTATTATGCCCAATTCGTTGGTTAACATCTATAACAACTGTCATAATGGTTCAAACCTCTTTCTCCCTCTCCCTCCCCCTCTGTATCTCTCTCTATCTCTCTCTCTCTCTCTCTCTCTCTCTCTCTCTCTCTCTCTCTCTCTCTATCTCTATCTCACTCTCTCACTCTCCATCTCACTCTATCTCACTTTATCTCTCTCTATCACTCTATCTCTCTCTATCACTCTCTATCTCTCTCTACCTCTCTCTACCTCTCTCTACCTCTCTCTACCTCTCTCTACCTCTCTCTACCTCTCTCTACCTCTCTCTACCTCTCTCTACCTCTCTCTACCTCTCTCTACCTCTCTCTACCTCTCTCTACCTCTCTCTACCTCTCTCTACCTCTCTCTACCTCTCTCTACCTCTCTCTACCTCACTCTACCTCACTCTATCTCTCTCTATCTCTCTCTATCTCTCTCTATCTCTCTCTATCTCTCTCTATCTGTCTCTATCGCTCTCTATCGCTCTCTATCGCTCTCTATCACTCTCTGCCGCTCTCTACCGCTCTCTACCGCTCTCTACCGCTCTCTACCGCTCTCTACCGCTCTCTACCGCTCTCTATCTCTCTCTATCTCTCTCTATCTCTCTCTATATCTCTCTATCTCTCTCTATATCTCTCTATCCCTCTCTCTATCTCACTCTATCTCACTCTATCTCTCTCTATCTCTCTCTATCCCTCTCTATATCTCTCTATATCTCTCTATCTCTCTCTATCTCTCTCTATCTCTCTCTATCTCACTCTATCTCTCTCTATATATCTCTCTCTTTCTCTCTCTTTCTCTCTCTCTCTCTCTCTCTCTCTCTCTCTCTCTCTCTCTCTCTCTGATGCAAATAAACTAAATTCCAATCTGATATTAATTGGGCTTATCCGCTGAAAAATTTTCCTCAACTATTCACAGAGACAATAGATAAACATTCCTTATGGCTCATTTCCTGGTTATATAATTGTATAACTTATAGAATATAACTCAGCCATTAATTTAAGTATTTATTTGATGCTGAAATATAAGAAAACATGAATCACCAACTGCCTTACTTGGCACTTAACAGCAAACACCGCCGCTTAAATCAACGATTCCATTTCATGTTGTCTCACACCCGGCGGATTATTTTCCGTTGCGTGGCTTCCCTGAGCCACCTGTTGCTCCATACTTGTCTCGTTCATCTTGGCAGCGCACGGAGCGGCTTTCTCATTATTTAAATCTGAGTTCGCAAACTTCGGTTACGTGTGTAACCTAACATCGGGAAACATTTGAATTTCAAACCATTATGAAAACTGTCTACTCTTCACAGCAGTTAGAGAGAATCGAAACTGAGGGACCAATTTATTAGGATCAAAGATTGAAGTCTTTCCCGGTGAAGTTGTTCAATAAATAGTTCTCGCCTAGAAGTTGACGGCAGTGCTTTCAGTCGTCGAAACGTTGCGTCTTAATATAAATATGCAAAACCCGTGTGAATTCCGAGAACTATTTATTGAATTTATAACAATTTTTTTTCCCTTCCGAGGCCGAAATTCAAATTTCATGTCCTGCATGGCTCAGCTTTTGATTGAAGCTTCTTATGTTCTTGGGAAAATCTTTTAATTTTACTTAGTTCCGAATTCTGGTTCATGAAGATATCATTAATAGAAACAGACGTTTTTCAACGTTCGAAAAATAATGGGTTATAATATTTTGAGGGGATATAAGTACGAATAATACAGAACTTGTTATAATAAATAAATTTTGGGACATCAAAGTTTTGTTTTAATAATTTACATGCAACATTTACCAACTGCTGATTTTTGTGTCTGATCAATAAGCCAATGGCACATGAAACTGTAAACCACGTAGAATACCCTCACCAGAGGCATTGACTGGGAAATGGGTTAGAAGGGATGCCAGCTATTGTCTCTGTGAACAGTCCGGGGAAATTATAAACGGATTAGCATGATTAACATCCAAAACAACCAGATGTCTCAACCATTGATTCACCATTGGATTTTAATGCTTGTAAACACCCCTGTCGGGAGAACCCAAACGTCAGCAGACTTGACCAACAGTAAAGGAATAGAAATTATTACGTGGATTAACCAATAATAAACAAGAAAATAATAATGTGTCGGGAGACAAAGAGACTATATAAGAATTGTTATGGGGAACAGGAAAATAACCAAAATGTATATTGGGGCAGGAGAAATGTAGGAGGAAGCGTCACACCTTGAATCGAATAAATCAGTTACATTACAAGGGTCGACGATTTTGTTATGTATCGAATTAGATTTGTCCCATTTCAGTTCATTTCTTCGCAATTTTTAACTCCTCATCCTATTCAGTTCATAAATATAAGAATCTTCTTCTGCTGCTGCTGCTGCTTTCCAGGATTAGGCTTTTAGCCTGTTCCAGTTTCACCTCACCATCTCAACCTTGATCATCCATCAGTCCTTTTGGCCTAATGGTTTATATTCAAAATCTGTCTCTAGGCATTCGCAATACCTTTCTTTATACCCTGTTAACTTATCTGTGATCGCCTCAACACTTATGGAAATACCCCTTATTTTATCAATCCTTGTACACCCCCTTCACTGCTCTAAGAAATTTCATTTCAGCTGCCTCCTCTATTTGTTTGACCTCTTTATGTCTTGTTACCCAGCATTCTGACATTTGTAGGAACTGCCGTCACCTTATAAAATTTAATTTGTGTTTCTTTTCTGATTTTACCTTCTAACGTTCTTCTTATTGTCGCACATATCCTTCTGAAAATTGCATATTTTATTAGTGATATCTTTATCCTCTTCAAATGTTATTTCACATCCTAAATATTGTAAATGTTTAAGTGTTTTCCCTTCTATGACCATTTTTGTTCTGATTGGGTTGTTTCCTAACGCCATTGTTTTTGTTTTACTTATTGAAATTTTCAGGTTGTTTATTATAATAATCAACTAATTAATAATTTAATTGTTCACGTTGTGGTAGCTATTTAATGTAATAATTACATTATTAATTAGTTGATTATTACAAAATGGCGCCCCACGTTGGGCGCCATTTTATGTAATAATTCATTTAATTAACGCCTATCCTTTTGATTAATATTTCATGTAATTCAAGGCAATTAGTTGATTATTACAATATATTTTACTCCGTTTGTGTACCTTACAAAATAAATATACGAATATATAATTAAATTATGTTCATATATATTGGCATTAATTAATGAGCCTGGAAATTTTTTTATTGCTGTAATAAATGGTAATATCGTTTAAACCAAGAACATCTTATTGTATTTTCTCAACCCCCAACATATTTATTACTGCATTTCCTTGGAGGTGATGATATTTACTCAGAATAGAAACAGAAGGGTGACCACTCTGATGCACATAAAATGTAACCACACACACACACACACAGATTGAATTATTTTTCCCCCGCGTATCAGCCCGGCTTCATTAACTTTTAATTTTAATTAATTCGTATGTGCGTCGCAAGCTATTTTTCATGAACATATTAAAAAATAAAAAATAAACCGCTCCGCTGACAAGTCTACGAGCGGTGTGTGCGGACACGTAGATAGGAATACGGAATAAACTTGAAAATAAGTAGATTAGTGATACATATGTGACTGTTTATTTTAGAAATCATTCTGACTTCCACCTGATAGGCACATTATTTACGTGTGGCTTTTCCCGGATGAATAATGAAACACACTGCGGAATACCAGAACAAATAACTGCAGTTAATTGGAAACGAACAATCAGTTTACCGCCATCTTTCTATGTTTGTTATGGTTTGATTAAATTTAGTTCTTAACTGGGAACAACAAACAATTTATATGCAAATATATATGTGCCCAATCTCTCTACCTCGGTGATATTTTAAACCTTACGTAAACAAAATGGCGCAGTTTCGACGTAAACGGCAATGCACTGTAAATAACTGCAGAGAAGCAAATGGTGGATGATTTTAGCGACACAGTGTTATTACCACCATTATTAAACCAAGAAACCTTTAAGGTCAAATAGACGAATGTCTTATACATGCATGTCTCAAGGATTATTAATTTTCTGCGGAGGGTTTTCTTCCTCTACGACGGCCCCGTATTCCGAGTAGAACTAATTTCCCCAAGTAGGGAGATAGAAAGACTTTAATTTACTCAACCCCAACTCAGGAGTTGGCTTTACTATCTGCTTTCCTCCCTTAATTTACGAAGAGAGGAGGGGACCTATTTCTATCGTCCCACCGCCGTAAAGCCAAAGCTTTCAAAAATCTGTATCCTTTCTTGTCGTCAACGTCATCATAATGCTTTGGACGTAATCAGCTCAATTATTTACGGTGTTGTATCAGCATTTTCTCATACCTGAATTGCGCTTTAAGTAACATTACTACAGTCGGTTTTTAATATACTCTGAGATGGATGTTCTCTCGCAGGCAGAACCTTTTAGGAGAGATACGAAGGGGCTACCTTTGGGTATGCCTTTTCCTCTCCGTTTTTGAACTAAGGTTCCCACAAGCCGACGCACCTCGGTCTGTTTTGAGAGGTGTATGTTCCTGGCTCACAGACCTTGGGCATACGGTAAGAGTTGTTCGCTATTCCCATTGGAATAGTCGGCCAGCTGCCTCCTAAACTCGTCGAGGCACGGAGAAGGGAATGCTGCGTCCCCACAGCAAAGTCCTCTCTCGCTATCGGAAGGGCGTGAGACAAGTACCCAATGCCCGACCTACCTGATGCAGGTTTTCCTGAAAGTACATCGTATAAATTTCCCGTTCGCTTCCACAGATGTCGCGTCTGAGCGTTCCTGGAATAGTCCTAAAGTCGGAAATAATATTCACAATTCGAATTTTGATTATTCAAATTTCAGTAAGTTTCCCTTCAAAATTTATCATGTCAGCATAAGATTGGTTGTTCACTTTTCCATTAAAGGAAACAAACAGTTCTTGTCTAATATTATGACCAACCTCTGTAATTTACCTAAAGTATTAAATAAATCAGACAGTACTGTTTGGGATCCTTTCCTTGTTGCGTTGTTCATACAATTATTTTATTTTGTAATCTTGTCTTGTCATAATCTAAACTTCACGAGTGCGCCAACATTTCGTTGGGTTTACGTAGAAAAAAATTAGCATCTCTGGATGCGAACAGTCATTCCACTAACTCTGGCGATGTTGATCTGTATGCAAGTAAGAGAGCCTGTCCCCCCCCCCCTCCCTCGTATCGCATGCTAATGTCACGAAACACGGCGGCATCCATCCGTGCGAAAATAAAAAATAAATGCAGGCTTCACTGTTTTTTTGTGACGTCGGAACGTAACTTTCGTGGACAGTAAGGACCAACATCCGTAAAACGAAACAGCAGTAAAATACAAATAACAGAAATTACAGGACGTTTTAGAATTGTCGGGAATTTATTATTAAAATATACTGATAAATATTTAATATATAATTAAATAACAGCATAATATTAATCATAAATGCCATTAATTAAATAAATGAAAAATTTACATCTGATTGAAAATTAATAATAATGAAGATAGACAAATGCAGACAAAGGAAGTGATAATATAAATACCACATTGCAACGTTTCTGGGATCCTTGTCCTTTTATTCAGGTGCTAAGAAGGGCCTAGAGCGCCACAACTGCTACTAGTCAGTTGGTGTCGTATTTTGAGCGGCCGTGCCCTGGGCGTCCCTTCCTCAATCCTAAGCGTTGAGCTAGCAGGTACAAAGTTTTCCGAAGAGCAACTTTATCAGCCTTGGTTATCACATTAAGTAACAAGTTTTACGAAAAAATTTTCTGAAACTTATCTGGATTTATAATTTCTATCTCTATCTACAATTGGTAGTGATTACGTATAATAAATGTGATTAGAAATGATCAATTAAGATACAAATCTTTTAACAGTTATATTTATCTGACGTCCTTAAGTAAATAAAAACATCAATCTGTTTAGTTATAAATTTATTATTAACTAGCTGGGTGCCCGGCGTTGCCCGAGATGTCATTTATCTATAACCCCCGATATGACTCCAATTTCGGCTGCTTTTGCGCAATTTTTATGTAACGCTACTCGAACCCTAATCATTATAATTAACTCTGAAAAATATTTCTTCAACGCAAATATCTGCCGTGTTTGCATGTTCCAAAATTTGCACCCCGCTACCCCTGCACCTGAGGGGTAAATGCCAATTTGAATGTCGTAACTAAACACAGTGACTTCCATAACCTTTGATTTGACTCCAAACTCGGTTGTATTCGCGTTATTTTACTGTAAAGCATCTCCACCCCAAACCCGAAGGGTGTCCTTTTCACAGGGCGTAGGGGATGAAAATTGTATTCAGATAACATTGGTAGAAACACTATCAATATCTTTGACCCCTAAAAATATTTATCCGACTCAAATATCGGCTGTTTTAGTATGTTTAATTATTACAACCCCCACTTCTGGGGGTGGAAGACGCGTCTCACCCCGGCAGTGTTTGTTTCCTGGTCGCAAAGAACACGTGTACGAAATTTATTGAAAATTGCTCGACTGGTGTAGATTTGTATTTTATTTAGAAAAAGTTTGTATGGGAAATAGAAAAGGGCTGTTTTTAGGGTTTTCCCGGAAATTATTCGATTTTTTCTCGCCTTTTAAACATTCCCTAGACCTCCACGAACATTTAAAGACTAAGATAAGATAAATCCGTTCAGCCGTTCTCGAGTTTTAGTGAGACTAACGAACAGCAATTCATTTATATATATAGATAGATTAATTATATTTTTAAACATTTTAATAGAAAAAAAATTCTCAAAGTTTCATCCCTAATTTATTAGGCCTCTTCAGGTGTTGTAAAGTCAATTAAACGACCTAGTTTCAAAATCCGTGTTTCTAAAAATTTCAAAAAAGAATGATTTTACAAACATGATAATTAATAATAATTGTAAAAGACTGATAAAGTTGCTCTTCGGAAAACTTTTATACCTACTCGCTCAGCGGTCAGGAGTGAGGAAGGGACTGTTGTCCGCTCAGACCACGGTCGCTCAAAACACGGCGCCAGTCAGTTGACAAAACTCAAAAACCTACTGAGATTTTATTGTGTTGGGAATATTAGTTTCCAAGTGTTTTATGAGAGGAACGCGTAGTTATTTGTCGATGGATGTGGTAGGTAAACTAAATAAGTTTCCTAGGCACATCCCAATAGTGTGGTTACTGAGGTTTTTATACGAATTGTCTTTCTAGTTGTTGAGTGTGGAATAATTGGGAAATGTTTTGTTAATTATGGAACCAAACTTCTTAATTTTAGCTGTCGTTCAGCGAAAATAATATCTGATTAAGCGAGAGAATTGGCGAAATTCACTACAGATTCCAGTGTCAAGTTGTTTAGTTAAGGAATGAATATGTGAATGTATGTTTTGGATATCCGCATTTAGGGGGTACATAACTGTAAAAACTTAATTTTGTTATTCTATTCAAATGAAAGTTTAGAATTAAAGAAATAAATACTGTTAAAATTATTATTACTGGCTTTCGAGTTTTGTCAACTGACCAGTGCAGTTGTGTCGCTCTAGGCTCTTCTTCGCACCAGAAGAAAGGGACAAGAATCCCGGAAACGTTGTCTGGTATTTACTTTATCACTTATTTTGTCTGCATTCGGCTATCTTTCTTCTTATTAAATAAATTAATGTAAGACGGACAATAAGACTATTATTTAACTAAACTTACACAATTTTAATTATCCACAAATAATGTGTTTTCTCCAGATATATTATACCGTATGATGTCATTGTACGAAATTATCCTCGGTCTTATTTATATCCGAATGTAAAAAATTGATCTTGTTCTAAAATCACCGTGTATTTATTTATATAAAACCGAAAAAGTATTAAATTCTGTATTAATGTTTAATCGAGAAATGATTCAAAATAAATATAACTGTTCCTAGTTCCTTACATACTTTAGACCGATAGTGCATTAATTTAACAACTGCAAAATATATTGAATTTTATTGCATCAGTCTAAACAAACATTCCTCAGAATTTCTTTACGAATAGAATACTTAAATATACTCCTTGAGTATTGCAGGACATAATTGTCCCTCAGTCTTCAGACATTACGAAAGAATAAATTGATGAAATTCTTAGATACATTCACAATGTAAACAAATAGTCGCCATATTGGAGTCACTAATATGGCGCGAAAATTAACTTACATTTTCCGTTAAGGATCGTGAAGTATTCCGTATTTTTTTTTATTATAATACGATGGAGTATTGCTGGATAAAATTATACTTTTTATTCAACGAAAATATTTCTGCTTTATTTCACTACGCAAAAAGGAACTATTTCGTTTGTTCGTAGCGTAGTAACGTCTCCCTCCCGCGTGACGTCATAGTCTCTTTGCGCGCAGTAATTTAACACAAACTTATCACGTTTTTCAATTATAATTCTTTCCACCTTTGAACTAGGGGTTTCTCACCACCACAGTACCGTTTCTCGTGGTTTGAGGAATATGTGTATCAATTACGGCTGCAATCTGTCAACGCGTTTAAATTTGTATAGAAATTAACGTTAATACGTACATACATACTGTAGTAATTGGTAATTAAGGCATTGTTCTAATTGAAAAGTTGAATTGTAGAGGACTCATTATTAGTGGATATAGAGCGGACGCCGCAACAAACCGGCAAGGCAAAGAAAACATTGTTGATCGGTCAAGAAGGTTTTTACGCGCTCAAAACGTACGAGACGAACAGTACAGTCGGGCGGCAGACAGCGAATAGATCAGACGAAAAGTTTTACAGTCGGCAGTCAGAACGAAAGAATGTGGTCCAGTCACAAACATGCTTTCAAATATTAAAAAGTAAAGCAATCTTCAGTCGGGAAGGAGACAGAGCAACTTGTGTGTATTCGGTGGTCGAGCGTAGATTCATCATGCTGGCCATAGACAAACCAATGAAGTACATTTTCAACTAAAGTCACGAGATCTACAAATCCAGGATGCAGTAAAGCATCGAGAACCAACCAATTTGTGTTAAACCAACTAACAAACAACGCCAATTAGAGCCTGTGAACATTCAGAGTCTGTGAGAACTTAGAATCAGTGATGTCCCCAAAATTGTGCACGAAAAACTAAAAATGAGACCTGGGCGGCCGTAAGTAGAGAAAAACTTTAAAATCATTTGTAAACCGTGTTTAAAAGATAAAAGTCAGACCGTTCTTTAATTATTTAATTATCGATAAAATGAGATCCTTAATTCTTGATAAAATTGAAATTGTTTAAATTCAATCTTTAGTATTATTTCTTCCGCAACAAATTTCGTCTATGTTCAGACGCATTGATTTCCATAAAAAGTAAATGTAATTTTGATTATATAAATTCTGCCATTTATCAAACCCAGTTCAAGACCCTGAGATCCCAAATATTTTTTGTATTTTATACTTGTTTTAAAATTGTTAATAAATCTTATTTAATAGTTTTCACTTAAGTTCTTTCATTTAGAAACGCCACATTCATATCATATATTTTAATTATTACAATACATACAAATATACATCCTTTTCTATTATATAGATATGATGTCATAATACTAATTATCCTCGGTCTGATTTATATCCGAATGTAAAAATTTGATCATGTTCTAAATTACCCTCAAAATGTGTTATATGAATCAATTAATATTAATGGTCAGCATTTAAGTTTAATTTTTTCTTTTTAAGAAAGTGAAATTATTATGAAGAAGATGTAACGATTTTTCAACTTCAATTCAGCGGGCAATATTTAAGGATTTCTTCCGTTCGCCGTTTTCAGCGTTGCGACTATTTAAATTTTCAAGACTTTCGATTCTTTCAAACGCTCCTGTAGAGAAGTTATGAAGAATCGGAGCATTTATAAAGTTTTCCAGAACTCACAAAATAGAAAAATCAGTTGGAGGGTGAGTCGTGGGAGGATATTCAAAGTGATGAAGCTGAAATAGTAGTAGAAAGGCGGAGGCGGTGGAAATTCTCGAGGGAAGTGTAATTCCACCCCCTAAACTTTTAGCGTTCCTACAAATTTGCAGCGTCGAGTCAAATTAAAATCTTTTACTAAATATTCCTGTTCCTCTGGAGGTATCTCTCAAGAAATTATTGAAAACCCAGTCTTGTTTGTTTGAAGACCATACAAGAAATTTCACATTAATTTCATATTAATTTCTATATTTTTTGTAAACATTATCGTTCTCGGTAATTAAATGATTTTGAAAATAGTTTATAGCGCGTTATTTAGGATAGGCGTCTTTTAATTGATTTTACTGATATTTTAGTCAGTTTATTTAAACGCGTGAGCAACCATGTTTATCGAACGTCGGCAAAAAGTACCGTTTGGTGCTAGTCACGCTGGGGATAGTAACTGTACCTCCGGGGTTTTCCCGTCAACAAACAGCAGGTGCGGAGAGTCTCGCTGATGGAATCGTCTAGGACCTGTGATTGGTCCATAATAAATTGAATGGACCAATAGAGGAACGGTTGGTCCCACAGGTTGGGAGAAGTGGAGGCCTGGTCAGGCATTCTGTGTTGCAGACCCCCCAGTCTGGTAACCAATATTGCACATATCATGGTTGCGTAGAGCATTTTTTTTTTATAAATCGTTTCTCGGGCCTAATTTGCCACAATAATCCTTGAGTTTTCATAACTGGCTAGTCGGGAGGGCAAAATTTTAATTGTACATATCTTTAATAATATTTAATAAATTAGCTTGACTTGACCAAGGGATATTGTTTTCAAAAAGTTACTTCCTCCTACCGCAGGTAAGCCGTTCTAGGAATTGAACGGTCGAAGACCTCCTACGGCGGGTAGTCAAGGGGACTACCACAAGTTTACACCAAGTCCTAAAAACTCGTCAACCTCTGTTTGCGTACAATACCGAAAACAAAGTAATAGTGAAATTATAAGTTTCAGACATCTACTAATAAAACTCAAACGTGATCACATTTTTTTTTCTATTTTTTGTTTGATTAACTTTGGACTAGAAAATATTAGCGAACTTAAAACCTTCAGATTTTCTTCTGAATCGTCAGTTGTAATATTTTAATAGAGTAACCACATAATAATCGTTACGTTTCCAGCATTTTCTTGTGTTTGCGGTGAGGTCAAACAAAAATAAAATTGCACATATAATTAAATTTACGACCCCGAGTGTTGATTCGTTTCCTGCACCTTATTCCTCTGGCCACCTTCCAAGGTAATTCCTGTCACGGTAACGGAGCACAAAATAACTCTTTAAAAACTTTGAGACACGTGTTGACTTTAGTCTGACCCTCGTGTACGACAACTTTAGTCTAATTTATGCTGCAGTGTGCGTTAATTTATTATACATACAGATAGTTTATTTACTGGATGTAGTTCTCTCGGGATTCCAACCGGGTAGCGTAGTTTTGTAAACACAACGTTTCGATGGCTTGCACCGCCATCTTCTTCAGGTTTATTTAATTCTTCACCTGAAGAAGATGGCGGTGCAAGCCATCGAAACGTTGTGTTTACAAAACTACGCTACCCGGTTGGAATCCCGAGAGAACTACATCCAGCAACTACACCGGGAAAACCTACGTTCCAGTTTATTTACTATTTATACACTCACTATTTTCCCAGCTTGGACTGAGACTGGATCTGGAATAACATCGGAGGCCGAACCTCTTGATATGTACGACCCTCGCCGTACCGCGGCGTTTAAACTTCTCGCGAATCCCATTGTATACGTCGCCGTTTCGGCTCAACATCTCGCTCGTTGACATACGTTAACGCCGATGTTTACGTGAATTAAAATCAACTATTATTACGTAAGGAGTTGTAAAACACTGACATTCCTTACTAGAACTTAAAATTATTTCAAGCAACTTACTCCTCTTATTTCGTCTAGGGTTGCATAAATTGAGAGGGTATTTTCAGAGTTTTAAAATGAAAATTACGCCTATGGAAACAGAACATTTATCTAGGACTACTGCTGAGGAGTTGACATAATAACAAATTACACATATTTATTTGAAAAAGGTTCCGTTCAGCGTGGTTAATAAATAAACAGAGAACTTACCTTGTTAGAGAAAAAAACGGGAAAATCCCTTCTCAGACTTCCAGGAGGTTGGAAGCCTCAACGAGGAGACCTAAATCCTGAAAATAAGAAGGAAATCAGAAAAAAAAATTCTGCACCACTTAATATTATCCTAATATTATTAATCAAAGAGTTAAACTAATAAAATTTGGAAACTTGAAAACATATAAAGCAGCCAAAATACTTCTGTGAATACTCGTTAATATAAAATACACTTTACTGTGCATACATTTCACTTAATTAATTTTACAGTAGCAAAAACTGTCTCAAACTAAATAAAGGTTTCATTGTACTTCCATAAGAATGGTTTGTTTTTTAATAATGAGACAACAAAATAAATTCTTATATAAAAATAAGGTTATTGAAATAAAATAGAACATCATTGGAAGAAGAAATAATTAAATAAACATCAGTCAATTTTAAGTCAGAAAAATAGAATTTATTAAATTAGCACTTAAATGCACTTAATTTGCGACCTTATCAGGTTCAAGTTTTTTAAAAAAAAATTGATGGACTGCCGAAGCCGAAAAGTCCAATTTAAAAACGAAAGCCACGGCAGTCAGCATAAAACAACCTGTCGATCAAAAAAAAAAATTTTTTTTAACTGGAACCTGATGAGGTCGCAAATTAAGCGATGAAACGTCGTTAATTTAATAAATTATTATTTACTTAAAATTATCTGTTTATTTACTTATTAGTTTTTTAATAGTCAGAAAACACGCACATATAATATATATATATATATATATATATATATATATATATATATATATCATTGGAAGAAGCTTGTTATAATTTTTCTTTTTCTGTTTTCAGAAGCTGTATAATTATTACAGGAAATATTTGCGTTGCTCATTAATTAATTTTTCTCAGCGTCCCGTGTTTCAGTAATTATACTCTATATTTTTAAAAACAGAAGTTTATGCCGAGGGAATCTATATAATAAAAAAGGATGTATATTTGTATGTATGTTTGTATGTATGTATGTATGTATGTATTTACGTTGTTCTTTATACAAATTTTATTACGTGGACAGAATGCAGCAAAAATTGGTATACGTATTCTGCCAAAATCGAGAACCGGTACTGTGAGGGTGAGAAACGCCTAGCATACATGTGGAAAGAATTATAATTAAAAACCGTGATCATTAAATATTAAATTACTGCGCGCCAAGAGACAATGACGTCACGCGAGAGAAAGACGTTACTACGCAACGAACAAAGGAAATATTCCCTTTATTAGGAATTAAATAAAGCGGAAATATTTTTTTTAAATAAAAAGTATAATTTTATACAGCAATACTCCATCAAATGGTAATAAAGAAGAATACTAATTACTTTACCATCCTTGGGGGAAAATGTAAGTTAATTTTCGCGCTGTATTAGTTGTGAGTCTAGCTAACAATTTCATCAATGTAATATTTCGTAATGTATGAAGACTGAGTGACGATTATATCCTGAAATACTCAAGGAATATATTTAAGTATTCAATTAAATACTTTTTCGAGTTTATATAAATAAGTACACGAGCAACGCCGGGCACCCAGCTAGTAAACTAATAAATAAGGCCCATTGAAAGTCTTACTTTTAATATTACATCAATTAATATCCTTTTGCATCTTTTATAGTTTTTTTGAAAGTATGTGTCAAAGGTAGTATTAACGTTCAGATCATTTACAATACCTCGTTCCATAAATAGATTCACTTAAGTTTAGACAATTTGATCTAGCCGCACACATAACACTCAATTTCAGCTCATAAATAACAATTCCATTCCATTACCGTAGTGACGTTCTGCGCAGAATGGAGTCAAGCTCCGATGATTTGCGCACGCTACTTTACAAGCGGACGCGGGGACTTCAGTTATTATTTGCGTCCATAAAGCCTTCCAGATCCAGCTACAGCCAAAGCACGGGAAGCACAAATAAAAAGCAAACTGTGGTTGCGACGGTTCTTTTTTTCTCTCTCTCTCTCTCTCTCTCTCTCTCTCTTTTCTCCTCGTTGCGTAGACGTGCGAGGCCACTGTCTGTACCTTATCCCAGAATCTGTTGTTTACTTTTATGGTGTCTGTGTGTAGGAGTGACAACTCCAGTAAAGTAGCCGTCCCTTCACAAAAGGTAGGTGACTCAGGATAACAGTGGTAAAATATAACGGGAGCAGAGGAAAATATTATTATTATTATTATTATTATAACCACACTTAACTGCTTTCATAAAATGATTAACAATCTGAAATTAATTTACTAGTCTTGGTTTTGTCAGACTGACAAAAACATTTTCTTATTAATTCTCTTTTTTTTAAATTTTAAACTAACATTTGTTCCTGTGTAGTATATAACGTTCTGCCTATCTCTCCTCCCCTTTTGTATGCTGCAATTCTGGTCTCATTACAATTAAATTCTAATAAAATACATGAAAAATGAAATAGGATGACTACAGAAGTACCAATTATAGCAAACTTTCTGAAAAGTCTCCAGTTATGACGCAGGTAAACCACTCCCGGATTGTTCGATTTAACGAAGAGAAGTTCCTTTGCTTTCTTCGAGTGTGTGTGTTCTGCAGTGGTCAATTCTTCCTGTGTGAGTTGGTCCACGTTTGTCCCCCTAAGTCCTCAAAAATGTACAAAACACACATCTAAATAACAGGTACATCAAAAAAGGTCCGTTGAGATCAATTTTTCTCAGGATTTCGCCTCATCACTCCCTAAACAGTGCAAACTGTTTACGTTAAAATATAACAGTAATATATTCCGATTAATTTGTTGATCGCAGCGGGCTTTTTTTCTTTAATACTTTCTGGGCAAAGTCCATCTTTCTTCTGACGGTGTCTACTTCACAAAATGAACTTTATGTTGGAAAATATATTGTAGTAATTGGTAATTAAGGCATTGTTCTAATTCAAAAGTTGAATTGTAGAGGACTCATTATTAGTGGATATAGAGCGGACGCCGCAACAAACCGGCAAGGGAAAGAAAACATTGTTGATCGGTTGGGAAGGTTTTACGCGCTCAAAATTTACGAGACGAAGAATTCAGTCGGGCAGCGGACAGCAAGCAGTTTGAAAGCTTTACAGTCGGGCAGCAGACAGCGAATAGATCAGACGAAAAGTTTTACAGTGGTGCAGTCAGATTAAAATTGTTTAAATTCAATCTTTAGTATTATTTCTTCCGCAACAAATTTCGTCTATGTTCAGACGCTTTGATTTCCATAAAATGTAAATGTAATTTTGATTATATAAATTCTGCCATTTATCAAACCCAGTTCAAGACCCTGAGATCCCAAATATTGTGTGTATTTTATACTTGTTTTAAAATTGTTAATAAATCTTGTTTAATAGTTTTCACTTAAGTTCTTTCATTTAGAAACGCCACATTCATATTATATTTAATTATTACAATATAGTATCTTTCCATACCTAGAAATCGGGTTTTCTCCGCTCAAAGACTTACATTTTTACTCCTATAACCATTCATTTAATTGTCTGTCCGTGCTTTACTTTTTATTCTCTATCCGCGGATATTTTTATTTTATTTTATTTATGATAATTGAAAGTTTATTAAAATATTAAAAATTAAAATCAACTCCTATTAAAAAAATATAAATTTTTAGTTTACTCATTACACGAACATTTTCAATTCTTTTTTTTTTACATTTTACGTGAAAAGGGATCCACATTTATGTAAAATATATAAAAATGTTTATGATTATTAAATTATTTTTATTTGAGCAATAGTTTGATTTGTACCCTCTATGAGTTTCTGGAAACTGTATTTTATGGGGGGGGTTTTTTTTAGAAAGTTTTTTTTTATGGTTAAACACTTTGATGTTGCTAAATTCAATTCGAATTCTATCGATTTAATAAATAAAATTTGTAGTTAATTTTTTTCCTATTTCTGGACTATTGGTAAACTTACTCTGGTCTTCCTACATCTCCAAAGCAACTGCCTTCTTTATATATCGTTTTTTAAAATTTTTCTTCGGCCAGATTCGTGTCCAGAATATTCGTAATCTATTTGGATGTGAAACTTTATGTCTGAACTAAATATTTTTTCAGCATTTTCTATTGTTTAATTATTTTTATTGTATGAAGCAGCTGTACAAAAATCACCTCCATTAATTAATTTAATTTCTCATATCATTCTACACTGACCCCTTTACATTCGCTTAATTATGCAGGGTAACGGTGTCCAGCCAAGCGCAACGCCGGTAAAAATGTTATTCTAGATATTTTAATAAAGTAGAGCAGTGCTATCCAATATTATAGATACGGTTCGCGTGCTCCAATTTCGTAAAAGTTGAAAAAAAAATGCAACCACGTAACTTCAATTACTTGCTTAAATAAGCCTCGCTAATTCCGACGTTTATGTTCTCATAGGCTCTCAAGATATTAAAGACGGAGCCCTTTTTTTTTTTGCAAATTAACCAGAGTGGTATCGATTTAGGCACTCGGACGTCCACGAAGGACAAAGAGACACGTCCCGAAACTTTTCGAGTTACCAATACGAATTGAATTGGTTTTTAAGGTGACAGTTTTAAGGAGCGCACGAATATGGATATAGAAAGCGTTCCTGGTCGTTATACGGCCAGCCACGAATAGAGTCATAGAGATCGTTTACTGTCAATTAAATAATTAAATAGCCAACTATATTGTGTGAAAAATAAAATGCCACACTAATATTTTACTTACATTCATGTTCAATTAAAGTGTCCGCAAAATAAATTAAAAATCATCCATCAGAACTTTCAACGTTAGAATATAAATGAGCGTAAGCTGTGTTTTAACAAATTTCTATAAATTGGGGATATATTTATTTAAAAAAATAAACTGTCCATAAGTCAGAAAAATATAATAACTAACAAAGCTTTTAATAAAACAAAAATATTTTATCAAGACGTTTCGTCCCTAATTTTGGATATTATCAGGTGTACACTAATAGTTTTCTTAAATCAAGTGGAGTATAATTACGAATAATTCGCATACAATGATATAAACTTACAAAAATTAATAATAAACAAAAGAAAATTGAGTAAATTACATGAACTGTCTCACATCGGTTACAACAGGCAGATGCCAAAGTTCGGGGGTCGAAACGTTCAGCAACTTTTATTGCATTTTCATGAGATGTAATTGTTTAACTTCATTGTATTAAACTCAAATTTTTATGACTTTTTTGGTTAAGTTATTAATATTTTTTTTAATAAAAACTGGAATTTTGTTTTCACTCATTTTTAAGAAAATTTATTATTCAACATCATTAATATTATTTAAATCTAAAAGTTGGAAGAGAAACTTAATAATGACTTTAGTGAAGACTTTCGTTAAAAACACCGATATTAGAATTTATTAATTTTAAAATATATTCTTATTAAATCCGCGAATTAAACATTTATAAACACATACATTATTTCTAGCACATACATCGATATTTTCTCTGACAACTAAGACTCAACAAAATAAATTCACTAAAAATTGAAATTATTAAAGGGCCTTTCTGACAAAATAAAAGTATTATATATATATATATATATATATATATATATATATATTATAGTGAATAACAACCTTAAGGGCCGCGGGCTTGAGGAGGCCTGAGTAGGAATACATTAGGCGTGCACGTGTGCTTGC
Source organism: Zhengitettix transpicula (assembly GCA_037074705.1). NCBI lineage: Eukaryota > Metazoa > Arthropoda > Insecta > Orthoptera > Tetrigidae > Zhengitettix > Zhengitettix transpicula. The sequence continues at coordinate 20,395,568 of CM073592.1, read as the reverse complement.
CCGAGAGGCCAAAAGAAATCACGGGTACAGGTCCCTTTTTTTGCATCATTTGGGGGGGGAGGAGTTCGAATAAATACTCCGAACCCGTGAGGCAAAGGGACAGACGAGGACGGAGACGCAGGGAAAAGCCAGGGAGACGAAGAGACAGAGAGACTCAAGAAGAGACGCAGGCAGTCAGGGAGACGCAGGGAGACGGAGACGCAGAGGTTTTGAGGGACGTCCATAGCGGGGAGGCCGAAGAAGGAGATCGTGTGCTGGTTACTATAGGTCCAGTGATCCACGACTGACGCCACAAGTAAAGTAAGCATCACAATATATGTAAAGTACATTCAAAAGTAGAATTCTTTTACACAGTGCGGAAATAGACTCTGTTCTTGAATAGCCACCGAACCGCCCACATTACCCTGTTGAGAAGGAGGACTTTTTAATCAAGCCGGAGCTAATTTTAATTTTATGCAGACCAATGTATATCATCTGCTGGCACCCAACAATATTTTTTTAATGTACTTTTTTTGTAGTTTCTTGTAATAAAGTTATTTTTTTGTATTAAGTAATAAAAGGCAAATCATTACAATATATATATAAAATTAAGTATAGAATAAATATCCAAAAAGTGGCAATTAAATTAGGGATTTCGAAAAATTATACAATATTCATGTTTAACTTCACAGCTGTTTTCACTATAACATTTATATATATTATTCTGAAAAAAAAATCTAGATAATAGTAGTTATATTACGTTTCATTTTTAAGCAGCCTAAAATTATTAAATTAAATTATTAAAATAAAAAATTTGATATTAAATTAGCAGAATTAATTTCACATGTTTTTTTTATCTAATCAAGAACTTATTCATCTACAGATGTAAATATAAGTTATATTTATGTGACAACAGTTAAACCAGTTAAATAAATAACAGGGCCAACAAGTCAGAAACAATATGATAAGTTTTGTAACTTCTTCGGGTTTAGTAAAAAAAAATAAAGAATGATTAAGAAATTTTAAAAATGTAAATAAATTTTTTTTTACAGAAACTAGAATAAATTTATAACGCAATTATGTAACTATAAATTTAAAAAATGCTGTATATTGTAATATAATTTTAAATGTTCTTTACAATTTTACAAGTTACAATATATTTTTATTATTTTTATTTATATTAAGATAATCGTATTGTACCGCTCTTGGTGTATCCATTAAAAAAATTCTGTAATTTAAATAAATCAATATTAATTGGTTTGTTACAGATGCACAAGTGTCAAAAAAAGGAAACTTTTTCTAACCTGTTGGCCGTTGTATTATATATATCATTAGTTTACGTACATGAGACATGCACTGTTTTGAAACATTGTAATGATCTCCCCCACAGAGCGTCAGGATCCAGTTTCCACGTGCCCCAGATCTCTGTTTCGGTGACAAACACACTCCAGTATAATTTTCCACGTGGAAAAGAAACGCCGTTAACGAAGGCCGATCCGTCCCACGCCATTCCGGAGTGCTTTTAAATGGAGGGACAAAAAAGCCCAGTCAACAACACTGTTGTTTGGACACGTGAAATTTGAGGATCTGCTCGCTTCTGACGGCGGACCACAGTCCTCCAAAGTCAACGAAAATAACTCCATTAGTAACGAAACACCCGTCAAAAGTGCATTTCCCGAGCACATCATCATCCTCCATCACAACAGGCACGGCACCATAATTACAACAAACCTCCGTATGTGAGTGGAGTGGTTTGTTAATCAGCAAGGATGATGAGGAAAAAGCGGAGAACGGACAATTAAATAATTTGTAATATTTTAAAAAGAACTAAATTAAATTTTTAAAATGTTAAAAATTGTAACATAGGCTTCCATTACTATTTATAAAGAAACGATGTCTCATTACTCAACGTATATACCATAAAATAAGGGTTCAACATATGAAAGATCATTTCAAAGAAAACAGGAATAAGAAAGGGATTGTTTTAAACGTTTCAGGATGAAAAATACTCTAAACCCCTGTTTAAAAACCAAAAAAATATAATTTGTATAGTAGAAAATAACCATAAAAAATCAAACTTTAGCTTCATAAGCGGCGCGGAGTGACGTCACAGACTAGCCAGTCACTACTGTCGTATTTCATCTGCCATAAACGTACTGGATAAAATGTACTTCAAAAAGTTGAATATTTCAGTAATATTGTAACATAGGCATCCATTACTATTTATAAAGAAACGATGTCTCATTAATCAACGTATATACCATAAAATAGGTGTTCAACATATGAAAGATCATTTCAAGAAAACAGGAATAAGAAAGGGATTGTTTTAAACGTTTAAGGATGAAAAATACTCTAAACCCCTGATTAAAAACAAAAAAAATATAATTTATATAGTAGAAAAGAACCATAAAAAATCAAACTTTAGCTTTATAAGCGGCGCGGAGTGACGTCACAGACTAGCCAGTCACTACTGTCATAGTTCATCTACCATAAACGCACTGGATAAAATGTACTTCAAAAAGTTGAATATTTCAGTAATATTCGACAAACCAAAGCCTTTAAAGAGAATATTCCCAATTGCAAAGTTTCCGGTGCAATGATCATATTTTGTGATATATTTGGGATTTTCTTCTTTAGCCCACTGTCATTAATTTTCCATTGTGTATTTAATTAATAACGGACGTTCTTGACAAGTTAACGTCGATGAAGGAAAATACCCAAACGTATGTAGTAATTGTTATTCGTAATTTAAATCAATTCATAATTTTTTTTATTATTTTTCCTTTAAAAGTTCAGAAACAAATAAGCAGCCCATTAAATAAGCATCATATAGGATGTTGTATTATTAAGGGGCAATAAACAAGTAAATTTCTGTATACGTTTGCGGAAAAGAGAACTGAAGAAAATATTAAATATAGTCCACGATGAAGAAGCGTAATAAAAACACCAAAAGAAAACGGAAAGCTTGTTGAAATGTGATATAAGTAAAATGTTTCTGTCTGTTCAGACTGTTCCATTTTGAAGTCTAAAATACATCAGTTTGCTTTGCTTTCAAATGATTAATTCAATTACCCCTCTATTTAGTTAGAGAAATAAATGGACTATATTTGCAAATACAAACTGTTGCAGTCAATTTATTATTGTAATTTACGTGTGGGTTGTTTTTTTAAAAAAAAACATTTAACACGGAATCCGCTCATGTTTCAGGCACCGGAATAATTTAGCTTTTAATTTATTCCTCCGCGCGAGACATTGATCAATGTCAGATTTTCTAGGGGAATGAATAAAAGAATTCTCTCAGTCGGAGTTGGATGAAGAAAATGAGCTGGAAATTATTAGAAAATATATATTTTTATTGCTAACAAAATACAGAATTCAGATATGAAGAGTAAATTGACGCTGACATAAATTTACATTTATTTATTTTACCAGATAATATTTATTTATATCTTTATTTTATACTAGCTGGGTGCCCGGCGTTGCTCGTGTACTTATTTATATAAACTCGAAAAAGTATTTAATTGAATACTTAAATATATTCCTCGAGTATTTCAGGATATAATCGTCACTCAGTCTTCATACATTACGAAATATTACATTGATGAAATTGTATGCTAGACTCACAACTAATACAGCGCGAAAATTAACTTACATTTTCCCCCAAGGATGGTAAAGTAATTCGTATTCTTCTTTATTATCATTCGATGGAGTATTGCTGTATAAAATTATACTTTTTATTTAAAAAAAAATATTTCTGCTTTATTTCATTCCTAATAAAGGAAATATTTCCTTTGTTCGTTGCGTAGTAACGTCTTTCTCTCGCGTGACGTCATTGTCTCTTGGCGCGCAGTAATTTAATATTTAATGATCACGGTTTTTAATTATAATTCTTTCCACATGTATGCTAGGCGTTTCTCACCCTCACAGTACCGTTTCTCGTGTTTTGAAGAATTTGTGTACCAATTTTTGTTGCATTCTGTCCACGCTTTTAAATTTGTATAGAAATTAACGTAAATACATACATACATACATACAAATATACATCCTTTTTTATTATATAGATTTTATTCCTGTTTGATATTTGTTTCTGACTATTCACAAGAAAACGTTAAAATAATAATTATATAATTAAAATCGTAACTGTTGGATACGAACGAATGAATAAAATTAGTATAATAATATGATAGCATAGAATGAAAACAAATATAAATAAATTGGAATAGAAAATGGAAGCGTTTATATAAAAGTATTTGGATGCTAAAAATTGTAGAATATCAGTTGAAAAAGTTCACATAATTTTAAAATATAAAAAAAAAATTCCTGCGTGTTATTCTGTAATTTTCTTAATTTAACGAAAAATTAAGAACGTCATTAATCAACCGAGTAAAAAAATAATGGGCTTCAAGTTTGGTTTATTTTTAGTAATATTCGTTACACGTAATTAATTGTAGACTTACGCAATGTTTTTTTTGCGCAACGAGTAATTTTCTGGGACGTGTTAAAAATGTCAATAAATTATCCATTAAAAACCTTGACTTAAAACTGAAACAGCCACCTTCTTACTTTTTAAGGGAAAAAAAACTAATATTGGTACATCTAAACCTAATTTTTTTTTAATTAAATAGAGAATGTTTATGTACGTTACTAATTTTCACATTTATCACTACATTAAATAAATCCAATTTTAATGACAAACGTAACGACTTGAAATATTTCCGTTCAACTTGTCAACAACGTATAATATATATATTATTATTTTTTAGAATCTCGAAATGTTAAATCGACAAATAACTTAATTGTAAAGGCAATAAACTGAAAATATGATTTAAATTAATTAACAGCGAATCGGTAACAAGTATGAAAAAAAATTCTTCTCTGAGTCTCCATCCAATTTAAATCAAATTAATTTGTAATAGTAATTATATAACACATAAATTAATTAATAATATTATTTTAAACTCTTTGAAAAAGATGTATGCTATATTAAAAATATATTTTATTCAAGTACGATCTGAAGTTATAAAATCTCTGCATTTTACTTGACTAAATAACGTGGGCTTAAACACAAACAAAATTATTTAAATATTAGAATTATTTTATATACGTTTATTCCTGCTGTTTCGATATTCAAAAGGTTCACTCAAGCAATATTTTGTAACAATACACATACGGTAAATATCTTCATATTAAATAACAGATTTTTCTTTTTTTTTGCAATCGGCCTTCATTTCTCAGGGATATTGACGACTCCTACCGTCACTCTCCCTACGAGAGGTACTTTATTGCTCACTGCTTTCGTATTTCTGCTGCTTTAACATACGATTGTGAGAAACTGTGTAGCTGGAATCTCTGTCCGAGCCCGCAAGAAGTTTATCTGGTAGAAGAAGGTGGAGCATAACGTCTGTCCTTGTTTATTGCCCTCGGGACATTGCCCATAAAGCAGCTGTAATCCGAGACCAGCGCAACCTCGCCACTTCACTTCTCCTACTAGACGAATTTAATGGCCACGTTCAACGCGGAATTTAATTTATTCCGGTAAAAGCTGGACGTTATAATACACACAGGTTTGTTTTTTAATTTCCAAAATGACTACAAATTATATTTTTCATCATTAATCTTGAAAAAAAAACATTTTATGACCAATTTATAATAGAATATGTGCAAGTAACCACTTTCACACAGATATTTAACATTATATATATATATATATATATATATATATTGTAATAAACTAACGGGGGACTTTATTAATTTTTCCCACCGTTGTGGTAGCCAAAATGTAATAATTAAATGCGATGGGCTTTTAAATTAATAATTATAGACTTTAAAACAAACAAATTTTATTTAAACAATTCTTGAAACATTATACAATTTAATTATAAAAAGCATCTCTTTCTCTCATGGGTCTTTACTGGGTTTGATAACGGACAGAACACTTAAATAATCGAAGAACCCAACATTTATCTTTAAATTAAACAGAAATATTTAATCGTCTAGACATCGACGAAACTTATTAACGAACTTAATCTACCAGATTGCTTCTAAATTAAAAAGAGTTTATTTTATTAACACAAAAGAAAAGAACGATATCTGACTGTATCTTTTAATTCCGTTTACACATATTAATACCATGAAATTTCAACTCACGATTACTCAGGAACATTTGGCTCGTTCATTACACACACACTTTATAGACTGGACGTTTTAAACACTGACTCTAACACATATTACTGGTTCGACGATAGCTGATTCTCCATACTCGGTGAAGGACATCCCACTTGCTCGTGGTGAAACTACTCGACGCTGGATGCTGTGTCCTGGTCTCCTACCATCGAAGACAGTAGTCAAATTTTGATATTACAACAGATTGAACTTCTGCATACAAAAATGTTTATCGTTGAATAATTTTGCTATTTCTCTCGAAAGCTGCTAAATTTCTCCATACTCGGTGCTCGCCGTACTTCTCCACAACCAACACTTCCCTCCTGACTCCACAACTCTCACTCCCCTCTTGACTCCAAGACTCAACTAACTCCACCTCCTAGCTCAAAAACTCAACTAACTCTGCAAAAATCTTATCTTCCCTTTATATATTCCAGTCCCTTCTCTTTTCCTTTGTTCCAAAACTACGTCGCAACTGCTCGTTGATACTTTCTCCATTATCCCGAGATTTACATTCTGCAGCTGCAGTTCCTTAGTAAATTGCTAGCTCCTGTGTCATGTCACATCGAGACAGGACCCGTAATTACTTAGCACTTTTATTCTCACCCCCGCACTCACACGTGCGCGGTTCTAAATTCTTCAGACCGCCCAAACTGCCCCTCGATCCCAAGTCAACAAGTGACATGTTCAGGCCATTAATCAGAAACAATGCCCGTCTTAACAGATTTATTTTGCGACAGGCCACCCTGCATGTGCCTTGCATCCGACGGCCCAGCCCATCAATCGGCAACAATGCCTTTCCTTCAAGGCATTACAATATATATATATATATTGTAATAATCAACTGGTACGGTTAAATTAAATTAAATGATTTCAAAATTTAAAACATAAAATATAATTTATTATCACTTTGTGGCTTCAAACTCAAAACAATTACAATTAAAAATTTTATATATCTCAGGGCCTTTACTGGGTTTGATAATGAACACAAAAAAAATGATTTAAAATCTTATTAACAAAACAGTTTACAATTTACCTGAAAAACATGTCGATAGAATGAAAGAAATTAAAAGTAAAGAAATTAACTTTGATTGACAATTAAAATGGGAACTAAATCTGACTTTATCCTTTAATTAGCGTTTACAATATTATTCCTAATTATGTTACTTACGGACCGTCGGTCTGGTACCAGAACAATCAATTTTACCTCGTTCGGACACTTTTACACTCTTTAATTATTTAATATCAGGCCTTGGTTTTCACTGATTCTACACTTCACTTTAATATTTGGCAAGACTGGCTGATATTCCGTTGACTGCTCCGCTCCACAATAATTTACCAATGTTCTCCTGGATTAATTTCTCCACGAAGATTTTGGAAAGTTCTATTCTGACGAAAACTGCTCTTACTTTCCAATATTTACGCTGCAATACTTCCGTGAATGTTTTCTTTGTATTAAATCACAACTATAACTAGTCATACATTGACCATGTCTTGTCCCTTCTCAAGTTTTATTACTTGTTCTGCTCCTCACGATGTTTTTCCGCCAACTAACTATCCAAAAAAAAAGTGAACAGCCTAGAGTGACACACCTGCACTTGTCGGTTGACAAAAAATTCAAAAGCGACGAAAACGCAACGTCAATGGGAGAGCCGAAGGGTCAACGTAACAATAAGGAAGCAACGACAATGTCGTACTCTTCTTCGCACCTGGCGAAAGGAACAAGGATCCCAGAAACGCTGTGTGGTAATTATATTATCACTTTTTTTTTTGACTGAATTGGCTATCTTTATTATTAAATACAATTAAATAACTAGCTGCGACGGATCCAGAGAGATTAACTTAACTTTTCTAATGGTACAGTATATTTGCATATTAAAACATAATTCCTTAAAGAATAATAAAACTATATCTGACTCGAGAATATTTTACTCGTATTCGAGATACTGTTTCCGAACGAAATGAAACCGGAACATCTCACCGCCTTGTGACATCTGAATATTCAATGCATCATTTATTCTTTCCCTGGAAAAGTAATTTTCGTTACAACTTTCCGCGCCTGCAAGTCAGTAGAGTGAGAATCTGTCTCGTCAAAATATTATTACCTGATACAGAGGAGGAAAGACGCGGCATTCAGTTTGTCGTATACCTTTTATGGAATGCACAAAAGTTAGGAAATTTGTGTCCCGGTGAATGTGACAAGTCAGCCTCATTTTAAAGTTTAATTTACTTTTCAAAGAAAGAATTGCTACGTGGAAAACAGAAAGAAAGAGGCAGGAAATTTAATTTCTCCGGGGACTGAGAAACCAGATTGAGCGACTCACAAAACTGTGGGAAATCAACTCTCTCGTGCTCGTTGTTCTCCCTCGACGACGGAGAAGAAGATGTGAATGTATTCATTTCAAGTTACACGGTAAACAACTTGTTACTAAACTCAAATTGCTGCGAAATTGTTTCCCGGAGAACTTAAGAGACGGAAATTTGCATCAGCAACCTGCGAATGGAGAAGTTTCTGTCTTTGCCATTTCCTAAATTAAATTCCCTGCGAATAGTTTGTCAAGTTTTATTTCAACGGGTTTCACCATGTCGCACAGCTATTAATAGTTCTCTCTCTCTCTCTCTCTCTCTCTCTCTCTCTCTATCTCTCTCTCTATCTCTCCCTCTCTCTCCCTCTCTCTCCCTCTCTCTCTATCTCTCTCTATCTCTCTCTATCTCTCTCTATCTCTCTCTATCTCTCTCTATCTCTCTCTATCTCTCTCTATCTCTCTATCTCTCTCTCTATCTCTCTCTATCTTTCTATTTCTCTCTATTTTTCTATCTCTCTCTATCTCTCTCTCTCTCTGTCTCTCTCTCTCTCTCAAGAACGACTTGCTTAAAAATATATTACTATCACTCTGGACAATATAAGTCACTTAATATTGTCTGAGATACTGTAGATGAAACTGTTTAATAATAAACTACGATAGTTTAATTTAAAAACGTGACGAGTAACGTTTAACGTGTATTGGGCCTAAAAATATGAGCAGAACCTTGTAGGAGAGATACGAAGGTGCTACCATTGGGGATGCCTTTTCCTCTCCGTTTTTGAACTAAGGTTCCCATATGCCGGGGCACCTCGGCCTGTTCTGATAGGTGTATGTTCCGGAGTCACAGACCTTGGGCATACGGTAAGAGTTGTTCTCTGTTCCCATTGGAATAGTCGGTCAGCTACCTCCTAAACTGGTCGAGGCACGGAGAAGGGAATGCTGCGTCCCCACAGCAAACTCCTCTCCCTCTATCAGAAGGACGTGGGACAATTACCCAATGCCCGACCTACCTGATGCAGGTTTTTCTAGGGTTTTCCCTTCATTACTTTTAGGCGTATGCCGGGTAGGATCCTTAAAATATAGCCCGGAGGGCCCTAGTTAACCCTTGGCTACCTTCTTCTACCCTTCCGCATCCCCCTTTTCAAATCTCTTCCTATGCTATTAAAGGGGAGTTTCCCAACGTGAATTACCCTCATGTAGCCTGTTGCCCTAAAAAAAAAAGTTTAACATGTAGAAGCACCATAATTTTTCAACACATGTTTTCAAGGTTCAGAGGAACCTCCGACGCATGTTAGTAACAGGAAAAAGTCGTTGATCGACCATGCATAACTCAAAATATTGTAAAAAACGAAAAAAATGACGTCTGTTTGAAAATAATGAATAAGAAAGATAGCCAATACAGACAAAAAAGGGTAATATAAGTACCACACAACGTATCTGGGATCCTTGTTCCTTTCGTCAGGTGTCAAGAAGCTTTCGAGTGTTTTGACCTGTGCAGTTGTGTTTCTCTAGGCTCTTCTTAGCACCTGACAAAAGACACAAGGATCCCAGAAACGTTGTGTGGTATTTATATTACCCTTTTTTTGTCTTTATTGGCAATCTTTCGTATTCAAAATATTGTATTTTGAGTATTATTCCTTTTAGGAACTTGTGCAGGTCTTTGCATACTTTCTCATTTGGTCCTACTTGAAATATGGTACAACACCCTCCTTTTTTTCCCTCTCTCTTTCCCGTCCCTTCATTTCGCCGCAGTTTTCTCGTTTAAACTAGAACTTGACATTGATGGATGAGCGTTTCTAAATTACCATACACGAAATTCGTCGCCCGTCTGAATTCGTAGTCAGGCCAGGGCCCGAGTCTCTTTATCACGCGTTCTTTCCTTTCCCAGCCTTTATTTTATGAGAAAAAGAATAGTCCGCTAGCGAGGAATTACTAAAGTCACCGAGCAGACAATTGTACGTTTTCTGTATTTCCGGTCCTTAACAGAAATTTCAAAAAATTTTATTCAGTTACATTCTATTTACCAAAACTAGAAAATTAATTGGAAAATTCCACTATTTATTAATAACCCAAACTCAGTTTAAAAGTAATACAAGGAATGACATATGAATTTAATATGTTTATCCTATTTTTAACATATCTCTTAAAAAATTTTAAATGGAAAGACCTGAACAGAAACCTTTGCTTTTTTTAGACTGATTATTAACTTATAATAACTACAAACATAAAACACAATTTCAAGATCAATAGATGTATTTACAGAATATGACCAATTATGGAAAAACCCTACGACATTTCTTTAAGACAATCGGTAGATCTTTTAAAGAAAGACAATCCTAAGAAAATTATTACACAAGATCTTCCCCCCACACGTATGTAAAATTCTTCTTAAGATTGTTTTACTAGAGAAGGTCTGCCGATTGACAGAAAAAAAAACGTCGTAGGGTTCTCATTTCAAGCTTTTGTCTGCAAATGGCCATTGAATATTATTAATATTAACTTTCATTATTTTAATTTATTCTGGAGTTTTCGGTCCACTTGATCATAATCTCACAATCACTTTTTTTTGTAGGTGTAGACAAGCTATGGATAGGGTATTCCACTTAGTGGAAACTCCCCTCTTATAACATAGGAAAGGGAGTGAAAGGGGGGATGCGGAAAGGTAGAGCAAGGTTGCCAGGGGTTAACTAGGACCCCGAGCTATGGTTTAAGGATCCTACCCGGCAATTCGACTAAAAGTGATGTAGGGATAACCCCAGAAAAACCTGCATCAGGTAGGTCGGGCATTTGGTACTTGTCCCACGCCCTACCGATGGCGGGAGAGGGGTTTACTGTGCGGTCACAGCATTCCCCTCTGCGTGCCTTGACCAGTTTAGGAGGCAGTTGGCCGACTATTCTAATAGGAATAGCGGACAACTCTAACCGTATGCCCAAAGTCTGCGACCCCGGAACATGCACCTCTCAAAACAGGCCGAGGTGCCTCGGCATGTGGGAACCTAAGTTCCAAAAACTGATGTGAAGGCTTACCCAAAGGTAGCCTCCTCTAGAACTCTCTTACTATCACATTATAAACACATTCGTCTAGATTCTCTTTCATCACATTAATATTAGTGGACACATTTCAGTCTGCTAGACTATTCCCTCGCAGGCAATACCTGTTGTTCTCGCAGGCAGAACCTTATAGGAGAGATACGAAGGGGCTACCTTTGGGGATGCCTTTTCCTCTCCGTTTTTGAACTAAGGTTCCCAAAAGCCGAGGCACCTCGGCCTGTTCTGAGAGGTGTACGTTCCGGGGTCACAGACCCTGCGAATACGGTAAGAGTTGTCCGCTAGTCCTATTGGAATAGTCGGCCAGCTGCCTCCTAAACTGGCCGAGGCACGAAGAAGTGAATGCTGCGTCCCCACAGTAAACTCCTCTCCCGCCATCGGAAGGGCGTGGGACAAGTACCCAATGCCCGACCTACCTGACGCAGGTTTTTCTAGGGTTTTTCCTGCATTTCATTAGGCGAATGCCGTGTAGGATCGATCCTTAAAATATAGCCCGGGGGCCCTACTTAACCCTTGGCTACCTTCCTCTACCCTTCCGCATCCCCCCTTTCAAATCCCTTCATATGGTATTAAAAGTTGTCCAACGTGGATTACCGTCATATAGCCTATTGCCCTAAAAATAATAATATTAGTGAGAATAAAAGTATTAAGAAGAATTTTATAGATTATCAAGAAGATTGAAAGCTCCAGAAAAAAAATTAATATATATATTGAGACGGAAAAAAAATTATTTTTTCCTGAAAAATTATTGACTAGAAATCTTTGCAAATGCAGCAATTAAACTCATGAAGCTCAAATAAACGACATTCACGAGTAAAATATAATTTATTTTTGAAATCATATTTCTGATAGAATAATCATACTTCTATTGCGGCATAAAACTATACGTAGATTTCCCTCACAGACTGTCGGTACACAATTAACAACTTTTCTTTTTAAAAAAAAGAAAATGAATTGGCAGAAAGATGTAATCTGACACTCGTGAATTCCAAGGCTTCTGCGTGGAAAAACCAGGCTACAGTCTCTAAGGTTTAACGCCAAACCGTTTTTGCACTATTAATTTGATTCTCTGTCCGTGGTAAGACAAGCTCCATTCCATTATCGGTAATATTCAATGTCATTGGATCTAAAAAAAAAAAAAAGAATATGGAAAGAAAGCATTCGACGTGTAATCAAGAGTCTGGTGGACCGCGCAACCGCACATTATCAACTGATATAATCCTTTTTGAAAAAATAATAGTCTACTTAAGCAGCAGTTTGAAGTATTCGTAATACGATTCGCGGTTTTTTGAGAATATCCGCATTTGAAAATTATCGGGTTGGCAGGCGAGTAAGCTCGGGTTAGCACAGGAGGCGCATGTCTTGGTTATTAATATAAAAAAACCGTTTTGTACGCTGCAAATTGGCCAAGTTTAATAGTCACAGAGGCTCAACAAGAAGCCGGATCGTGGAAAGGTTTTGTCCTGCCTTGCAGTCACCATAGACCGGATTTCGGCAAAGCCAGCAGCATTTACTTAGGCAATACACAAAGCACCGTTGTACGAAATGTGGCCTCAATAAGGAGTTGTATTAAATTACATCTTCGGAGGGAAAACCTTCCGTGGCTTTATTACATTTTACAGTAATTAATCAGACGATAAGAATCTATAATATTGGGTAAAAAAAAGTTCTCGGTTTTCACACGGGTATAATATATTAAAACGCGACGTTTCGACGACTGAAAGCTCTGTCGTCATCTTCTAGGTGAAGCGCTGGGACCATTCCATTTCATGATATATACCCTATATAAATATTATATAACATTTCATGTTATATACCCTTTATAAATACTATAGCGTATATAACTTGAAATGGAATGGTCCCAGCGCTTCGACTAGAAGATGACGACAGAGCTTTCAGTCGTCGAAACGTCGCGTTTTAATATATTATACTCGTGTGAAAACCGAGAACTTTTTTATCCAACTATTACACCGGGAAAGTCTTCAATCTTTGATCTATAATATTGTTCAGAGGGACGAGGTTATTAGGAAAAGTGAGAGAACGCAACTTTGTGACGTCATCTCGCAGTGTTCGTTTTAAGTATAGTAATTGATGGCAGTCTGCATTTAACGTAATATGCTAAATTAACCGCTCATTGGACAAGCTTTTCCAGGTGGTTACTAATGAGCCTCTGTTACTAGTATTATTGAAATGAGTGTAATTTTTTTTTTTTTACAAATCAGACAGTGGACAAGAAGCCGATTGCAATAAAAACAAAGATTTTACAACAAAAAAAAGGACTAGGACTTTAAAAAATGTCCTCAAAGAAGGAACATTCAAATGAAGTATATAAAATAGTGGTAGAAAAGCTAGTACCAAAGTTGACCCTCGTAAGAATGTCACACAGCACCGCAAGCGTGGTAAAGTTTCCCCTTTATTTTACTTTTCCACTTAGAGAAGGCAAGGGACGGCGTAAAGGGCTTGTATCCGACTCGGGTCATTAGAGAAGAACTTCTACAAGACGGCAATTTGACCGCTCGCCTGCCTTACAGTCGCCATAGTAACCAGCTAAGTGGACAGACGTGTGCGGAATAAGTGGAAGTCCTGCACGGTTTTACCGGGTTAACGACCCCGTGGGTCCTGAGTTCGCAGCCACGAGGTACAACTTTTTACACATTATATTTCGTACCTCAATAACTCGCTTGCTTGTCTGGTTCCGCTAATCTCGCGACTGTCCTGGAAGGTGAATTCCTCTTCCGCGCAGTCGCTGATAATCTCAAAAAGACCCTTGGAGTCGACTAATTATCAAAAAAAAAGTAATTTTTAAGATGGCGTAAAGAATTTCTAGAAATATCCAGCGGTTAAGGAGTTCAAATTCAACGAGAACAGTTTTTGTATCACTGGTAAATATATTTAATCCTATAATTGAAGATTCTGAAGCAATATTTACTATTTATAATAGTATTATGATGAAATAGGAAAAGTCAATAAATACGACTATACGTATATTAATTACAAATATAAGTACCTTAACAGTAAAATATACTGATAATAAAATGTGCCATATATATAAAATAATTTTATAAATGAGAAATGTAAATACAGAAGAACAGATTATAATACATAAAAATTAAGATAGGAAATAAGGGGAGAAAATATGTCCGAATATCTAATATAATAATCAGAAAATTTATGACTCCATTTGTAAATAATTATAAGTAAATTTTAAGCCTGTAAGGATATAAAATTCATTCTGAAATAAGAACAATTAAATTTAAGCAAACACCTAGATCCCTTAATATCCTAATTTTGATATCGTGACTTCAATTGTCCAAATGAATCAAATTGCAGACGGTCGTAAAGAAATCATTGGTAGAATAAAGTACAAAAAATATTAAAGTGAGAATTAAAGGACCGCAAAAGTAAATGTTTCAGGACATTTAGATCATTGGTTGAGCAAACTCAAAAGTACCTAAACTTATTCGATCTGTTATTATTAGTATTTACGACGGTAAGCAGTCAAAAAATATTTTTTGTTAATTAAAACACGTTTCGACTTGGTATTCAGCTTTTGCCAATTAACTCTTATCTCCTGTCAAAGTATTTTAAATTTTTATTTAGGGCAACACGCTTTTTTTAGGGCAATAGGCTACATGAGGGTGATCCACATTGGGCAACTCCCCCTTTAATAGCATAGGAAGGGATTTGAAAGGGGGGATGCGGAAGGGTAGAGGAAGGTAGTCAAGGGTTACTAGGGCCCTCGGGCTATGATTTAAGGATCCTACCCGGCATTCGCCTAAAGAAATGCAGGGAAAACCTTAGAAAAACCTGCATCAGGTAGGTCGGGCATTGGGTACTTGTCCCACGCCCTTCCGATAGCGGGAGAGGACTTTGCTGTGGGGACGCAGCATTCCCTTCTCCGTGCCTCGACCAGTTTAGGAGGCAGCTGGCCGACTATTCCAATAGGAATAGCGAACAACTCTTACCGTATGCCCAAGGTCTGTGACCCCGGAACATACACCTCTCAGAACAGGCCGACGAGCCTCGGCTTGTGGGAACCTTAGTTCAAAAACGGAGAGGAAAGGGCATACCCAAAGGTAGCACCTTCGTATCTCTCCTAAAAGGTTCTGCCTGCGAGAGAACAACCCTGCCTGCGAGAGAATAGCCCTCGCAGACCTATGATCAGGGAAACAGGCTTTTTTTATTCTAGCCTTAAACTTTATTTCTAATGGACTTGACTGAAAGAGAGTTTATTTTTATTTTGATGTTCCGTGAAACGGAGAGTGAAACTAACAATTTTGGGGGCGAGGGGGCGGAGTCGGGGGGAGGTCGCGGAGGAAAGTTCTTAGATACGTTCTGGAAAGTAAAAGAGACGTTACGTCTTCAGGGAAAGAAGAAGTAATAAATTAGAGCGTTGTGATGAGAGCGTGAACTCTCCTAGAGGAATTTGCGTACTCAACTGGGTTCAAGGCAAAAGAATCTTCACCCCTTATTTATTTGGCGTATTGTGGTCAGATTCGGGGCCCTCCACCACGGCGTTGGTAAACCGTAAGTATCCAATAATGAGCAAGATATCTGTCTTTGATGAAGAATGAAGCCAGACCAGCGAAGCTCCGTTATTCCGTCCGTGATTGATGTTAGTGCGGAAGTGGCAGTGTCCGCGATGCAATACGACCAACCTCCGCAAGAGTTATTACCACCAGCCTCTTGGTGTGCTGTGTTGAGGCCTTCAGTGCAGCATTCTAGATGGTGTGGAGGAACGGGCTCGCTGGATGAGCAACCAGCGAGGTCAGTATACAACCTACAATATTACGTTCACACCGTATAAGGTTTAACGAGAAAGACTGGACACTTTACGTCTAGGCTGTGTCTCTCTCTCAGAAGCGAGACTGCTTCAAAGTGAATTTTCAAGACTCATTTACCAACCTTAAAGACTATACATTTATATTTAATTAAGGAATTAATTAAAATAAATTGAGATAATTATCATTTCACAATGTGAAAACCACAAATTTTAATTTTTCGTCTCTATTAATGAAAATCCATACAAAAACATGGAAATTTTTTGACTTTACCAATATATTTCGAATTATAAATATTATTTTAGACCTTTTCAGTGCTATAATGAGTCACACGCGACTCGTACGAGGTCCAGAGAGGAATATCACAGATAACCGTCGTTACACAGACAGAAAATGATATATTTAAATTGATATGGAATGCGCACGCTGTACAGACGTCAAGGTTCCGTTGCAGATATTCACGTGTTGTCCGATCGACATCGAGTGAGCACAATTTTAAAACCTCGAAAGTGCACATCTGTGACATGACGCATTTTTTTCCAGATTGACGCCAGGCCAAAAACATATTCCTTTTTTAAAATTTTCAGGCACGACATCATTATAACCCTTCGTCTTTGTACTTTAAATGTTGAAAATTAATTGATAATTTTTATCAGAACCCGTCCCAAAGCGCACTAAGTATTATATATTCATCGACGAAATTTTATTTGGGGATGCTTCATGCATTCAGATATTAATTTAAAACGTAACCCTAATTTTAAGTGAAACAGTTTACCTATAAGACGAGAAAAACGTCAATCTAAATCTTATAATAATATTATCTTGTATTTATGTCTTTCCAACATTTCAGTTGTCGACTTTATTAAAAAAAAACCTTTGAATGATTTTCAAAATTATTTAATTAAGGAAAAATTCAAATTTAAAGAATTTGGAAAGGTTTAAAAAAACTCCAGAAAATGATTTTAAATATATTTAAATTTTACTCAATCACGTTAATTTAAAATCAGTGAATAAAACGTAAAATCATAATTTTAAACCGAAAGTTATACGGGAAAAAAAATATTATTTTGCATTTTAAATTTTTATTCCCTCACAAAAAAACTTTTGGGGGATTCTCCATCATGAACAATATTATTAATTAAATTTAAATAATTAAATTACAAAAGCGAAATGCTAAGTTTTCTTAATCACGATAAACTGTACTCGAAAATCTTATAAAAGGGCTGTGAATGACACCAGAATTAATGCAAAAAAAACTCTGTAGTATTTAAGTATCATATAATATATATAATTATATTTGTAGTATTTATTTATCACTTGCCTGAAATAATTCAATTCGAAATTCCAGACATTATTTTTTAGACTTGTTTAAAATTATATTTCGAGTAACAAAAGAACATCAAATACGTTTTTTTTAATTTTTTTTAGGGCAACAGGCTACATGAGGGTAATCCACATATTGGCAACTCCCCTTTAATAGCATAGGAAGGGATCTGAAAGGGGGGATGCGGAACGGTAGAGGAAGGTAGCCAAGTGTTAACTAGGGCCCCCGGGCTATAGTTTAAGGATCCTAACCGGCATTCGCCTAAAAGTAATGTAGGGAAACTCCTAGAAAAACCTGCATCGGGTAGGTCGGGCATTGGGTGCTTGTCCCACGCCCTTCCGATAGCGGGAGAAGAGTTTGCCGTGGGGACGCAGCATTCCCTTATCCGTGCCTCGACCAGTTTAGGAGGCAGCTGGCCGACTGTTCCAATGGGAATAGCGGACAACTCTTACCATATGCCCAAGGTCTGTGACCCCGAAACATACACCTCTCAAAACAGGCCGAGTGAAAGTACCGTAATTTAAGGTAATTTTTTCTCAATACCAACTACCACTTTAGGAAGTTTGCCTCTAGTATTTCCAAAGAGAAACATAATTTTATAGTTAATTTAACAATTTTAATGTTTAATATAACTTTTGTTATTAATTACGAATACAGTGTCAAAGTTCTTACGTAATCAAAGCAAATGTGAAGGTTTTCCAAGCTCCCGTAAAAACTGATACCAGTGAAAAATGAAACCTATTGAGTGTGTTACAAAATTTAATGCGTTCGTCAGAGAGGAAGTTCACATTTCTGTTCATTACTAGAAACAAAGAAAGAAACCGTTTCCTACATTTTGAATGTCAAACGTTGGCTTTGAAGTATTGTGTTACATGCAACAAACACACTCTGAGTTGAGAAAGTCTTTCTTTTCCCCATTTCTCATGTAAAAGTAAATTAAACACGATTCATTACATACATTTAGCGTAGTTAAAAACCTAAGTACGGCAAAAGAAGTGTTCTAAATTATTAAAAACGAACTTGGATAAGAAATAAAATATTACAACGTGAGAAAAATTTTAATTATGAATTTAAAGGGCATAAAATGAAATTTAAAAATAGAAAAAAAATGAAAGACTATAATTTCTGATACAAGAAACATTATTGACAATTATCTTCGGTTCATCAACCAACTACAGAAACCCCTGTATTCATTTCACTTCGGTCAAATTCTGTTTCTTGATTTTTTAATTTTTTTAAACTTCTTATTACTCATCTTAATCATACGAGAAAAACCCCGAATTTTACAACAGTTTAAAATAAAAGACCTTGAATCAGTTTTTAACGATTTGGAAAACTGGAAAAATTAAGAAGCCTTTTTTTCTCTCTCTTCCTTTGCAAATTACAAACTTAAAATTCAGTAATTCGCTTGTAAACACGTCGAAGTGTCCAAAAGGTCAGTGTTGACGTCATGCAGATTAAATTCCTAAATTGGATTCCAATTAGACGCATTACTACAGTTTAATTGAAAGTCAAGTTCGCAGACGAAACCAATTTGGAAATGAACATTAACGGAATTTGAATGAGATAAACAAAGAGACAAAATGAACGGAGGTAACAGATTGGTTACTGGGTAATGACGATGCGGTATCCCAACCTTAAAAAAATTAATAATATATTCTTGGATTCTGTATATATTAAGTATGCGACTTTGTTGTTTATTCAAGCGTACGCAATTAAAGAGTTACATTCCATAGGCATTTTAAAATTCTCCGTAAAGTCAAAAGTCAAGTAAATTCTTTTCAGGACACGAAGTAAATAAATTTAAAAAAATAAAAGTTTATATTATATTTAAAATAAAGGAAAATATTGATTATTATTATTATTATTATTATTATAAGATATATAATACTGTTCAGATTAAATTAAAATTCATATCGAATTTATTTAACACTAGCTGAGTGCCCGGAGTTGCCCGAGATGTCATTTATCTATAACCCCCGATATGACTCCAATTTCGGCTGCTTTTGCGCAATTTTTATGTAACGCTACTCGAACCCTAATCATTATAATTAACTCTGAAAAATATTTCTTCAACGCAAATATCTGCCGTGTTTGCATGTTCCAAAATTTGCACCCCGCTACCCCTGCATCTGAGGGGTAAATGCCAATTTGAATGTCGTAACTAAACACAGTGACTTCCATAACCTTTGATTTGACTCCAATCTAGGTTGTATTCGCGTTATTTTACTGTAAAGCATCTCCACCCCAAACCCGAAGGGTGTCCTTTTCACAGGGCGTAGGGGATGAAAACTGTATTCAGATAACATTGGTAGAAACACTATCAATATCTTTGACCCCTAAAAATATTTATCCGACTCAAATATCGGCTGTTTTAGTATGTTTAAATATTTCCACCCCCGCTTCTGGGGGTGGAAGACGCGTCTCACCCCGACAGTGTTTGTTTCCTGGTCGCAAAGAACACGTGTACGAAATTTGGTGAAAATTGCTCGACTGGTGTAGATTTGTATTTTATTTAGAAAACGTTTGTATGGGAAATAGAAAAGGGCTGTTTTTAGGGTTTTCCCGGAAATTATTCGATTTTTTCTCGCCTTTTAAACCTTCCCTAGACCTCCACGAACATTTCAAGACTAAGATAAGATAAATCCGTTCAGCCGTTCTCGAGTTTTAGTGAGACTAACGAACAGCAATTCATTTTTATACATATAGATAGATAGATTTAATAAAAACATAGCTACATCAAGTTCTGGTAAAATTATAAATAATTAATATTATTACAAAACAATTATCATGTTGCATATTATCAATTAAAAATAGTAAAAATTTTCCGTGCAATATCATTAGAGATAAATATTTTACAGTTTCCTTTTGGAGTTTCGTATTTAATATTTACTTGTCATTATCTCCAGTATTATTTATTTAACTTTTTTACTCGTATATTTATATTTTACTTAGACAAATTAATTTAAAAACAATATTGATTTTAACTTCAAATTTCACTGACTTTCCCCCCCCCACATTTTTTTTGAGTAGCCATATTTTGTATTATTTGTTGGCCAAACACAGTTCTCTGAAACATATTCTCTGTCTCTGCGGCAAATATCTCATCGCGTGACTGAAATCCCTATCTGTCAAATTGTGATTGATTATGGCTTCTGGAAGACCAATAACTAATATTAATATAGGCGTCAATTTTTCTTATCCTTCCAGACCAGTGAAAAAGATCCCAAATAAAACAACGACGAAAGATACTAAAATTTTTAATTTGGATTAATTTAATTTCACATAATTTCCGAAATTACAAAAAAAAATCGTTAAATTCAATTAAATTAGCATCAGTTTCTCGAGATTGATGCACTTAATCTTGACATTTAGATGATCTTTGTGTTACTCTTTAGTGTTGTAAATAAAGTCTGACAAATCCGACCAATGTATTTCATATAAACAAATATTTATACAGTGTTTCCCTGTATTTTCAATCATAATTTATATATTTTTTCATTGCGATGATTTTCGTTTATTAAACCTAAACAAAGTAAATTCCGAATACGAAATATAATTGAAAAATGATTCCAATATATTGTAATAATTAAATATGATGGGCTTTTAAATGAAAAATTATAGACTTTAAAACAAACAACATTTATTTACAAGAATTTACAATTATATAATTTAATACTATAAAAAAACATATATCTCATTCTCTCATGGGTCTTTACTGGGTTTGATAACGGACAGAACACTTAAATAATCCAAGAACCCAACATTTTTCTTTAAATTAAACAGAAATATTTAATCATCTAGACATCGACGAAACTTATTAACGAACTTATTCTACCAGATTGATTCTAAATTTAAAAGAGTTTATTTTATTAACACAAAAGAAGAGAACGATATCTGACTGTATCTTTCAATTCCGTTTACACATATTAATACCATAAATTTCAACTCACGATTACTCAGGAACATTTGGCTCGTTCATTACACACACACTTTATAGACTGGACGTTTACACACTGACTCTAACACATATTATTGGTTCGACGATAGCTGATTCTCCATACTCGGTGAAGGACATCCCACTTGCTCGTGGTGAAACTACTCGACGCTGGATGCTGTGTCCTGGTCTCCTGCCATCGAAGACAGTGGTCAAATTTTGATATTACTACAGATTGAAACTCTGCATACAAAAATGTTTATCGGTGACATAAATTTGCTATTTCTCTCGCAGGCTGCATTCTTTCTCCATACTGGGTGCTCACAGCTCCCCCTCCGTTCTGACACTCACCTCCAAGCTCCACGCTCAACTCACTCCACTCCTCGACTAACTTCCAAAATCTTATCTTCTCTTTATATATATGACCGTCCCTTCTCTCTTCTTTTGTCCCCAAAACTACGATGCAACTGCTCGTTGACAGTTTCTCCATTACTGAGATTTACATTCTGCAGCTGCTGTTCCTTAGCTAGCAAAATATCTAGCCGCTCTGTCGTGTCACATCGAGACAGGACCCGTAATTACTTTGCACTTGTATCCTCATCCCCCCGCATTTACACGTGTGCGTTTCTAAATTCTCCAGACCGCCCAACTGCACCCTCCATTATCCTAAGTCAACACGCCACTGTCTAGGCCATTAATCAGAAAAATGCTTGCCTTAACAGATTTATCTTGCGACAGGCCACCCGCGCATGTGCCTTGCCCTGACTCCTTCATACTGATCCTAAGTACACATTGCCACTTCCTGTGACGGCCAAGACCATTAATCCGAAACAATGCATTCCATTAATGCATTACAATATATATATATATATATATATATATATATATATATATATATATATATATATATAAGAAAATAAATTAAAAAATATCGCGTAATCTGGTTAAATGTACTAAAAATGGAAAGAAAATTTGTTCACACTGAGGGGGTGTAATAAATTTACTGACGTCATAGCAGCCCTGCTTCAGACACGACGACGCCATTTCGCTGCAGGAACGTCTGACTGCACGTATCAAATAGTTTCCGGTAATTCAGTGCTTATTACTCCTCGTTAGGTTCAATATTGTGCGACTGAGCCAAACCATATTTAAAGTGATTGTTTAATTGATGCAATTTTTGCTTTATTTTTTTATGATAAACCCCTGAAACCTACGATTTCATTTTTTTTGTTATCTCTTAATAGAGTGATTCCATCAATTAAGTTGTTAAAATATACATTTGTTGTAATAAAATCACAGTCGTAGTGACATCGAGCAATCTAATTCAACCCCTTTCCGTTTTTTCCTTACTCCATTATTCACCACATTCATGACATGAACAGATTGAAATTTCTTATTCCCTTCACAAACGCACTTACGTTAGGAGCAAATATATTCCATTAAAGAAAAGGACTTGATCCTTCGCACTTGCTGGAGATTCCTTTCCTATGCTTTGTTGTTTTCAGGGATGCGCAAAGAAACGAACAGTGCAAACGTTCTACCTTCATAAAAAAAAAGTCTCTTCACGTGCAACTGGAGCACAGTTGTGGAATACGACCGTCCTTTAACATAACCGTAACCTTGGATTGCAAGGAACCCCGGTCTATACGATTCGCTTTCTCGGTTTCAAATTCCACCGTCGATTCGCACGTTCTCTCGAAACGGCCGCGCTAGGTGTTGATACTTGCCTCAATATTGCCACGATCACTTTCAGAAAGAAAGGTTCACATGGGGCCATTCTCTTTGTATTCTGTTAATAAACACAGGAATCTCAGCTATAAAAAATACATCCACTGTTGTTCTCCATTGAGCGAAACGTTAGGCAACTGCTTTATAATTAAACCACTACCATCATATATCGTTCAGAAAATTCATCCATAATAAGAAGTAAAATAAGTGACTAGTATAATAAATAGCAAATTCAGAATAAATTACACCAAAACATATCGCAGTAGAGCTCGAGAAAATTTTCAGAAATTTGAGACGTTTTGCGAATTAAGTTAACACTGTCTTTAATTAAAGAATTTCAATTCTTTTAATATATACGTTTTAACAACTTAATAATTATATATAATTTAGTTCAAAACTTTTTTATTATTTTGGTTTTTCAAATAATCAACGGGATATTGTCCCATAACATAAAAATGTAACTGTGGTACAATTTCCACAATGTTAATAATAAAATTATTTAAAAACTCATTTTTTATTATTATTGTTATTAATTTATGGTCGCAGTCAACTTGTTGGTTATTGGCGACCATCTACTAATAAAACTCATTTATTTCATATTTTATGTCTATGATGACCAATATAAATAGCTACAGACATTAAAAAAATTGCGAAAAAAAGATACTGATATTTATCTGTCAATAATAACATAATAAATATTTAAATGTAATGACTAAACAGTCAGAAAAGGATAATTATTATTTACAATGTGACTGTTTAGCCATTATATTATTTATTACCAGTAAATTGTTGTACACACACTGTACGGTCAAGATGAAGAAAAAATTAAAAAAAAAAAAATCCAATTTTATTAATTAACCACACCGTAATTATCTCATCGATATGTATTATAAATCACATGTACGTCACTTAATAAAATATACTCTGAAATTCGATATATCGAATTTTAAGTGATGTCAGATTATCATTTCATAAATAATTATTTTATATAAAAAAAAGCTCTTATCATTCTAAGATATTTTGTATCGTATATACAATTTTTAAGCACTTTCTCCCCTGGAAGAACAAAAAAAGCAATACATTTTATGAATTTACCTACAACACCGCACATTCAAAGTAATTTTTGTCTTCTCTTTTTACCAACTTGACAACAATATTTATTTCATTAAAATAATTTACTTCACTCTTTAATTGCAAATTTTGTGTAATTTTCAGCATTACTCATAAATTTAATATTTATGAAATTATGTGGTCAGTTGAAATTTGTAGAGGAAGTTAAATCGACCATAGTCTTCTTTTATAATCTGATGACAGAACGCGACTGAAAATTTTTTTGGGAAAGGGAAAGTTTCAATAGAAAATACCACTTTGATTGATTATAAATTTTTTACCACAGGGATAGTTCACGTCTCTTCATGACAAAGAAATCCCATACGTTGACCGTGGTACCTGTGCACGTGACTGTTTGACACTTTTCCAGACCTCTTTCAAAGTAGTTGCATAATATAAAAAGGGTATCTGTAAGTGATTCACTCCTTCTGGGACCGTGAATATTTGGAGCCGAGCGTATAAGATTAATGTGTTGTTGTAACGCCTTCAACTTGTTCCTTGTCTCTTTTTACCCTTAAGCTGTCTTCGGGAGCGTTAATGAAGGACCTCGGACTGGCGGTGACAGTTCACGCTTGTAATTACAGCGACCTAATGAGACGGTTCTGTCACCAAGTATAAGTGACACGTCAACCTGTAACGAGAACGATGGCGAACCGCTTGTATATATAGATATACACCGCTTACTTGAATAAGATTTCATCCGCTTAACGAGAGGTCGTGTTAACTTGGAGACGGGACTACTGGACGGGATGTCGTAAACTGTCTCTTAGCTTACAGGTTCCTTTAACACCAAATTATTTCTCTCCTGCAAGGTACTTGTCACAGCGAGGGATTGTCTGGTATTCAGCAGTAAATATACGCTAACAAAAGACCTACGACTATCAAATAACTTTCAAGGTGTTTATTCTCCAACATTCTAGTCGGCGCGACAAGAAACAGTTCCATAAATAAACTAAAAAACATTTATTCTTCTGTCCTAAAAATGTATAGCATTTTCAGATCGAAATTGAAGAACACCCGATAAAACAGTAATTTTAAAACCTCCCCACACGAATTTTTTAATCTGACTGAAAATTTGATGTTTTATAGATTTTTAACGTATTCATTCGCAACCTTCCCTAGTCAGGTGCCAGAGCCGGCGTGCCTGATGTCACGTTACCTCTAGGAGATATAAGGTCAGAGAACTCCTACAGCAATTCCCTCAAGGTAAGCGAGGTCCAAAGGTCAAGCTAATTACGCATCCTTCCATATAAATCCAGTTACTCCTTCCAATCGTACACCGGCGTGACGTTTCCAAAGTAGTAGACTCTGCCTGCGGTGAACATTAGCAATACACAGAATTAAAACACCCACGCGTAGACATCCCCATTATTACGATCAACTTTCTGCCCGATCCAAACTTTCAATACACGACAATTTCAAGTTAATATTAGGGTAATGTAATTCCGGGGAAATCATAACCAAAGGGAAGAGAAAGTCACGATAATGGATTGCTTCTGATGGTAATGAATCGAGTAAAAAGTTTAAATTCAATTTTTAATCGATATTATTCCTGCAGCGAGAGTGGTAAAAGCAGAAACCGTGACAGATTTTCTACCCGAAGAACTCGATCGCTTTGTTCCCCGCCCAACTCGACGTTTTACTATTCTGATTAAGAATACGTCCCGAACAAAAAAAAATAATAATAGCCTTTTCAGTGCCACTGAAAGGATGGCATGTTTATTGTAGAATGGAGCTTAAGAGTGGGGTAGTTACACAGTCTACACGACGTCGGAAAGAAAGCAGACGTGGGCTGCGGGACACAATCAGAGAGAGCCACTATGGCTGTGGGGATGAGGGAGAAGAGACAGAGAGACACCCTCCAGCCTGCCTCCTGCTGAATAAAACATCCCTCTACGAGACCAGCGGCGAATCTGCTGAGGGAATCCGGATAAATGGATTGCAGATAAAATGGCTTTCTTCCTCTTGTTTGGTCCAGGGAATAAAAAAAACGATAGGGAGGTAGCAAAGACAAAAATATAGAATTCGACGACCTCACTAGTTTCACTTTAGATCTCCGTAAAGAGACGCTTGTTGAAGATCGTATTCTCTCAAAAAAGGAATCGATGTTTAACCATTACAATCGTTATAAACGTCATTTCTGAGTCTGCATGAAATAATGAACTGCCATTATAAATATTCAGAAACCGTTATAGAAACGGTAGCCAATTTTGGTCTATTTAGAATTATAAAATCAAGGGCAATGCAAGAAAGTACGTGAAATCGTTGATCTCGGGTAATTAGGTGGCCTTAGTGGAGCATAAACGTATAATATAACGAAAATTAATGTAGACAAATAGTCCCGCTCGAAATTATCAAACCAAAAAAAAAATAAGAAAAAAAAATTTTTTTTGGCAACAGGCTACATGAGGGTAATCCACGTTGGGCAACTCCCCTTTAATAGCACAGGAAGGGATTTGAAAGGGGGGATGCGGAAGGGTAGAGGAAGGTAGCCAAGGGTTAACTAGGGCCCCCGGGCTATATTTTAAGGATCCTGCCCGGAATTCGCCTAAAAGTAATGCAGGGAAAACCCCAGAAAAACCTGCATCAGGTAGGTGGGTCATTGGGTACTTGTCCCACGCCCTTCCGATAGCGGGAGAGGAGTTTGCTGTGGGGACGCAGCATTCCCTTCTCGGTGCCTCGACCAGTTTAGGAGTCAGCTGGACGACTATTCCAATGGGAATAGCGGACAAGTCTTACCGTATGCCCAAGGTCTGTGACCCCCGGTACAACACCTCTCAGAACAGGCCGAGGTGCCTCGGCTTGTGGGAACCTTAGTTCAAAAACGGAGAGGAAAAAGACATCCCCAAAGGTAGCCCCTTCGTATCTCTCTGCAAGAGAACATCCCTCGCAGGTATTGCCTGCGAGAGAATAGCCCTCGCAGACCTTGTAGCTAGTGGTTTTAAAAATAATGGAGTTCTGAAATATGGAAAAATCTAGAAGTGCGAGCATCATATGACACAAAAACATTTTTGAAGCTAGAAAAATGGCCTCAGAAATTTTTAATTGACTGAAGGTTATTTCCCTTATCAATGTTCGATGAGAACGTGACTAAAGTCATGACCTGCAACTACATTGGTTTCACAAAAAAAAATTGTCGAGACAATAGACAGGTAAAAAACGCGTTTTTAAGGATATCAATAGAACAGTAGAGGCAGTTATTGGGATGTGGTTGAAATTAAAGTTGTGATACGAGTTCGAGGAATTTCAAATTTCCGAAATTTAGTCATTAATTGAGGCTCCTAAGAAGTAAGGAACCATAAAAAAATTGTTTCGTCACCGGAGCGGAAAGATTATCACGCCCAAATATGTGTCCTTTTTATAACGAAAAATTCAGTCAAGTAACTGAATACGCTGTATGAAAAAGAAGTTATCAATATATTGCATCCCTTTTAGGCGAATTTCCAGGTAGGATACTTAAACCATAGTCCGGGGGCCCTAGCTAACCCTTGGCTACCTTCCTCTACCCTTCCGCATCCCCCCTTTCAAATCCCTTTCCTATGCTATAAGAGGGGAGTTGCCACTATGTGGATTACCCTATACATAGCCTATCTGCACCTCAATATATATATATATATATATAGTTGTTGATCAAGGATTTATGTTAAAGATTTAACTAACACATGATTTCATATTTTTGCAATAATGATTGTTGAACTGCGACCCCTGCACACGAATATGACAATGTAAAGTTGAAAGTATCTGGCAAATTGTAAGTAATACAGCACCCTTAACTGAGGAAACTAAACTTCAAATAAAAGTCACAAGAGTAACTTTCAAGATTTCAAAATAACTCAAAGTAATTAAATTGAAATTATTAACAATTATTCCAACTTAATATTGCTCAATTATTTTTATGTTATTTTATACTTATTGAATCATAAAATATTTAAATGTTGTCAGGTTTCTCATTTGAAAAATAAACAAAAAAGATTACTTTAATATGCTCTTGTAAGTTTAGCAGATATAAAATAATGTATATAGGAAATAACTTTGTTGCGAGTACTCATGCAGAAAAAGTGTTACAGCACCCTTAATTGAGGAAACTGGAATTCCATTAAGTCAGAAGAGAAACTTTCAAGGTTCCAAAATAACTCAAAGGTTTTAAATAGAAATTATTACCAAATAAATTATACATTTAATTGATGACAGTTAAATTGAACATTTCTTCACAGTCTACAATACTTAATAAAATTAATTATATATTCTGCTGACACAAAATTTACAATTAAAGAGTGATGAAAATTATTTTAACGTAATAAATATTGTTATCAAGTTGGTAAAAAGAGAAGAGACAAATTATTTTGAATGTGGCAGCGTTCTAGGTAAATTCATAGAATGTAGACGATACGGAATGAAGAAATATTCCATAGAACCGACGTCTCTAAATATGAAGATCTGAACGTAAAGGTCCCATTTTTCAGTGCAGGTGACCATTTTCGTGGCTGTCCTCCGAGATGAAAATGTTTCCTTCCAGATACAGCTGTGTCTCCCTTCAAGTGGCCGTCTTTCCTCGAGTAATATGAGTTTTAAGCTGAAGAGCCCTTATCGATTGCTGACGACTGCTAGAGAATATTCTGTCAGACTTTTTGTTTAGAAGTGGCGGTCCTCCTCTTCTTTGTTGCCGAATATGTCACGACAAAACCAAAGCATTAATGTAATTTTGTTGAAGCTTCGGTCGTGTCCTGTACGAGGAAAACGAAACAGTATACAATAATTTGCAACTCAAAGTTTGTTTAAAATAGGATTTATTTTTCGTTTCCTGTGCTCATGTTGTAATTTTGACGGCAACAACTGTATGTATTATCTCGTGAGTCTTTGAACAACAAGAAAAGCCTCGAGGGAATTCGAACAAGTTTCTAGCGTTTCCGATTTTCCAGAAAGCGCGCACACAAAAGCAGACTGAACTGCGTCTAAAAGCAACCGCACTAAAACGGAGAAAATAGGAAATGTTAATAATCAAAGGAATAAAGTTTAACTGTTAACCCCTAAAAAATAAATGTTACCGTTTACGGGGAAGGCAAGTCGCTGCAATCTATTTTATGGATTTCAAGGAAATTTTTTTCCGCCAGGAAAAAATTATGGAACTTCTAAAAAGCTATTTCTTCATTCTTCTTGACATATGAAGAATATTTATGGAAAATAATTCATATCAAGGACAAATTTTACTATCGCGTTCTGTAATCATTACGAATTAAATATTTTATAGTCATATAAAAAAATTGTCAATAAACCCATTTTGTCATTTTTATTACATTTCTACGCCCATCATTTGCATTCACACGACTTTTAAAAGTCACTATTATTCTCCCAACGCGTCTCAGATCCAGACAAATATCGCCATAAATTCGCAACTTTCAGAACGAACGAACAAACAAACAACGACCGTTGTTTGCAATTGTGGTGTTAAGCTTCTGCGTATTTAATCAGAAATTTATATGTTGACATTGATGATTCAGTGAGGTTGCACACAACTTACCATCGTTCCGTCGCCAGGGTGAAATCGACAATCTCCAGTTACGGGGGGGGGGGGGGGGTAATAATTGTATGCTTCTCGTATCACAGGAAGCACTGTACAAGACAAATAGATTTCGTCAAACACATTCACGATGTTTTAAGACTGAATATCGCGGAAGTATTCTGAGATATTAGACACAGCTATCAATATTATCCCATAATCTCTGGTTCAAAGAGCTTCCTCACAGCCACGCGTCGTAATTAAGATCTCGTTGGCGGCCTGATTCGGAGTTAATTATTTGTGGCAGGCTATTAGCAAAAAGGAAGAGAGCCTTCCCCACAACCACCACCACCACCACCACCACCGCCGCCGCCGCCGCTGCTGTAATTACCGTGTTCGATCTTTTGATAAACAAACAAGAACAGCCATTTTAATCAGAGAATCCCTATCGCGGCTTTCTTCCTGTTCCCTCTCCTAAGGTCTCTTTGAAGAGCAAAGCATCTTCAATCAATCGATAAGGAAAGCAATCACTTGCGAAGAGGAGGAACTTTCGGTCCTGTGAATTGTGTTCCGTTCATTTTCTACAAGCAACAATTAGACGGAAGCGTCTGCATGATTAGAGTTTTTCTTCAGTATTGTTTTACCGCAATCAACACCATTCTACTGAAAGGACCAGTCGTTTGATTGCCGTCTTCGACCGCGTATCACCATGAAACAACCGATTTTGAAAATTTACCTAACGTAATTCAGTCCTTGAACAACTTGAACATTTTGTCCACCCTAGTTCATTCTTTTGCAGATTAAAAATGTCTCGTCTGAATGACTGTATAATGCAACCAAGATCGGTAAATACACAATTTCTACACATATTCGCTACCATTCCCATGTAGTGCCTTTATAATAACACTTAAATCTAGATTTTCCAAACAATATGTATGTATTGTAGTAATTGGTAATTAAGGCATTTTTCTAATTGAAAAGTTGAATTGTAGAGGACTCATTATTAGTGGATATAGAGCGGACGCCGCAACAATTCGGCGAAGCAAAGAAAACATTGTTGATCGGTTGGGAAGGTTTTACGCGCTCAAAATTTACGAGACGAAGAATTCAGTCGGGCAGCGGACAGCAAGCAGTTTGAAAGCTTTACAGTCGGGCAGCAGACAGCGAATAGATCAGACGAAAAGTTTTACAGTCGGCAGTCAGAACGAAAGAATGTGGTCCAGTCACAAACATGCTTTCAAATATTAAAAAGTAAAGCAATCTTCAGTCGGGAAGGAGACAGAGCAACTTGTGTGTATTCGGTGGTCGAGCGTAGATTCATCATGCTGGCCATAGACGAACCAATGAAGTCCATTTCCAACTAAAGTCACGAGATCTACAAATCCAGGTTGCATTAAAGCATCGAGAACCAACCAATTTGTGTTAAACCAACTAACAAACAACGCCAATTAGAGCCTGTGAACATTTAGAGTCTGTGAGAACTTAGAATCAGTGATGTCCCCAAAATTGTGCACGAAAAGCTAAAATGAGACCTGGGCGGCCGTAAGTAGAGAAAAACTTTAAAATCATTTGTAAACCGTGTTTAAAAGATAAAAGTCAGATCGTTCTTTAATTATTTAATTATCGATATAATGAGATCCTTAATTCTTGATAAAATTAAACTTGTTTAAATTCAATCTTTAGTATTATTTCTTCAGCAACAAATTTCGTCTATGTTCAGACGCATTGATTTCCATAAAAAGTAAATGTAATTTTGATTATATAAATTCTGCCATTTATCAAACCCAGTTCAAGACCCTGAGATCCCAAATATTTTTTGTATTTTATACTTGTTTTAAAATTGTTAATAAATCTTGTTTAATAGTTTTCACTTAAGTACTTTCATTTAAAAACGCCACATTCATATTATATATTAATTATTAAAATATATATACATATACTCACTCCTCAAACGTAATATGGATCAATGGTACAATACAGTGAAATATTTATTTATATTGACATACCTTAACTAACTGCACCTGAGGATTACATAAGCTTTCTCCCTCTATATTCTTCTCTTTATATACTTTATAGTATAAGTATAAGTTTAAATTTGGTTCAAGAAACCATTTAGATCTATATTAATTTATCTAATTATTATTCAGGGGTATTCTTCACTTTCATTCTCTGTAATCTCGAAATATGAACGAAATTGCACACTTCTAATTAATAATAATAAAAATATATACAACTTTTTACCACAAGCATTTTGAACCGTCTGTTGCTGTTCTCAATATCCGCTTTGTAGGATACAGAATATAATTATTCTATTAAAAGTTATATTTTTATGACCAATATCATTATAAATTAATGAAAGCAAGCCTCATATGTCAGAAATAATTTAATGACATAAAGAAATGAAACTTTATGAAAACAACAATTATACTAATAAATTTAAATAAAATATTAATAAATTGTTCACGGTTGATCACCAGGTACAGACGTTGATGTTTGTGCGCCCATTCTCAACCGCTGTCTGCAGACTCTGGCGCTGCATGGTCTCCATGCTGCCATCTGATTGGGCGTTGAGGAGCGCCTGACATTATTACCCTACATGGAAACACAACATCGCCTGACGTCAGCTTCAAGGACACATGTAGGGTAATAATGTCAGGCTCTCCTCAACGGCCAATCAGATCGCAGCATGGAGACGCTATAAATACTACGCACACGTGACGCAGCGCCTCAGTCTGAAGACAACGGTAGAGAACGACCACAGAAACGCCAACATTGCGAAATCTGAACCTGGTGCTTGCTTAACCGTGAGAAATATATTAATATTTTACACCGGGAAAGCATACATTTATTAATTAAATATAACATTACTTAAATATTGTAATCTATTTTTACAATTTAATTAATAAATTTAATATTAAACGCCAACAGCATTGTTTTGCAGCTTACATTATCATTTGCTTTCAATAAGTTAAACATTTTTGCTCTGTTAATACGTTATAAACCCACAACAACACTTATGTATTTATTAAAACATTATTATTGTATATCTAGGATATTCTGCATAAAATGTATTTACGTAACACCAATAGTTTGCTGATATTAATAGAAGAACTGGTCAATGTATGGAAATTGTAAGTTGAATATATTCTAAATAAATTTTTACCAAAAAGATTTTAGTCAACACTTGTCTAATATCATTTTTAATTGGATTGTTAGATTTATAATGCTCCATATATCCACTTCACAACTGATGAAGTCCTACATTGAGGACGAAACGTCGTCTTAACTTATATGTTCGCTGCTGTTGAATTATTTCTGACAAATTTAGCTGATCATTCAATAAAATTAAATATTTCTTTAAAATGTATTATTACTAATACATTTCCCTTGTATAAATCGAGGGAACTTGATATTTAATGCGTCCAGCTACCCCTGGAAAAAATTGTTAAGGGAGAAAATGTGAGAGGGTTATGAATAATTCCAGTTTACTGAGAAGAAAGAGAACCCAGACACAATTACTCGTAAAAAAATAATTAGTGACGTTGTTTAGTGATATTTAAAGTCAGTTTAAAAGCGAAGAAAAACGGATACGAGGACGCGTAAATTTTTTTATTGAAATATTTCCATCTGACTCGGAACAAAGAGTGGATTTTTTTTTCTCTTACCTGTGGCGAAAGTTGAAAAAGATTTTAATAACTCACGACATAGAAACAATCATGGACAAATATAATTGACGATTCGATAAGTGGTTTAAAATGTTGACGAGATTTTTGTAATATATATGGTTACAAAAAGTTATTAACTTTTTTTGTAGGATTGTTGAATGTAATACTGTAAATTACGGATTTACTCTTAAACATTTTTTTCAGTAACTTTACATGTAAATAAAAATACGTTACAGATATCGACGAGCTAATTACTACGGTGTTAATGGGATCATGGAATCAACGACCCCCGACCTTCTTGTACAAAAATATATATGTAAATGGGGCGACTTATTTAGCAAACGAACGAACCTAACTGTTAGAAAAGAAAGAGAAGAGCAATAATCTTGCATTAATGTACCATGATTTTATTACGGCGTAAAGGAAAACTAAATTTCCAGTGGTTCTTGTCCAATGCCTTTAACAGTCGTCATTAGTGCACGGTATTTTCTTTCTCTTCTGACCGACAGTTAAAGTCGAATGCAAAATCCCTGCTAGGCTGTATGAATAATTCATGATCTGTTAGTTAGGTGCAAGTAGTTATTACAGCTTCCTTCATTAGTGCGATTTTTTTGTTTTGTTTTGTGTGTGTGACAGGAGATAAAGTCGTATTTATATCATCGATTCTGACAAATATTGTGCGTGAGTATTGGCAATATAAAATCTTTCTTGTATCCTCCGTTACAAATCCTCAATCACAGACTTCTCATTCAAATCTCTATGTCCCTATATATTTTTAACAACCGTATTTCAGTTACCGATCCTCTCCAAAAACTTTCTGTGTCGATTATCTTAATTCCTTTCGTATTTCCTGTTCGATGACTTTCAACTGGTACGTCTTGGTTTCCCTAACGTTTTACATATATTTTAGAAATTTATACTACACAAAAGTTGTAACCATTCATCATTTAAGATCATTACATAAAGATTCAGCGTCGTATATATTTCTCCAGCCAACGTTTTCAAAGAACACGAATTCTTTTCAGTTACAGGAACCTATTGTAAACATAAAAATTGAATTAGCCACTTAAGCCAGATCTGTGTATGAAAATCTGATTTAACACCGTTTAATAGTAGACTTCAAATTATATTATCCTATATTCTTTTTTTTCGGTTTCTGTAATTTAATTTCTACGAAATACAATTCAAGGTATATTACGTAAAATCCTCGTCTGTAAATATTACATACGTTAAAAAGATATAAATTACGTGTCATTGAATTTAATGAATAATAAAGATAGCCAATACAGACCAAAAAAGGGGTAATATAAAGCTTTTGAGTGTTGTCAACTGACTAGAGCAGTTGTGTAACGCGAGTATTTAGGTTTAAGTTTTTCTTTGTCCCGGAAGTGTTGTTTGCTGTGGTCTTGAGAATTCGGAACCGTGCACGTGCGTGGGGGTGGAGGAGATCAATATATCCATCCAAGTAATTTCGTGTCCTGTCTCCATTGTTGGCCTCAACATGACAGAATAGTTAGTCATTGTTGACTACGGAACTGCAGCTGCGTGCTATAAATCTTGTGACAATTGAAGAATCAGTAAAACTGACGAAGTTTTCTTACAATGAAAAAAGTAAAAGAATGGGACGATATAAGGGAGGAGATAAGCTTTTGAAAAGAACAGTTGTTCTGCGCTCACCGAAGCTGGTGGATGTGATTAAGAGAGGCTCAGTAAAGATGTTGTCTCTGATATATTTCGAGGCAGAATCGGCGTGAGAAAGGGGCCACAATTGGTTAGTGAAGAGTTTACAGAATAGCACCACACGATTTAGTACGACGGCTTGCCAGCATTCAATCCTGGAGGCCGACGCCTTAGCCAGTGATCAACCCCTGAGTCGACGCCAGTACGTCTGGTACGAGAGCTACAGCAGGCAACACAACACAGAACAGCAGTACGCATTTGGTACGGGCAGCAGATCTCTTCTATGTAAAAACCACAGGTGCCTGAGATACGAGTTTTCATGTTTAACTTTAATAAACTTATATAAAATTTCTTTATTGGTCAAATATTTATTTTGATTTAACGTAAAAACCCAGCCCAAAAATATAATTATTTACAGTTGTGTTTCTCTAGGTTCTTCTTAGCACCTGACGAAAGGGGACAAGGATCCCAGAAACGTTGTGCGGTATTTATATTACCCTTTTTTTGTCGGTATAGACTATCTTTCTTATTCATTAAATATTACATATATTTACACATTAACAAAAGTCCGATTATCAGAACGTTGATGAGTAACATATACAAGTCAAGGAACATACTGGAATATGTATACTCAAATTGCTTTAAGGACGAATGAAAGAATTATGGTGTGATAAATTAATTTGTAATTTGGACATAAAGTATCTTCTGTAAAATGAAATAAACATCAGCTTTTTTTAAAAAAAAAAAAAGACCATAAATATCGTCAGGGCAAAAGTTGGCAATGCTGAGTCCTCACAGTATTATTATAACTACTGTTGGGTTAATTAAATTATTACAATGTTATTAAATGAGAATAATCGCAGTACTTCAGAATTAAATTAAGAAAAAAAAGTAGAGATGCGTTTAAAAATACTAAATAACTATAATAATATCAAATCCAAACCCAATAACGGTCTCAATGTAATTATTTATTCGTTAATTGACGCTTTCTCCTTATGAAGTCACATTCCTTTATACAATCAGAAGAAAAAATTGATAGTAATAATCTTATAATAAAATCTATATTATAATGGTTATTTTAGAATCATGTTGGTAATTGTTACGTTATTTAAACGCATAATTCTTACCTTTTTTTAAAAAATTTCATTCACATATGTAGAGACTTTATAAAAAAACAACCAAGTCAAATGACAAATAAACTCTTTCATGGAGCTTCAATAGTAGATACTGTCAGGGAACGTCATTGAAAATATTACGTTCATTTAGGAGTTGTCAATTTATTAAATATAGCAGCATAATATTTACCTGAATCTCTGCCTTCGTTTATATCAAACTATTTAGTTCCTAATAATATTTATAAATATTGCTCCTGCTATTTTTAATTTTAATCTGTTATTTTCCTCACATAAGATCTTAGTATTCTAAATTGTTTTACATTTGGTTGATAGAGAATTATCTACTTTAGACTTTCGGTTTAGGCTTAAGCTATGTTTATAAATTCGGCTTTTCAGAAAAGTTATATTTACAACCAAGTTCCTTGAAAGTATCTTCTGTTGAAGCTATTTCAAAGAGCCTTGGTTGTGTTTATTAGTCATTTGACGAACGTCATTGCTGAACGTGATCGGTTTCAGACTGTGTTTAAATATAGAAAAGTGATGTTTTTAACGGTTTAAAGGTTAAGAATTGTACTTTTAAAAATAACGCTTATAATATGCAGTATTTTATAAGATTATTTACCTTCATTTTTGCTACTGATTGTATAGATAAGTATGACTTAAGTCGAAAGCTCCAATTAATGAAAAAATTAATTAAATTGAGACTTATTAGTTTTTAATTTGATATAGATATATATATATACTAGGAACCGGTCCTATAAACTACTGTGTAAATACTAAATAACGGTAATCTGATTTTTTTTAAAATATAGCCCTGGAATCGAGCCAAATTCTTGTAAGGAATTTATGATTTAAGTTTCAACTCTGGAATCGATTCCGGACAGGAGGATCGTGAAAGCCTCAGTCGATATGGAATTGACGCTTTCACGTATTTGACCAGCGGTAAAACAGTTTGCATTATATACGACAGTCGTAAAATGTACTTGTCCTGCCCCTGGAGCCAGGAAGTGCTGCCATAATTTCCAATTAAGAAGATATCTAAACGCACCATTCTTGCAAATTTAATCTGCATCGTTTTATCTCTCTGTATATTTATATTTTTCCTTTCCTGTCACTCCGCCTTAGTTTTATGCGAGGACAAGATACAATCCGAAGATAATGGTGGCGGCTAATGACACCGCGCCTACATTAATGGCTTCTTGTAACCGGCAATAGGTAGGAAACCCTTTTTTATCTCCAATGCGAACCTGTTACGTAACTTCTTTTTTTTATTTCCAGTTCGACCGACCAGAAGATACGCAGGCTTTTCTTTATATTATCCCGCAATTATCGTCTCGATTTTATTTTTATTATCGCGTAGGAGTTAGAGACGACAGTAAAAGTCTAGCTACTGAAGTGTTTGCCAACCCGTATCTTTGCTAGTGAACAGGTTCAGGGTGGTCTAGGCCGATTTTCTCACTCATGTTATCAATTTTGCAAATGAAGCAAAAAGTGTCGGTAAGGGAAAAAAAAGGACATTAGAAATCGTATAAATACTCCGGTTATTTGCCAGTAAAGATAAACGAATACGCGTCCAGTGAAATGATAAGCAATTAAAGAACAAATAGAATAAGACTTTCGCCTGAGCATTGCATAAATTTGAATAATATTAGTGTAATATTATACGAAAATGATGTCACCTAAATTTATACCTGTCACGTAGATTTTGTTCGGTTTGCACAAGAAAACGGTCGGAAGGTGTATAATTAAATTTCTTTCCTTTGTTATACATAGCCGAAATAAGATTCCGCGTTACATAAAATTACCATCTGCCATCTCGAGAAAAACTCGCGAACGTTTCAGAACCTGATGATAAAGGATTATGTTAGAATTAAAGAAAAAAAAATTGTAAAGCGTTAAATAACGTTGCGACCATCTCTAATTGTCACCCCACCATTTTAAAAGGTTTAAAGTTAATATTTAGTCCACAAACTGGTATGGCGTAGGGTAAAGTTCAAAATTAACAATTAAAATAAAACTATTAAGAATAATTAGCGGAAATTGAACAAAAAGTAACAATATTTACTTATAATGTAACAATTGTTAAAAATAAATAAATAGCCAATTAACAGACAAAGTAAACCCATAAATAAATACCAGAAAACTTTTCTGCAATTCTTGTTGCTTTCGCCAGGTGATTAAGAAAACAAGAGCCATAAAGAGGACACACCGCAGCACCCTAGTTAAGCCTTGACTACTTTCCTCTACCCTTCTGCATCCCCCCTTTCAAATCCCTTCCTATGCTATTAAAGGGGATTTGCCACTATGTGGATTACCCTCATGTAGCGTGTTACTCTAAAAAAAACCTTTCTCCCGCTAACGGAAGGACGTGGGACAAGTATCCAATTCCCGACCTATCTGATGCAGGTTTTTCTAGGGTTTTTCCTGCATTTCTTTAGGCGAATGCCGGGGACCCTAGTTAACCCTTGGCATAGCCCTTCCGCATAGCCCCTTTCAAATCCCTTCCAATGCTATTAAAGGGGAGTTACCACCATGTGAATTACCCTATACATAGCCTGTTACCCTTAAAAAAAAGTAGGACCCTGTTCTGAGAGGTGTATGTTCCGGGATCGCAGACTATGGCCATACGGTAACAGTTGTCCTCTATTCCTATTGGAATAGTCGGCCAGCTGCCTCCTAAACTGGTCAAGGCACGGCGAGGGGTAAGCTGCGACCCCACAGCAAACCCCTCTCCCGCCATCGGAAGGGCGTGGGACAAGTACCAAATGCCTGACCTACCTGATGCAAGTTTATCTAGGGTTTTCCCTGCATCACTCTTAGGCGAATTGCCTGGTAGGATCACTGAACCATATCCCGGGGACCCTAGTTAACCCTTGGCTACTTTGTTCTACCTTTCCGCATCCCCCCTTTCACTCCTTTTCCTATGTTTAAGGGGGGAGTTGCCACTATGTGGATTACCCTATACATAGCATACGTACACGATAAAAAAAAGTAGGAAAAGAACTCGTCAGCAAAGCTGATATAAATGAAATGGAGACAATTGTGGTATTTATTTCTTTGACTATATATTTATCCAATTATTTCAACACAGACGTAATACACTTAATTTTTTTTTATAGGCATCGTAGCGTTTACTCTCAATTCGGCCATGGAAGGTGATTGAGGAGCTCTAAATTTTTTCACTTAAGTTATTTTATTCAAATTTAAAACAATATTAATTTTTTTCTTATTAATATACGCCTGAAGAGGTCATTAATCAAAAGGGACGAAACGTTACAATGTATTCAAGTTAATATATGTAGCTGTTAATGTTAAATATTCTGACTGTTGCACAATTTTGGGTTATTATATTAAATTAATTAAAATCTGGAGAGAAAGTAAGTCCACGAAGCTCTCTCTTAGTCTCGTTAATTCAATTGTTATAATTAATTTTTTATTTATTAGGACACATTCGACACTTACGTGACTGCGTTTTGATTCTTATTTACAGCTATACAAACATTCTAATGCGCAGTGATATCTGAGGTAAGATTTATTCCAAAAGTTTCCGATTTCCCTTCAGTTCTTGGAAAAGTGTCTCTGTAGGAACTCATCTAAGCGTTTTGCTCCTTTCAATGTTAACGTGGCCTGACCGGAGGCCTTACAGAACCTATTTAGTATTGTGGTGTATCAATTGCAGCTTCATCAGACAGATATAAGCCGACCACACCCTCCTGTTGGGCGTCGTCCACCTTCCGGAGTCGCGACCTAGATCTATTAATGGCTTATGAACCACTTAATACAAGTGCACGAAAGAAATCTATAGATTAAAATGAAAAAAAATCACAATGCCTTACCCACGTTTGGTTGAAATTTAATAGACGTAAATCATATAAGCGTGATTGTTCTTATAAATAATCTGAATTAAATAAATAAGTAGCCGAATATCAGTCAAAATTAAGTGATCCCTCCTTGTTGCTTTCTTCAGGTGATTCAAAAACGCAAGACCCGCGGTGTGCGCCTTATCTAATAAATATACTTTTAACACAGACCTCTTAAATTTAATAATTTTAATCTAAATTAAGTTTGAGTAAAGTTTTCATTGATTAAATCTGATACATTTTTTTTTGGTTGTAGCTGCATTATTAGCTCTGATTAAAATGGGGGTAGGGGGTAGTTGAATAAACACATCGGAAAAGCAAATGCGGATTATTGACAGCGTCCAGCCGACGGTGTGATGGATTCTGATAGCAGCTGCCTGCTCGTAATCGTATTGTGTGAATGGACGAGCTCACGTGCCTTCAAAGAGAATCCAGTCGGATCGATTTTCACCACAAGTGCGAAGCCGACGCATGGTAAAACAGCTGAATAGCTGTACGTCTGGAGAAACACAAGGCCACGAGATTGTTCCGGTCGCTGGAGAAGGAGCGGTTAATCGCGTAATCCAGAGCAGAGCTGCAATTCCAGCGGTCATCGTCTGCTTCGGACAAATCTCTCTCCTCGCAGATCTCGGGCTGACGCCGCTCGTTAACTGGAGAGAAATCCAGAATTACGGTGCATCCAAATTTCTAATTACTTGAAACACTGATAATAAAACTGTCTACTTAATTTTCTGAAAATGACTGTGGCAGTCGCCTGGATGACTGATGCCGTTCATGCTGTTTTAATTTACCTTACAACATTTTTACTTCCAAGAAACTATATCAGCCACTCTTCTGCAAGTTTGTCAAAGTTAAAATGAAAACAATAAAAATGTAAATAATCGCGGAAACACAATTAACACTCGCAGATGAACCTTCCCAGAGAGCGCTGGCGGGATGCCTTCACATCTCTGGTTTTTTTGATCTAAGGTTCCCACATGCCGAGGCACCTCGGCCTGTTTTGAGAGGTGTATGGTCCGGGGTCACAGACCTTGGGCATACGGTAAGAGTTGTCGGCTATTCCTATTGGAACAGTCGGCCAGCTGCCTCTTAAACCGGTCAAGGCACGGCGAGGGGAAAGCTGCGACCCCACAGCAAACCCCTCTCCCGCCAATCGGAAGGGCGTGGGACAAGTACCAAATGCCTGACCTACCTGATGCAGGTTTTTCTAGGGTTTTCCCTGCATCACTCTTAGGCGAATTGCCGGGTAGGATCATTAAACCATAGCCCGGGGGCCCTAGTTAACCCTTGGCTACCTTGATCTACCCTTCCGCATCCCCCCTTTCAAATCCCTTCCTATGCTATTAAAGGGGAGTTGCCACCATGTGGATTACCCCTAAAAAAAATTTAGAAAATCGTAGATTGCAGGGCGGTCAAGCTTCACGGTATAACTGCCCATTATGCGTTTTAAATAAAATCTAAGAAAGTTATAGCTCTAACAATCAGAATAGATACTTAATTAATTTCAAGTTCATTATGATTTATTTGTTCGTTATAATCTTTTATCAGAGTCGAAAATTGTGAAAACACGTGTTCATTGCCCGTTGCAGACGCATAGTTGAGTCCGGCCATTTTTAAATGTAGCATTCTTTTTTTGTTGAGGTTATTACATAAAGAGATTATTGTAATTAATAAAATGATAATTAAATAATTTTATAACCATAAAAAATTACTCAATCAGATGCTAAAAATACCACACAAAAAAAATACCTGTAAACTGTGTTGCTTTCTTCAGGTGTAGAGTAGAAAATGTAGTTCGCGCAACACAATCCATGCGATGTAAACAAAATCAATGATATCAACTAACATAACAGCAGTGAAGTTAGCTTAAAAATCAGAGATCATAGTAACGATTTATAAACTAATTCAGTGAAGCTATATATATATTATAAAGCATTTTTGGTGCCTGGTGTCAACATCTTAAATCTTTACATTTTGTCATGAAAAATAATGATTGGAGTTAGTAGATACAGCGTTAACGTTGAGATCCATTGTAAGTTTTAATGAACTTTTAGTTTGTCCTATGTATCAGGAATTACACTGCTATTATAGGCTTATATCCGTAAACCCCCGTAGGTTTTCATTTAAAATTTTGAATACAGCTACTTTCTGATAATGCATGATATATATAAATCAATTGTTATAATTGTAATTATTATCTCTTATATCTGAGATGGTGATAAAAACTGAAAGCTACATAGAATCGTTCATTACGAGTTCCTTTCATGTATAATGTTCTCATCTGGGAAACTCAGAGTTGAAATCTGGAGGGTCTAAGAAAGTTTTCTCCTGTCCCTCCTCGGCATTTGAATAAACGTTTGTATACATAAAAAATAAAGCCCTGCCACAGAAGTCCGGAGTCGTGGCTCATGAATGCCTGTGTTCTCCCTTAACAAGTAATTCCGTCGGCATGAAAAGCGTGCTTTATGAGAAGCTCTGAAATGCAGACTAATAAAAGTAAAGTGTTCCCGTGAAGGCACGCAAGTTCTTCATTACCAAGCCATCACGAGGTCGGGATCTCCACGTCCAGTTTAAAGACTTCCCCACTCAACTTCCTCCACTCATCTCAGATAGAAGACAGAAGAAAAAAAAAGCAGAGAAGAGGTTTTAGTTTCTAGTGCATTGTGATTACCTGTTCCAGACTAATCTGTACTCTCGTCTCAACTGCGTGAAGGCGAAGTAGTTTCTGCGAGTAGCCCCGTTAGTCAGGTCTCACTAATAGTGCTGCAGCTATTTTTATTTTTTATAAAAAATAAACGACACTATTCCAAGCTATTGACCTCTGGATCTCTCGTCTGATGGTCCTCTCGTCTGTTTATTCTTGGCGTAGTATCTGATCGTTCGCCCTTAAAAATCAGTCATTATCAAGGCTGTTCTGATTACAAGCATCTAATTAAAGTGTATATGAAAACCTTAAATTTTTTTTTCTAAAAACCAAGTAGTAACTCCCCCTTTCACCATTAAATATGAAAAATACATATATATTTTTATTATATATTTCTCACGAATTGTTTTAAATAAAAAAAGATCAGAAGTTCTTCTTTCCCAACATGGCTGGGCTTGACGTAATAATTTTTATCGCACTTGAAGGATTGACAGAAATGTTTCCCAGCTTCCAAATATGGATTCGGCGAGCATCACAGCCGCAGCTGTATTCCTGTAACCGATTCGCTCTCAATTAATTAAGAAACTCGTTCGCTCCACAAATGGCGCGCGGAAATAAATAGTAAATCTAAGCACGATCGCAGCAAGGCGGTAGAATAGGAATAATAATAGAAAAAATTTTAAAAAAACTTTTTTCACAATGTCGACTTTTGATCGTTGTCAATAACTCGATCCGTCAACAGAATGTCGTTGTGTTACGAACCAGGTGCATTCTTTTTTGAAGATGTCCAGAGACCGACCGAGTTCTAGATACATTTTTTTAGGACAACAGGCTACATGAGGGTAATCCACATAGGGCAACTCCCCTTTA
The DNA here is from genome assembly GCA_037074705.1 of Zhengitettix transpicula. Lineage (NCBI taxonomy): Eukaryota > Metazoa > Arthropoda > Insecta > Orthoptera > Tetrigidae > Zhengitettix > Zhengitettix transpicula. The sequence continues at coordinate 20,351,862 of CM073592.1, read as the reverse complement.
ATAGCATAGGAAGGAATTGAAAGGGGGGATGCGGAAGGGTAGAGGAAGGTAGCCAAGGGTTACTATGACCCCCGGGCTACATTTTAAGGACCCTACCCGGCATTCGCCTAAAGAAATGCAGGGAAAACCTTAGAAAAACCTGCATCGGGTAGGTCGGGTATTGGGTACTTGTCCCACGCCCTTCCGATAGCGGGAGAGGAGTTTGCTGTGGGGACGCAGCATTCCCTTCTCCGTGCCTCGACCAGATAAGGAGGCAGCTGGCCGACTATTCCAATGGGAATAGCGAACAACTCTTACCGTATGCCCAAGGTCTGTGACCCCGGAACATGCACCTCTCAGAACAGGCCGAGGTGCCTCGGCTTGTGGGAACCTTAGTTCAAAAACGGAGAGGAAAAGGCATACCCAAAGGTAGCCCCTTCGTATCTCTCATAAAAGGTTCTGCCTGCGAGAGAAAATCCCTCGCAGGTTACCTGCGAGAGAATCCTCTCGCAGGCTTTTGTCTTGTAGATTAGTTCTAGATACATAATTAGGTTTGGTAGAAACTAACTGGAAGCGTAAAGAAGACAACGAGAAGGAAGAAAAAAATTAAACTTATAATAAACAATATTTTCCATTATGATTGATGTTCATTAATAAGATAAATTAAATTATCGACAAATGAAATATTTCGTTGCAACACGACGACGTGTCTGTACAATTTTTTGGTTCTTTTATTAAGTGTTTTACGTTACGTTTCTACGGTAAGATTTTTTTTTGCTCATAAATGGTAAAACGAACAACCAATGTACTATTAAAAATCATGTCATAAATATTCAACGTTTTTGTAATTTAATAATTGTTATCAATCATAAAGTTATTATTAATCTAAACTTTTTACTCATTTAATTTACAAATTTATACCAAAAATAATTTTTAAAAATTTTATCAATTTTAAGGGGTGTTATTATGTAAATTTAGATGTGTATACGGTTGTTTTAATACGTAACATTTCTGAAAAAAAAATTTTTTTTTCAATATCTAAAATTTCAACTTCATTCCAATCATATTGATGGTTTTCTTATCATTTATGTACGGTGGTAAACATTATGATTTAAAGTTTGGTAACTGTTTTTGTGTTCTTTGAATCTAGTTTCAAGAGCACGTTTAGTTTGCCCTATGTAATAATTAATTTATATGTGACATTTTATTTTATTTTCCGCTTTATTTTGTCTTTACCTCTTTTCATAATTGATGTTATCCCTGTAATATAATTTTTCTTATTGATGTAAAGCAGTTGTTTACTTAAAGTGAAAGAAAAAGTTACGCGTTTGGACTTGAATTCAATTAATTCGAAATACACAGAAACACTAGTCAAGTGAATAATTCCCTGTGTTCAGTTCGGATAGTTTCTGTCATTCTCCATAATGGATGCAACAACAACAAAAAAAATAAACAGGCGTCCATCCATCAAACGGGAGAAGCTTTTTCCCGTATGCACACGAAATGACGTATTTATGTCCTCGGAAAGCATGCAACAGAGATAAAGTTACGACGACATTTCCGCAAAAAGGTCGTACGAAATTATGTTCGTTCTCCCCCCCTCCCCCTCCCCCTCCCTTCCTTAACAGGCCTATTAAAATTCCCGACACTCACGCAAAAGTCTTCGTAAAATCACTTCCTCTATAAAAGCAGGAAGACGAACACTAGAGGGAAACATTTAAAACAGTCTTCCACTCAACGGATAACGAGCAAGTTTTTTAACAAATGCCCTCAAAATAATACAAGGGGGAGGGGGGGAAATAATATTCAGAATTATCACGAATTATTTAATTCCCTGACGAAGGAGAATATGTGGTCAGGTTGAGAGAACGATAGGGTGAAAGAAATAGACCAAGGTTACTAAAAATGTCACCGTTCAGAAAGTTGTGAGATTACTGTCTCTCTAGGACTGGGAGGAAACCGATTAGGTACATGTATGTAAAGGTTATTTGACTCTTATACCATTGTAATTAAACTGAAAAAAGAACAGAACTCGTTTATTATTCGGGATGTTGATTCCTCCTGCTATAATTTTGTTATGTCTGATATTCGAAACACGTTGCTCTTGCTATAATTTTTTGTTTTTCCCCGGTTTCTGTGCCTCGTTAAAAATTCCTTTCAACTTCTGTTATTCTTAAACCTTTTTAACTGAAACCGATCTAGGCAAAGGAAAATCCCTACAATAATATCTACTAATTTTTAATCTACATTTTACAAATAATGTATTTCTTCCGCGGTTGCCAAAAATTTAATGTGGATTTAATAAGCAATTATAGGATACTGTTTTTATTATCTCCGCTTTTTAATTTTCTGAATATAAATTAGGCAAATAGTATAGCATTATTATGCGAAGGTCGTGTTAACAATTACAATTATCAGCTTCATCTTAATAAAAAAATAGATATTGTTCTCCTTTGATCATTTCTTCATTCACATTACTGTGAGATTCGAGGGAGTAATAAACGAGTAAAAAGTGCACAGATTCTATTATTCTTTCAAATGTCCTTTAATAACGCGTATTTATGTATGCAGAGATGAGTTACGTTCATATTTTATGTAAATTCAGAACATTATCTGGACCGAGAAATTAAATTCTTTCCACCTTTTGCAAGGAGGCATTGTATTACGTGGCCCAGGTAGGAGGAGGTCGGTTAAAGTGCTTTTATAAGAGGCGAGAAACTAGAAAGCTATTTATAGCAGCCACTTCTTAAGTGTCACGGTCTTCAACCAAGGTCTCCTCAACTCAGGACAACTTACCTTTCTTCTTTGCCCTGAATTTTAAAAAATAAAGACAATAACTATTCTTGATTTAGAACTTTGCTGCTGAGATAAAACACTTTCACACTTACCACAACATTAAAAAATTTAAAATCATCAAATATTAATTCTACATTTTTACTGGAAAACTGATCAGTGCTCCAATTTCTATTTTAATATTTCAAAAACAATTACATTTGACAATCACCATACGCCATCATTTGTTATAATCTCTACTTTGCTAACTTCCAATCCCGAGCCATATGTATTACCACCAACCGGATTCGATGGACAAACCTATACCAAATTTTCACTCACTCTTCTCTTTATACAATCAGTCAACAGTCAACATGCATAGTCCGTAGCTGCAGATTTATTATTCATAATAAATATATTATCATTTGACTAAAACTTTAACAGACAGAATTAAAATTATCATTTGTTGGACATAAAAATCATGCTCATAAAATTACAGAAAAAAAAAGACCCATTAAGAAGTGTTGGACTATTTATGGTATTTATTAGTAATGAAAAACCTTTTATTCTACTAACACTCTTTCCTACTTGATTAAAAACCACAAGGACCCACTCGACACCTGCAGCAAACACTGTGCAGTTTACAAAATCTCTTGATATCTAATTGTAATTCCTGCTACATAGGGCGAACAAAACGTTCCCTTAATACCCGCATCAAGGAACACGTGTCGAATATCAAACTTCCCAACGATAAACCATCTGTAGTCTCCACACATATCAATTCGAAACATACATATGATTTTAGACATTGACACCAGAGATGCTTCACATTAAATCAAATATCACCGCTATTAGTGTACTAACAGACACTATGAAACAACAATTTCTATGATCCCTTATTATTTCGCTAAACCGTCTGCTTTCCCATTGTCGTTGCTCCCTTATTGATACGCCAACCCTTCAGCTCTGCCATTGTCGTTGCGTTTTCGTCGCTTTTGACATTTGTCAACTGACGAGAGGCAGTTGTGTCGCTCTCGGCTCTTCTTAGCACCTGAAGAAAGGAACAAGGATCCCAGAAACGTTGTGTGGTATTTATATTATCACTTATTTTGTCTGTATTTGGCATGCTTTCTTCTTCTTATTATTATTATTATTAAAATTGATTATATTGATGCTCTAATTATCAATTACGTACATACCTTACAAATTAATCATTTTTAGAAAATTAAAACTAAATATTTTTAAGATACAATATAGATTTTAATTTTTATAAGAACTATGTGTCAAAAATTATAATAGTGACGATACAGACACTCGTCGGTCCAGAACGTTCAAGTTTCAGGTAACTGTTTTTACTTAGAAAACTTTATACAACAATTCGATCTAAATCGAAAAACCAAGTGCAGTGATTCGATACATAACAGCTGTTTACATATAAACTAATGAGAATTGCAATACCGAATAAAATATATTTTTTAGCGTTAATTAAAACCACGTGTTCGGGAGTGGTTTTACACTTCTGTCAATACAGTAATTTACATAATCAGCATATATAATACATTATATTAAAAATATTATACAGAACGTTAGAAAAGTCGCATGTGCACTGGCCCACGGACTATGGATGTAAAACTACGTTGTTAATTCGAAATAAAGGATAATGAGTAAGAAAGATAGCCAAATACAGACAAAAAAAGGGGTAATATAAATACCACACAACGTTTCCGGGATCCTTGTCCCTTCCGTCAGGTGCTGAGAAGAGCCTCGGGCGACACAACTGCACTGGTCAGTTGACAACACTTTGAGTGGGCTTGATTTAGACCTGTCCAGATGGAGAGGGAATAAGAGAGGTAGGTGGTGCGGTGTGTGGTTTAATGAAGATAATACTATTATTTGAGTGTTGTCAACTGACCAGTGCAGTTGTGTTTCTCTAGGCTCTTCTCAGCACCTGACGAAAGGAACAAGGATCCCAGAAACGTTGTGTGGTATTTATATTACCTCTTTTTTGTCTGCATTTGGCTATCTTTCTCATTCAGTATTTTCAATCAGACGTTAATTTTTTCATTTTAATTCAAAATAAAATTGGCAAAACAAAATTTTTCATAGATGTGAGAAGAGTATCACAATCAGATCTGCGGAAAGTGTTTTCCAATAAAATTAAGCGGGGTATGACTTGTATATCCGCCCATTTACAGCATACGATGCAACCGTACAGCAACTTTCCGAACACCCTGTATTTTAATGTTTAAAAAATTTCTGGTCCTGAATCTTCAGCGGTTTACGTACCCGGGCATTGTTAATCCGCGAGTTCATTAGTTTGGACGGGTAAAAATTGAGGGTTTATGAGTCGCGGTTTCGAGGCTTTTCATCAGCGAGGACAAATATTAGTATATCGTTGGAGGTGTTGGACCAGCATCAAACCTTTCCTTCATAAATCTAAACACGTCGCGACAGCTAGAGCGATCGTTTATCACGAGAGGGAGAGAGTCTTCAAGAGTCGGCCGAGCTGAAGGCTTACACAAGACTGGTGTTGTCCATCTATCATCGACGACGGGGATTATCTTCATTAAACCACACACCGCACCTACCTCTCTTATGCTCTCTCCGCCTGGACAGGTCTGAAACAAGCTCACTCCCGATCCCCTCGTAACATGCGCGACTTGTAACTGCACGATAAAAGGGACGCACAAAAATAAAAGAAAAAATAGGAACATGAAAAGCCGAGGCTGCGTTGCGGCGACGGTAACTTTGAAAGCTGCTGTATTAATCATCAATAAATAATGGGATCACGTAACCCGAGGAATAACGAGTCACGTACGTATCTGATGAATACCTTACCAGGCTATTCACCACCGAAAATAAAAATGCCTGTCCCATGTACGTGCGCGGATCTCTTAATCATTGCCAAAATACATTATCTGCGACCGACTAGTACAACATTTTACTCACACAGTTTGGTTCACATTTACTTTCCTTACAGGATCCCCTCTGCAATTCCTAAGAACTTCTTTGTACCACTTTAATCTCTTTTAATATATTCTGCGTCCCATGGCTCAGAACTCGTCTGACTTATTTGTCTTCAGGTCCTGTTGAACATAGGTTCTACCAATTGTCACCTATGAGGACTAAATAAATTAAAATTTCAAAGAATTATTTAAGTCGATTTTATGATCCTGACGATCTTTTAAAAGTATTGAATATTTTTCTGATTTTAATTTTTATCTCCTAAACCGTTTTCTAAGTCTTTTCTAATTTACATATTTCATTACCTCATTGATGTGTTTTATTATGCATATGTGAAACATCTTCCACTGTCCGAGTAAGAATAACAAGTAAGAAAAACAACGAATCAAGCAAGGGGGACAGAAAATCTAAAAAAAAGACCATAAAAAAATAAAGAAGCGTAAAAGGTAGAATACACGACATAAAAATATCAAAAAACACCATAAAAAAGAATGAAATGTAAAAGGTAGAATAAACGACTCACAAATATAAGAATAAACCAGAAATTTTGTATTTAGAGCAAAAATAGAAAAACCAATTTGACTGTACACTAATTAGATCCTTAAAATAGCGAAATGACCGACGAAAAAAAATATAAGGGATACCTGAATACAGATAACAGATAAAAATAAGTTCTAAATAAATACCACAAAATGCGATATTTATTTAGGACATATTTTAGCCTGTTATTTGGCTATTAATACGTTTTATTAAAATATAATGACACTACTAGTAAGACTAGGAGTCAAATATTGAAATTAAAATATGAAACGTCTATGTTAAAAATAAAATAATAAGGTAAATAAAAGGCCAAATAACGGGAGAAAAATTACTGCTGAATAAATACCACACAACGTTTCTGTAATCCTTGTTGCTTTCGTCAGGTGATTCAAGTAAGCCGTAAGAATGACGCGCCACACAAATAAGAACAAAACCTTTTATATTTTTTTAATTTCAAAAGTGAAATTCATAACAGAATTTATTTTCATCTGGTATATTCTTGCTTTTGCCTTTCACTTTCTATGCATATTTTTATTTTCTCTCTGATGTTTGCATTTTTGTCTTCTTAGTTGATTGTCTCTTGTGGGTATTTATTGTTTTTTCTTCGTACTCGTTCAGTAGAAATCCCGATTCATATTTCTAATATAATATTTCACAGCGTCTATAATTTTCATATAGAACTAATAAATTTAAATCCATTACATTTTAATGATTCAACTTCCTAAGAAATGGATTCAATATTCGTAGTTTGTTACAGCCCTAATATGTGTCTAATTTCTCGTTCCTGTATTTTAATGTATTTTTGTACAACATATTGAACTTGTGTAAATAAATTATTCGTCCACATTCTGAGATAATTTCTTTTTTACCTCCGGCGGCGATAAGGTAAACTGGAACCGTTTTGCGGTTACATTAAGAGTGTTTAAGCAGACTTTAATGACTACTTTACGCAGGAGAGAAAAAAAAACAGCTGCAAAAGACGACGTGAGTTGCGCCTACACACCCTCTATTTTGCGCAACATATATCTTCGTAATTGATCGCATGTGGTTCACTAAATAACGCCTATTACGTTTTAACAGCAAATGTGGAGCTACGGAAACAGCCTCTGGGTCAGTGAAGAAGAAGAAGAAGAATCTTAAATAGTACCTGAACGTGGCTACTTTTATTTACATCCAACATCATCGTGTCTCTTGCAAAGAAAAATAAATGTATCCCAGAGCATGTGAGCATTAAAAAAACATTTGCCAAATTAAGTGCAGTATTTTGTCGAAACGTTTTTTAACAGTTTGTTTGCTGGTGGAGAAAGTAATGGTTGGCAGACAATTTATTTTCTCCCGGGGCAACTCAAACAAATTGTTCTTCATTTCCGACGAAATATTGACTTGACTCCAAGTTCCACTAATATATACGCTGTGAGGGGAGACAGAAGCCGTTAAATTTGACACGGAGAAACGTCTACATATAAATTAGATTTCAATGTCATTTACATTATTTAAAAACTCATACAAACTCCATTAAAAAAAATTTTGAATGTAACAATTAACATATCAGTATTTTTTAAACTATTATGCAATGTAATTATCACTAATATATTATACAAAATCAATATATATAGTAATTAAAATTTAATTAATTAATTAACAAGATTTTAGAATTGTATTGTTGGCGGCGTTTACACACGAGTTGTGTACAAGAATATGGGGCGATAATGCCTGCCTGCTTGCTGGGATTGTCGACGGACATTTTGTGAGACGCGCAGAGCTCCAGTGTGTAGACAGAAGGCAATGGCGGTAACAGTTTGGACAAAATTTTAGAAAGTGTGTATTTTGGTGGCAAGGCTGTATGTAGTCCATCAGCTATAATATTCAGAACGATCTACGGTTTCCAGTCTATGAACAAATAACTACAACGATACTACGCCGACTGTTATTCGGAGTTCAGCCTACATTCAGGAGTTAGACGTTTCTTCAATTATTGGGAGCCAGGTTATTGTATCCAGTAAATAACCAAACTTCGATAATGCTAACAAGTTATTGATAGAGAGAACAGCGAAACAAGAGTTTCAATTAAACTCAGCAAGTAAAAAGTGTGTTGCCTATTATATTCTTTGTATAATGGCCTGTTTTTAAAGTGTCAATAATAATCGTGTGCGAGCCCATTCCTTGGCACAACAAAACTTTAAGGTAAAACTGCACAACTTATTATCTGTAAACCCGCCAGTAAATGATATCTTATCGTCAGATTTCCAATTTCATATTTTATATTGTACTGTACTGTTTAAATTAATGCTTTAATAATTTTGTAAATTTAATTGTCCAACATAAATATTCTTTATTGAAAGCCCGATGGTCGGCCCTGAGATCTAGCCGTGGTATATTGTCAAGTTTTAATGTGTAATTATGTATAACTTCAATAATTTGTTTTAATAAGTTAATCTATTTATATTCTCAAATATATTGATTTTTTAATTAAAATCCAATCATTAAAATTTAATTTCCTGATCATTTAAAAGTAATTACTACAAATTGACGCTTCAACGTGGCGAATTAAATTGTTTATTTATATTGAATATTACAAATTGGAACCTCAACGTGGGGCTTTGTTTTAAATAAATTGTTTTGTTGTTAATTACTACAATATATTTATTAGAAGGTAAACGCAATGTGTTGTTGTGGAAGTGGATGAAACTCAACGAGTATGTCAGGTTTCGATATAAAATGTAATAACGTAATTCTGATCCCCTTTTTTTTAAAAAAAAACTTGATTTTCCGCCTCCTGTCGTCACGTTCATTTACATCTCAATTGATAGCAAACAATGAGATTGAAAAATCAAGGCCACTCGCAACAATGATGTTGATTTCTGTGATAGTGTGGTGTGATATTGATTCGTTGATGACGTCAGGGCGTCTCTCCCCCCCCCCCCTTCTTCGCCAGTGTGCCGTAAAATTTAGGGTGGAAACAAGGACGACGAAGTCATTTCGGAACCGTAGACGGGCAAAAGGACAGACAATACGTCATCTTCAGCAGGCCTTGGGGCAGAAAGACTTCGGGAATGGTTTGTGACGACGGATCAATAGAAAGAGGTAGGTGAACGACGCGTACGAGCCATTCACATTGGAGGGAACTGAACGTCTACGGTAACGCATCACCTAACTGTGATTTATACGATCCTAATTAAACTCTTAGACATCGCAGGGATCTGTCGCTAGTCGCCGATTGGTAAATTCCAACGAGAGGAATTGAATCTTCGTTGATAAATTATAAAGAAAAATTGTTAACTGTCACAAAATGTTCTTTAAGTTATTTCATTAGTTAATTTATAATCATATTTTGTTCTAAATAAATATGTATTTATAATTTTAAAATATTGTTTCATTTCTTCCAGTAAATTTCACAAGTATTTGACGTAGAATTATCATTTATGTGTCTTTAAAATTCCAAAGACATTAAAACCCAAACACGTGTTCAGAAATAATTTACTTGAAGAGATTCTTCCATGCCATTACTTCTCTATCTTCTATATCTCACAGTTTCTTATAAAATGTATCTTGTGAATCAGAACCTGCATATTTTTTAAGCCAAGTATTGGATTCTGACTTTTAAAAAAAAAATTATTAACCTTCACCCTAAACCCAATTTTCAGACGCCTCATTTCATGTCGTTTGCCGATTTGATTTCAATTTATTAATTATTTCTTTCAATTAACTGACATATCAGCAGACAATGTCAGAAGGAAAATAAAGCTACTGAGTGGAGTGAGAAATAATTTTCCTCATAGTGTATAAATTTATCCTATTTATAATTTTTTTTGAGAGAGATTCCCAGAATATCTTCTTACAAATAATTGAAATTCATTTCATTAGCATATTGCATAATTAACATTTGTTACACACATATATGTTGTAGTAATTGGTAATTAAGGCATTGTTCTAATTGAAAAGTTGAATTGTAGAGGACTCATTATTGGTGGATATAGCGGACGCCGCAACAAACCGGCAATGCAAAAAAAAAGTATTGTTGATCGGTCGAGAAGGTTTTACGCGCTCAAAATTTACGAGACGAACAAACAGTTGGGCAGCGGACAGCAAGTAGAACAGAGTAAAAGAACGAACAGTTGGGCAGTAAACGGCGAGATGTACAGATTAAAATTCTAATTCACGAAAACTTGAACAATCTTTGTCAGTCAGCAGTGAAGACTGAAAGGTCTAATTTAAAGAACGAGAAAGTGTTCCAGTAACCAGTACGCTGTTATATCAAAAATACAGAAACTGAACTAGTCTTCGGTCAACAGACAAAACCAATGAGGTGCATTTTCAACAAAAATCCACGAGATCTACAAATCCGGGTTGCAGTAAATCATCGAGAATCGACAACTTTATTTTAAACCAACTAACAAACTACGCTAATTAGAGTCTGTGAACATTTAGAGTCTGTGAGTACTTAGAATCAGTGATATCCCCAAAATTGTGCACGAAAAGTTAAAATGAGACCTGGGCTGCCGTAAGTAGAAAGAAAACTTTAAAATCATTGTAAACCACGTTTAAAAGATAAACGTCAGATCGTTCTTTAATTATCGATAAAATGAGATATTTAATTATTCAGATCATTCTTTATTTCTTGATAAAAATTGAAATTGTTTAAATTCAATCTTTGGTATTATTTCTTCAGCAACAAATTTCGTCTGTGTTCAGATGCATTGATTCACATATAAAGAAAATGTAATTTTTGTGATTTTGATTATATAAATTCTGCCATTATCAAACCCAGTTCAAGACCCTGAGTTCCCAAATATTTTGTGATTTTAATACTTGTTTTAAAATTGTTAATAAATCTTGTTTAATAGTTTTCACGTAATAGTTATTTTCATTAAAAACGCCACATAATTCATATCATAAATTATTGTCAAAAGATGCAAGCTATGTATATAAATTATTACAATGTATTATCGGTAACTCCTCTCAACTTTTTAGCCACATCAACGGGTTAATGGGCGCCACGTAGTTTATAAGAAAAATTAAATATACTTTTTCATTAACTTTAATATCCGCGCAATGAGCCACTATTTAGCGGTTTTTATAAATCAGTTTTGTAATACCCGGCGCTATACAGTCTCCTTCATCGCATACAGAGATGATAAGTTGTCTGACGCTGGAGCACGTCCTGTCTCCGTAAAGGCTCTACAGATTGTCCCATAACAATATCCAGCGTTTCCCGCGCACATTGTCACGGAAACGCCGCCACCATATCAAAAACTATGCTACCACACTCAAAATCTATCAAGATCGATATAGCATGTTTATATTCCTTTTTCCACTTAATTTTTAGTTGAGAGTGTTGTTACTTTTACATACGTTATTAGGTGTTGATATACGACAAAACGGATTAGTGAAATATACAGACGCTGCCTTCATTTATATTATAATAAAGAAAAGGAAGTGTGAAGGAACACTAGGAATCTTACGAAATAAAGGGCGGTGGAGCTGTTCACAACCACTCTCAAGGATGTTGTAATTAGTAATTATAATTGTAGCTTCTAATAATTGTATTGAAATTTTTTTTGTAATTACGTCCTCATTCGAGGACTTATTGAATAAATAAATCCAATCAAATATGGCAGGGACTCTTTCAGAAATTATTTTCACTGTAGGAGCGAAGGTTTTGGAGGAACTGTGCGGAGACCAACCAACGGAGAAGAATTCAATTCAGCAGCGAGTACGTCGGTACGCATAAGAAATTAATATCAGTTATTGGCATTGGAAGCGTCCCGGCCAAATTAATGGAACTGTTGGATGCGCCTATTTAACTCCTAAAAAAATATAATTATATTCGTAAACGAGAAAGCACATCCGTACTCTCTATCAGATGTTCCGACTCATTTTCGCCGTGGCAAAACTCACAATCTAATATAAAAGGAAAATAAATATCCGCATCCCCCCTTTCAAATCCCTTCCTATGCTATTAAAGGGGAGTTGCCCAACGTGGATTACCCTCATGTAGCCTGTTGGCCTAAAAAAAAAAATTAATCTCGGCCTGTTTTTAGAGGTGTATGAACCGGGGTCGCAGACTTTGGGCATACGGTAGGATTTCTCCGCTATTCCTATTGGAATAGTCGGCCAGCTGCTTCCTAAACTGGCCAAGGCATGGCAAGGGGTAAGCTGCGACCCCACATCAAACCCCTCTCCCGCCATCGGTAGGGCGTGGGACAAGCACCAAATGCCCGACCTACCTGATGCAGGTTTTTATAGGGTTTCTCCTGCATTACTTTTAGGCGAATGCTGGGTAGGATCCTTAAACTATAGCCCGGGGGCCCTAGTTAACCTTTGGCTACTTTCCTCCACCCTTCCGCATCCCCCCTTTCAAATCCCTTTCCTATGCTATAAGAGGGGAGTTGCCACTATGTGGACTACACCAAAAAAAAATTATATATTATTAAACGTTGTATTTTCTTAAATTTGGAATGTAATGTTGAATACGGAATTGAAATAATAATATTTGCGTATTCGTTGACGCACGAGATAACTATCAGTCAGGCACGTGACGTCATACCATGCGCAAAGGCCGATTGAAATGCAGCTACACTGCGCAGCGTTAGAATTCACCTGGATAACTATAAAATAATGAAAATTTATAAATTGGATAACGGTCCCAACGTAACGGGTCATTTACCTCACATAGGAAATACTTGCGGACAATTTTTTATTATTCACGTACAGGTTGGCAACTTGAGTTCTTAAGGGGGCTATTATTAACTGAGGTTCTGAGGTAAGCTTTGATTTATTCATGTCTGTAAATTATATTATAAAATAAACTATAGAAACGATTTTATATAAAAAAAATGTTTCTTACCGATTTATGGCATGTCGTTAGAAGGTGATCAGTTTGACGACGTCCTTTTAGAACAAATTTTCCTTGCTGCTGGAATCACTATATTATGACCAGACGAGACTCGAGAATCTCTCATTATAAAGTGCTACGTCAAAAATATTTACGTCACCGAAGAAGCGTGTCCGTAATTCCGCGGTAAGGTAATTGGCGTGTGTTTCCCCCCCGGCAATATTGACTCTGCCGTGTTCTCTTATTGAGCACACCTGTTATTTCTCGTGGCTCCTAACCTTTTGCGTGTAATAAGAGGCCCCTCTCTGAATGTTAAATCGCTGATGGGCGAGCCAGCATAATTCCAGGCACGTATTCCCTCAGAAAGCGGGTTTGACCTCCACGGTGTTAACGGCCCAGGAAGGGACGAGCATGAAGTTAGGAGACAGGAACGAACAAGACAGCTCGGGAGGGACCTTCCCGGAAATTAATTATTACACTGTATTACCATAAATGTCGTCACAGGGAAGGAAAACGTGTGATTTTGTTACATCAAGAAAAAAGTAAGAAAGTTTCAAACTGACTACTCGATTTTAATATTTTTAATGACGTTGATATGGAACATGATTTTTGTTTCATGTGGTTTGATTTTCACTCCAAAGGTAATCAGTTTAGTAAATCGTTAAAATTCTGATTCTAGTAAAGATGGATTGTCAGGTCAGAAAGTTTATTGAATCCCAAAAAAATATAGCTTATAAAAATGTGTTACAGGAAAGAAATCCTGACTATGACGTCATCATCTACATTTTCTGACGTTCCATTAGTTACTCCCGTAGAAATCAGTCCTGAGATTCCTACAAGGTTGTATTTATTAATAATACGAAAGATAGCCAATACACAACGTTTCTGGGATCCTTGTTCCTTTCCTCAGGTGCTAAGAAGAACCTAGAAGCGACACAACTGCACTCGTCAGTTGACAAAACTCAAAAGCGACGAAAACGCAACGAAGCAAAAGGTTTAGCGAAATAATAAGGGATCGTAGCAATTCCATAGTGTCTGTTCGTACATTAATTGCTGCGATGTTTTATTTAATGTGTACCATCTCCGATATGAGTCTGCCGTGTAAAATCTTAGAATTTTGCCCATCAAATGTATGTTTCGAATTTATTATATGTTCGGGAGACTACAGATGATTTATCGTTGAGAAGTTTGATATTCGACACATGTTACTTGAAGCGGGTATTAAGGGAACGTTTTGTTCGCCCTGTGTAGCAGGAATTACAATTAGAGCAAGAGATAAGGTTTGCTGTAGGTGTCAAGTGGGTCCTTGTGGTTTTTAATCACGTAGGAAAGAGTATTAGTAGATCTGTAAATGATGGATATTATATATATATTTGTTTTAAAATTTTCACGAATTTGTAAGGTAGAAATATGTAATAAGGAGGTACGCGTACGTATTTAATAACCTTAATCAAGAAATACAGAGCTTTCGGCCTCCAGGGCCATTATGATGTGAAAAGACATTTACAATATTAGTGATCTTGCATATAATCATAAATTGATTCCCTGAGGCCGTAAGCTCTGTATTTCTTCACTAGAGTTAATAAGCACAACCGTATAAAATATTTGAGGACTGATCTCCAGTCAATTTATATTTTATTAAACGTTGCATTTTCTTAAATTTTGGATATAATTTTTAATACGGAATTGAATACTTTTTTTGAAATAGTAATAAGTAGACGCACGAGATAATAATCAGTAAGGCTCGTGACGTCATACCATGCGCAAAGGCCGGTTGAAATGAAGCTACACCACGCAGCGTTAGGTTTATAACAATCCGTTATTTATTAAATCCACGTGCTATGATTTGAAGACGAATCTAAGTTAATTGCCATTGACAGACATTTATTATTTAGCTATTAATTAAATTTATTTTTGTTTCTGGAGACAACATATAGCATATTCTATTGAGACCACAAGGACGTCGTGGTGGTCGCGTGTGTGTAGTGTGTGTGTGTCCCACCCCCCACCCCCCGTACTTTTTGCACCCTCCTCAATGAGATTGCTCTGGCGTCGATAGCCCCGGCTGATGATGGCGTCCAATTTCACGGCCGTCCTTTTCCTCCTCAAGTTCCTCCAGTAATGGAAAGGCAAACGCCGCTCTGCGTGCGGTAATTAACAACCTATAGTGGTGTCAGTAAATTTCGCAATTTGAATGCATTAAATTAAGCGAGAAACGGTGGGTGGGGGAATAAAGGGGGAGGATTTTAACCACCCACTTTAATCATACGCCCCGACGACCACTCACTAAAAATAAACCAAAACGCGCCGCCGCGTTGGCACAAGTTGTTATTAATTGGCCCGAGCAGTTATCAAAAAAAAACTGTTTGCGCTCAAATATTTTTTATTTGTACCGTTTTAACTCGGGTAAACACCACCATTAAAGCTAAAACACTAGGCAACAGTTATTGAAAGGCGAGCGCCATGAAATGGAAAAATGAAATTGATGCTGAAGCTAATAATAAAATTCTATAAACCTGTAAGGTTGCTATTGTAATAATTAAAATATATATAGTAGGCTTATGGTTTTTATTATGGTTTTAACTAATTATTTAAAAAGAATGAAATTGTGACAATTTAATTTAATAACAATATAATTAAATTAATTTATAAATAAAAAAATGAGTTACATTTTTTCCGTATCAGTGGCTATAATTGCGAACAATTTTTTTTTTTGAGGATTGTCCCATAATTTCAAATTATTATCAGTCTTTGATTTAATTAACTTTCGAAGCCATTTAGATTCGCATTGAAATTCTTGGAATTTTTTGGAGTTCTGTTTCTCCTTCAAATTGAGTCATGTGTATGTCTGACACGAAGTCTTCTTAATATCTCAAACACTATTAAATTCTTATAAAACGTCAATTAATCTGTTTGCTGACGGAATAAATTTTCACTTCCTAAAAATATTTCTATGTTTTCTTAAGCTGTCTCGTCTCACTGACTTTATAACTACGCTACTCCTTTGGTCAACTAACTGTAACTAACTTGATACCGTTGTTTGCAAGGGCGTTTTGAAACGTAACACCGCATCTCCCGGCTCAACACGAACTCTCCCCATCTTGTTATACCCAATCGGGTAGACTAATTCATTTCTGCTTTGATCTCGTTCCCCGTAACTTTCAACTCTGGCTGAAGTTGAAAGGTTCACAGTCCATTACCAAATAAATTATAGTTGCTTCTACAAAATAAATTTTTCATCGCCTTCTGTCGTCGATGCTACCAACCGTTTTCTGAGCCAACTTCCGAAATATAAAATTTTACAATTCAAAACATTAAAAAAATTATACTATCGCAGACTTCTGACCGAATTTAGAATTCCACTTAGTCTGCAACTACTGTTTTGACTTTGGAAAATTTCCAGTAATTAACTCACCAATCTTTTGGAGAACGTAGGAGATTTACTCAAGATGAAATCTTCGAAATATTCTCACGTAATCATCTTCCGCTCTATTGTTAATTAATCATGTTTTTATCTAATTAATAATAGTTGTAGCCAGTATTTTTGTATGATTATTCATTAAAAATTAACTATGAACAAAGAAATCACCTTTTTCTTTCCATTCAGACACGACTAATCTCCAAGAACATAGATATATACAAAATAATAATATGAAAAGATTAAATCATGACTCAATAACACCTTTGCTTCTCGCACGAGTTCCAAATTTAGATTTAGTTGATTTCTGATTTTAAACAAAAAAACAATTAATTTTCAACAAGTCTCTTGTATAAAAATTCTATGTATTATCGTACATTTTAAATGTCGACCTGTTCACCGTGGAAAAACTCGTCATATTCCGAGGTCATTTTATCAATATCGTAATAAACGTCTTACATTTATTAGTTGATAATAAAGAGAAGAAAGTGGGTTATATATTTGGGTTTGCTGATGGTGTTGTTTTATCTTTGAAGAGTTAGTTGCTTTGGTAATGGCAGTAGGTGAACAATAAATTAAGTAAAGGAGACGACTATTTTCAATATGCATACCCTTATATAAATGTATGTTAATACCAATTAACAGGCTATTAATTGTTTTTAATATAATTTAATTGTTGGCGGTACGGGTGCTTAAAGACGACAATCGCAGCGGGTCTTTCTTTGTTAACAATGGAGACTGTAGACCGCGCGCTTAGAGAACTCAGTCAACGGCAAGACGCGAAAGGAAAAAGTATGCGTCGAGACATAGCAGTTCGGTCCACGTAAAGAAATAAAAACAGTAAAAGTCTGCGGATCTAGAATTTTGAATAGGGCTATCTAGGAAGTCCAACGGCGAGATAATAGTTTACGTAAAACGCAAGTAAACAGTTTTGACGGAGAGACTCATAAAATCGCAGTTTGGAAGCAGAAGTTTTGCTTCGCAAACTGAACTAATTTTCGCATAGAGAGACTTTGAGGAGACCTTCGTCCGGCAACTGGCTGAGGGTGAGATGATCCAGGTTCCAGGATAGCAGAGATCCAGAGCAACTACCGTGTGTTCAAAATCTAATGAGTAGAATCAGTGTATAATGGCCTGTTTAGTGGGTGTTGACTTCAAGCTACAAGAGTCCGAACTGGTACCAGTTTCACTGTCGTGAGTACAAAACAATTATTAATGACTGTAAACGATAATTAAAGGGTACAGTCAGATTTAGTTCGCGTTTTTCTTTCCATTCGTTTTCTTTTACTTTTGTATTTAATATTGTATTCCGTTAACCTCAATGAGTTTGGGTCGTTAATGTTTTAGTTCATTGTATTTGTTCTTCCTATCAAACCCAGTGGTGACCCTGAGATAATTAGAAATTCAACGTAATTGATTGTAAAAATATAAAGCTATATTTTTATGGACAATCATAGAGTGTAACTATAAATTGAACTCCATCTTTTATTGATGAGGTCAAAGTGGACCAAAATATAACTCGGAATTCTCACATAGCAGCAATGACTGAGAAATTGGTTGGAATTTATTTATTACTGTGAAGTCTGAGAGACACCTTATCGTATGCATATTTAAGTACATCCTACTATGTTCTTTTTCAGTCAAGTCCTATATGGAGTGAGGCTGTGTGTTCATTTTGCTCTAAAGCTACCAAGTAGAAGGCAGACATCCTGTCTTCCTGGTCTTCACCATTTTGCCTCCTTGGAGTGAGTGTTTCAAACTCTGAACTTGCACTCAAGAAACCGCCAACTTTATCTTCATCAACTTAAGACTAGGAATTCGGCAGGGTAAAGCAGGGATTATCATGTGTAATTATCAACAATAAGTTTTTAAATACATAATAATTTTGTTAATTATTCCTATTAATATGATATATGATTAATAAAATCATTACATAATTGGCTTCATCTATGTGGGGCAATTTAATTTAATCAACCTTTTAATCATTACATGTCAGGCGCCTTCAACGTGTGGCTAACTATCATTCAAATTTTAATTAATTTTTTTGTTTAATAATTTTCTTTAATTAAAGATTTGTTTGTTTATTACAATATATATATATATATATATATATATATATATATTACAGACTTCAGTTATGGAATCGTGCATATTTATGAATATGAATATATGTAGAGGTTGGCATAATGAATCACAAAGACAGTGGCGGAAATCTGATTCTTCTTTACTACATTAATCATAGATACACAAAAAATATTTTAAATTTATTCTCTTTTTTATATCAATTGCCTATATAAAGAAGTTAAATAATTTTCAAATATTTTTTTATGGCGGACATAAAGTATTTATGATTAATGTAGTAAAGGAGAAACATATTTCCGCCACTGTCTTCGGGATTCATTATGCCAACCTCTACATATAAAAAAAATTGGTATTCATAAATATGCAAGAATCCATGACTGAAGTCGGTAACCGCTGCAAAATGTATCACGAGAACTAAACAGAGAGATGTGCAAAGTAAGTTTAATGTTACCTACAACGTCGAGGGGGTGAATGTTAGAAATGCGGTGAGACATTTAATATTCCGTTTTACGAACTGGGTCCTCTTCCCAGAATATTTTAGATAAGTCTTCTGATAATAAAAGAGAATATATAATGGGGAAAAAGCTCAAGGTACGATGTTTGAAGTCTGATAAAATATGCTCTTAGCCAAGGAAACCAACTACACGATCGGAAAAGATCTTTTTTCCAGAAACATCAATTTCTAAATCTTTTTTCCAGAAATAAATTTTTATCTTATCATTAATATTATATGTTTCACTATAATCAGCAATACAACTCGCAATCTCCATAATTGGCAACTCTTCAATAAATATGGTTGTCTTTATTTTCTATTAAATCAGATCAAAAATGGATACCTGTCTCAAGTTACGAATTCGGGAATCGGGATATTTGAGAAATTAATTTGTTCTCAGGATGTCCACGTTCACTTCGCCCCATTTCTCTTAATATCTGCATCTTCTTCCATCAAACATGTTCTTGGAACATGATGTCATTACATATCCCACATTTTACCTGTAAACAAGAAAATTTAACCATTATAATTCAACACAATGCACTTCACGAAAGAAATATAACATCAATATAAATTAACTAAATTAACGAACATTATAACAGACAATTAAAATATTTTATTCAACACAACAAGGTTTCATTTTGTACATTTTGGTACTTTTTCCAGGTAACAGGTGTAAAAATTATTCTAGTAGGATAAAACCACATCATTTTTCTCTATCTCAAATGTTTTATTTAACAATAAAATGTAAAGCAATACAATATTTAAAATCAAATCATAAATTTTCAACACTCGTGTAGTTTAATAATAATTACGAATTTAATTTTTTTTAAAATTAATACAGGATAATTTATAAATGTTTAGAGTTTGTTTATGTTATATATATAGCTCAGTTTTCTGACAAATTACAGACAATATTTATTTATTGGATTTAAATGACGTTTCGGTCCGTGTTTGTACCTCAACAGGTCTTTCCTGCAGAGAAATTGTAAAAATAAAATTGTTATCAAAAATCTAAGTGTTTGAACAAAATATATTATACTACTAACCTAATTAAACCGAGAAACACTCACCTAAATATACTTAGTGTTAAAAAAAACTATTGTGACGTCATACTAAAAAATCAACACAAAATTTCTTTCGCGGCTCCGAAACGTTGTTTTATATCAATAAATAAATATTGTCTGTAATTGGACAGAAAACTGCGTTATCTGTTTATAATTTTTTTAATAAAATTACATTAAAGAAAAAATAATGGATTCTAAATTTTACTTAATATTTAGGCGCCATTTTGTGAATTGATTGTGTTTACTGTTGTTTCAATAATTAAAATTTGTGATAAATTCCTTTATAATAAGTTTTTGTTCAATGTCAAAAATATTTCAAAAATAAACTTTACAAAAAAAAATCCTGTTGCCATGGAAACATTACATAAACAACCTTACAAACAGTACTGAAATGTTTCAATAAGTAAAATTTGTGATAAATTCCTTTATAATAAATTTTTGTTCAATGTCTAAAATATCTATAAAAAAAACCTGTTACCATAGAAACAACATCAACAACCTTAAATGTAGTACAGAAATGTAGTGAAACGTCTTTGGAATGAATATAAAATTTTAATTGTGGTCTGTTAATTTATTTAACTTACCTTATTAATAAAAAACCAGACGAAGTAAAATATTATTATTATTATTATAAATTATTTAACGTCATATCGTACAACGTTTGCAATTGTATATTGAATCTTAGCTCACGCTTTGGTAACTAATGTTTTTCCTCACAAGTAAAGTAGGAAATTCGAAGGAAATAAAATAATAATAATAATATGATTTAAAAAGTGCAGTTGTGCTTCTGTGGACTCTTCTTAGCACCTGACGAAAGGCACAAGGATTCCACAAACGTTGTGTGGTGTTTATATTAACCTTTTAGTCCGAATTTGCTATGTATATATATATATATATATATATATATATATATATATATATTGTAGTAATCCATAAATGCCAATTAAAAATGGCAATAAACAATTAGATTTTATAAAGAAAGCCACTCGTTGAAGACGCCAATTTATAGTAATCACAATATTAAAATGATAGGATGTTTAAATAATAATCAATATTTTAAAATAGACAAACAAACTAATTAATTTATTAACGCACAACAAATTAAATTTACATAAGTTATCAAATGAATTTAGAACAGTTATTAAGAAATTAACTTTCAATTGACATGATTTATTAATCTTTTACAATAAAATGACTACATCTCAGGGTCGTTTACTGGGCCCTTTAATAAAGAAAATACTTGTTAACAATTAAAATTTTATGAAGCTATCACAGACTTAATTCATCAGTAGATTTATTACAATGTAAATGAACGAAATTCGAAATCTGACGGTAATACCTTTACTTATGAGTTTACAGATAGTAATTCTGTGAAATTTTAACTTACTGTCTCTGGTACTCAAGTAAATTGTCTCGTTCGTACACACACACTTTATAGACAGGCCATTTTTAACACTGATTCTAATAAACACTTTTAGTTTGCTAAATGGTTCCCTGTTCGTTTAGGAAATGCGCTCGTTCCGAAGTTTATTAACTGCTGGATGCAGTTGCCTGGGCTCCCAATATTTAGCGTTGAGTATTACATGCTTATTTCAGAGACTGCAACTCTGCTCTCTGCGTCTAGCGAACAAACAGACTACAATTACCCACAAACATGGCAACCTGTGTGTCTTATGCCGCTAACAATGCGAGTCCAAATTTCTGTTTATTAAATAATTATTTCATTTTAATTACCGCAATATATACATATATATTTCAAACTAGCTGGGTGCACGGCGTTGCTCGTGTACTTATTTATATAAACTCGAAAAAGTATTTAATTGAATACTTAAATATATTCCCTGAGTATTTCAGGATATAATTGTCAATTGTCACTCAGTCTTCATACATTACGAAATATTATATTGATGAAATTGTTAGCTAGACTCACAACTAATACAGCGCGAAAATTAACTTACATTTTCCGCAAGGATGGTAAAGTAATTCGTATTCTTCTTTATTATCATTCGATGGAATATTGCTGTATAAAATTATACTTTCTATTTAAATAACATATTTCTGCTTTATTTCATTCCTAATAAAGGAAATATTTCCTTTGTTCGTTGCGTAGTAACGTCTTTCTCTCGCGTGACGTCATTGTCTCTTGGCGCGCAGTAATTTAATATTTAATGATCACGGTTTTTAATTATAATTCTTTCCACATGTATGCTAGGGGTTTCTCACCCTCACAGTACCGTTTCTCGTATTTTGAAGAATTTGTGTACCAATTTTTGTTGCATTCTGTCCACGCGATAAAATTTGTATATACATACATACATACATACATACATACATACATACAAATATACATCCTTTTTTATTATATAGATAGATGAATTGAACCTTTGAAATATAATGATAATAATTCAAGAGTTTATTATAACCTGAAGTCTTTATGTACAATCACTTAACATACAGACCCTTCGATTCGGTTTTCAACAGCCTCTATTATTGGGAGGTTAAAACAGGGTACAGTTGTGTTAAGAAGTTTACTGATCCAGCAATAAAAAAAGGGGGACTACGGAGTATGGCAAAACCAGATAAATATCGGAAAATAAATATTAGAAACATGATCCTAACTTATAAAGGCAAAAGAATGAAAAGCGTTGACGTTACATAAACCGATTAATTTTTATTTCATGACGTCCGGTATTGACACCCAATCAATCTGCTGAAATGGTTATGAATTCATAATGGCGTAATGGAAAGGTAGTGATATAGACAGTCACAGTGGATGTATGTTGGTTCTCAGGTGACTCAGAATTTTATTGAACAATGTGTGGGGAAAAACGAAAGAGACTTTTTACTAAAAATTCTGTGTAGATAATTGGCTATAAGTTGCATTGTGGATTAATGGACACGTAGATAAAGATTGTAAATGTAAAACAAGTCATAAGAAGAGTTGCTGGTGAATCTGTCGAGCCACGGCCCTGAGACTTCCCTCGACACTTGCGGTGCTCCAGCAGAGATTTTCCGCGGTTGTTGCGCGGCTTGCTAGATTTTACCAGATCCCTTCTCTCCACCCTCCCTGCAGCGCCTCGTTTATTTTCGTGTGAACATCACTTATTGCCGAATTGACAGCGGGGGTCCCTCAACGCCTCGTTTGCTGCTACGACCAGACCGAGACCACACATAGAGAGAGCGCTACGCCATCATCATCCAGCAGGCGACCGAGGGAAATCGATCAAGAGAAGGCGCGCTGCTCACCATGACTACCTTCCTTTAGCTTCACATAAAAAAAAAGGAAGGAGGAAAACAGAGACGCCCACGCGCAGATAATATTTTGTTTGGTGACCACAAAGAGGTCGAACGAAAGTCTTGAATTGGACGTTTAATGATGACAAATTCTCCTCGGGAATACAGTTCTTCTCCAATTCCATATTTTCGCAGTCAACGTAATTTCCAATAAGCGTAACATTGTTTGATAAATGTTTCTCCCTTCATCTACCGAAGACTCTGGCCTAATCAAGGGGCCGAAGTGCAGCTTATTTAGACCTTTTCGTGTTGCGATTGTTTTAAGTGTTCTGACAGTCACCGAGTTCTAAATACATTAACATGAAGTTAAAGTGAGCTTTGACGAGACAGCAGCCATTAGTGGGACGAGAACTTTTCTACCCATGAAAATAATAAGAAATTACTCGTCTACCTCATCTTCTCGCCCCCCAATAACCTTCTTCAATTTTTCCACTATTTACGACCTCGACAGTCGTTGATGTAACTTGCCATTTTATGCGTCGTCTAAATGATAGTTTTTGTTGGCATTCTTAACTTCAATCAGACTATTTGTGTCCAGATGTGACGGTACATCTGTCCAGCCTGATGACGGCGATGTTGACTATCGTAGAAACGTTCTGCTGTAATGAACAATTACCGACAAACATTAATTTAATCAACACACCGGGAAAGCCTTTACACAGACGTTATTGGGGTATTCCGTAATTTGTGACGTAAAGTAAGTTAGGCATTAAAACGATGCCAAATAAATTAGAAGAACGAAGGAAACAAATAATAAAATGTAATTATAATCAGAGAATTGCCTTTGAAATTATAAGCAAAATTTATTTGTCATCAATTTTATGGAAATTAATTTCAAAATAAAATCGGTGCCGGAGACGTGTTGTATTCGAAGCTTTTTGGGGGGAATTAAATCAAAAATGGGACAATTATACTGAGTTGCTTGACACTTTTTGATAATAAAATAATTTCTACATCATAAATTTGTCAAAATATTCCAAGAATATCAAATATCCATCATTTAAGGGATCCACAAATACCCTTTCCTACTTGATTAGAAACCACAAGGACCCACTTGACACCTACAGCAAACTTTATGTTGTTTACAAAATCACTTGCTCTAATTGTAATTCCTGCTACATAGGGCGAACGGAACGTTCCCTTAATATACACGTATCAAGGAACATGTGTCTAATATCAAACTTCCCATTGATAAACAGTCTGTAGTCTCCAAACATGTCATCAGTTCTAAACATGCATTTTATTGGCAAAATGCTAAGATTTTAGACGTTGACACCAGATACAATTCCAGAGATGCTTCACATTAAATCAAACATCACAGCTATTAATGTACAAAGAGCCACAATGAAACTCAACAATTGCTATGTTCCCTTATTATTACGCTAACCCTTCGGCTCTCCCATTGTCGTTGCGTTTTCGTCGCTTTTCAGTTTTGTCAACTGACCAGTGCAGTTGTGTCGCTCTAGGCTCTTCTTCGCTCCTGAGGAAAGGAACAAGGATCCCAGAAACGTTGAGTGGTATTTATATTAACCTTTTTTGTCTGTATTGACTACCTTTCTTATTCAATATTTTCAATCAGACGTAATTTTTTTCATAAAATAATTTATCCACGTTATATCTGGTTATTTTTTTGGGGTTGTTTAAATTCTTCCCTCTGTCTTTTATGGAAAAGAATATTAATTTATTTTATAATTACTACATATAAATAATTCAATTAAACTAGAGTAAGGGTTGCAAAATTATTCTCTTCATCCACAAAAAAATGGGGATATTCAATTCTGAACTATATAGATTTATAAACACAATTATATTATTTTTATAAATATACTTTATGGCTCAATCAATAGACTCAGATGTAATGAAAATGATTAACACATGAGTTTAACGACGTGTACGTAACATATTCACGTGCTGTAACCTTTGTCGTTGTGCTTGAAGCAGGTATTCCTGCGGTTTCGAAGCTACAATCACGGACATTTGTGTTACAGAGCGTCAAAGGTGCTTCTGAAGGCTGCGTAATTGAGGAAAGGGAGCAAGCCTTGCTCTAATCAAATTTCCAGTTATTTCACAAGTTTGACGAACATCCAAGCGCCCAGGCTGGATTAACTTAAATGAAAAGGGCGGGTTAGAAGTGGTGCCAGCACTGGCACTCCCAGTTAGCTTAATATTTCGCTAACTACAAGCTGGAGTCAAATATGAATGCTGCGTCCCTACGGCAAACCCCACTCCAGTCATCGGGAAAGGCGTGAGACAAGTACTTAGAGCCCGACCTACCAACTGCTGGTTTTCTAGGGTTTTTGCCCTGCTTTACTTTGATGCGAATTCCGGGTAGGATCCTTAAAGCTAAAAGCCGGGGGGCCTTAGTTAAAACCCTTGACTACCTTGCTCTACCTTCCGCATCCTCACTTAAAATAACTACCTATGGCAAAATTTTTCCTAATGTAATTTATTAACAAAAAAAATTAAAATCCACAACGTTTCGTCCTCAATCTATAAATTTACTAGGTATACAATTTTGAAATTAATTTACATTAATTTGCACATTACTCCATAAATATTAGCCAAAATTTATGATATATAAATAAATTTTGCGTATAATTTCAAGCTGTAACCGAAAATTATTAAATTGCATTTTCACGACTTTTCCATCTTGAAAGGAAAACCTAAAACATAATTTGCTATGAAAGAGTATTGAATAAATTATTCCTGGTGGATGAACAGCCGAAGAAAATTCCCTCCTCCGCGACAAAACTAAACATTTTCCTACGAGTACTCGTAATTTAACTTCCGTCACGAGTAATTTTTTAGGGGAAAAAAATAATAATTTTTTATTAAGTATACCACATTTTTGTCGTAAATTCAGAAAATAATAATCTACAGATAAATATCAAATTAATGACATGAGATGGAAAATATTCATTTCATTAATTTCAAACAACCCTTAAAATGTAGCTTTGATTAAGAATTTCTGTTCAATACAGGTAAATATTTGATGGCTCGGTTATGAAAAATCAACGAGATAATTTCTTGACTTAAAATCTATTTTAACAGATGGGCAAATTTTTAGCTATAATCAGGTTCAATTTTAAAAAAAATAACACATCAGAACACAGAAATATTATCTTATAATTTTTTAATCACAATACCGTAGTCAAAATTGTAAATCTGAAATTTTATGGAACTAAATTTTTGATGCCTTTGTATCGGCATAAAAAAAAGACTCACTACAGTATTTTAAATTTTATTACTTAATTTTGTGGAAGCACATGATATTATCCAAAATATCTAGAGATAAGAAAGGACAGAATTAATCTTTCGTATATTATCAAAGTGCTCAAAATTGTCCAGGACTCGCCATTACGTAAAGGTGTGTCTTTATTGGTCTCATGAGCACGTGATTTGTTGTTTAGTCTGGGAACAAGTCACGAAGCAACTAGCCATTACGTCATCATGCAATTAAAGTGCAGGATGTTTTTTTAAAAAAAAAAAGGGATCGCGAATACCGGAGTAATCACGTGTGATGAATAAACACGATCGATTTACGCCAAACAGTTTCAAACACTCTGTACGAGACCGTCGCTTTAAGATAAACATCGGGTCCACATTCATCAGCCGATCCTTCATAAATCAATTTTAATCTTGTTTTGTTATATAGTAACGATTGTTCAGAATGTATTTAAGTGGAATGGATGATGTTTTGCATAGGCCTACTTACACAGCCGCAAACATATATATATATATATATATATATATATATATATATATATATATATATAATGATAAGCCAGAAGAATCAATATTACAAAAAAGAAATAAAAGTGAAAAAAATTACGTGTGATTGAAAATAAAAAATAAAAAAGATAGCCAATTCAGACAAAATAGTAATTAATATAAATACCACACAACGTTTCTGCGATCCTTGTACCTTTCGTCAGGTGCTAAGAAGAGCCTAGAGCGACACAACTGCAGTTGTGGGTAATATAAATACCACACAACGTTTCTGGGATCCTTGTTCCTTTCGTCAGGTGCTAAGAAGAGCCTGGAGCGACACAACTGCAGTTGTGGGTAATATAAATACCAGACAACGTTTCTGGGATCCTTGTTTCTTTTCGTCAGGTGCTAAGAAGAGCCTAGAGCGACACAACTGCAGTTGTGGGTAATATAAATACCACACAACGTTTCTGCGATCCTTGTACCTTTCGTCAGGTGCTAAGAAGAGCCTAGAGCGACACAACTGCAGTTGTGGGTAATATAAATACCACACACTGTTTCTGGGATCCTTGTTCGTTTCGTCAGGTGCTAAGAAGAGCCTGGAGCGACACAACTGCAGTTGTGGGTAATATAAATACCAGACAACGTTTCTGGGATCCTTGTTTCTTTTCGTCAGGTGCTAAGAAGAGCCTAGAGCGACACAACTGCAGTTGTGGGTAATATAAATACCACACAACGTTTCTGCGATCCTTGTACCTTTCGTCAGGTGCTAAGAAGAGCCTAGAGCGACACAACTGCAGTTGTGGGTAATATAAATACCACACACTGTTTCTGGGATCCTTGTTCGTTTCGTCAGGTGCTAAGAAGAGCCTAGAGCGACAAAACTGCAGTTGTGGGTAATATAAATACCAGACAACGTTTCAGGGATCCTTGTTCCTTTCGTCAGGTGCTAAGAAGAGCCTAGAGCGATACAACTGCAGATGTGGGTAATATAAATACCACACAACCTTTCTGCGATCCTTGTTCCTTTCGTCAGGTGCTAAGAAGAGCCTAGAGCGACACAACTGCAGTTGTGGGTAATATAAATACCACACACTGTTTCTGGGATCCTTGTTCGTTTCGTCAGGTGCTAAGAAGAGCCTAGAGCGACACAACTGCAGTTGTGGGTAATATAAATACCACACAACGTTTCTGGGATCCTTGTTCCTTTTGTCAGGTGCTAAGAAGAGCTTAAGATAAACACCACTGTAGTTGTGGGTAATATAAATACCACACAACGTTTCTGGGATCCTTGATCCTTTCCTCAGGTGCGATGTTTGAGTTTTTTTCTCAACTGAAGAGTGCAGTTTTTTTTCTCTAGGCTCTTCTTAGCACCTGACGAAAGGAACAAGATTACCAGAAACGTTGTGTGGTATTTATATTACTCTCTTTGCCTGAATTGGCTATTTTTCTGATTCAAAAAATAAATGTTCCAATGATGACACTCATGGAAACGCTTGTCGATCCTCCCAGAGGTTATCAATGTAGCGAAATTTCGTTTGAGTGAGAGTGGCATGACAAAACTGTTGTCGCAAATCGTGTTACCTCTACCACGTAGACGGGGAGCTCGTTAATTGCATTTCAAGTGTGTCCCTACCATTAGGACTTGGTAAAGTGTTTCGCTTAGTTGTCCTACCACAAACTCTGTCCCCGCGCTTCCGGAATTTCAGAGTTACGAAACAGCCAGCCTTCCCTCTCTACCTATGCCAACTATAGACTATCGTCACAGAGTGTTAAACTCGCTCTGATAAGGTTCCCTTGCGCAAATTAGGACAACTCAAGCCTTAGAGTTCCCAACTTTACCTCAATGACGTCGCTGACTTCAAACCTTGCTGCAATGGGAGTTAAAAATTACCGTCGTTCATTTATAATTACAGATTAGTTGTGTGAAAAATGTACAGGCGATATTGATTAAATATTTAACTTAAGAATTCAAATCACGGCATACGTAACCATCCTTCAACATTGCACATAAAGGCGAGAGAAGGAATAATGTTCCAATCCGGGCGGAAGAACAAAAGTAAACGAATATTATGTCTTATGTCAGAAAATTGGATTTATTAACAAAAACTTAATTAATTGATATTTCGCCATTTTAGGACCACTTCGGATTTATAATAATATTGTGTAGCAATCATCACAACAATTTTCAGGCAAGTTTTTTGGCTACGTTACGTGTTGCACGTGGTTCATTTTGGTTGGAACAGGCAAGGCTTGCCTCTCAATTTTTTGCTTTATTTATATACAAATCCCTCTTTAAAAGGGTAGAGCACAAGTTCAGAATTAAATCACAGACTCAAAAAAAAACATTGGTGGGAAAATTTATTTTCTAAATAGAAAAATCAGATATTGTGATAAATTTCCTGTAAAGCTGTTTGAGGTTGACCCAGTTACCAAAATTAAATTCAGGGTTAGCCTTACAAATTCGTTGGTAGCGCTAAGATTTACGTCTAAAAATGTTAATAGATGCAATGTATATTTTACATATGTCTGTAAGAACATGTTAGTGTTATTAGTGAAGTTCAGCTTACAATTATTTTTTATTCCTTACTTCATGGTTAAGATTTCTTACTTGAGTAACTTATTCTCCCTTCGTTATGTATGTAGTATTCCTTATATTCTCCCCCTGAACGTATTTCAAATATGTAGGCTTTAAATTCTTCATAACACTATTTATGTATAGTCTTAAACATCTAGAGTATTTATGTATATCTCATTTATACATTTGTAAGTTATATCAATTTGACTTGTCCTATTTCCACAGGAGAGGACTAATGGAACTAATAAAATCTAATCTAATCTAATCCTAAATTTACAAATATGTATATATGTAGTATAAATTTGGTATATGTCCGGTGGTAACTGTAGAATAATAATTGACACACATTATATATATATATATATATATAACTGTAGAATAATAATTGACACATTATTTATATATATAACTGTAGAATAATAATTGACACATACATTATATATATAATGTGTGTGTCAGTTATTATTCTACAGTTATCACAGGGAATATATATTAAATTTTTAACAATAAATAAATGAATACCATAAATAAAGGGACACGTTTCGCAGAGTTCGAGGAAATTCGACTTCTAACAACACGGGAATAGGTAAAAGGGTAACTGGTAATGTTCGAGTAGCTGAATTCGCATTTTTTGGGTAGTTAACCCCAAGTACAATAGTTGTTGCAATTTTAGTCTGCGACCACGATTAAGTTGGGTTCATTTTCAGAGATAAAATGAAAACACTTTGTCATAAATATCTTGCATGGAAATAGTAAAGTTGGTCAGATTAAAGTAAAAATGCTCCTGGTCCATTACGAATCATATGAGAGACGTTTAAAAATTTGCAGTCCCAGGAGAATGAAATCATTCGTCGTAATAACTACGGAAAAGGAAAATAATAATGATGGCCGCCAGAGTATTTTCTTATATTGTCTACACGCCTTGATGTCGTTAGTTCGTTTACTTCTCTTTTCCCCAACCCCGGGATTGGAGCATGTCTGATTCCTTCGGTCGACCCTCCCACACGGTCCTCGACGGAGTGACGGCCGTAAAAATCGCCCTCTTCGCCTCTCGGAGGAATGACGGAGGAGGTCGTAAAACTGCCGCAGCCATGCTCTGTCAATTACGCCGCTCCTTCGCCGTCTTGAGAGTTTCCTCCCCCTCCCGCGATCCCCCCTTCAAAGAATTAAAAGTAGTGACTGCTTTTATATAGTCTCGTCTGATTGAAGTAGTTGAGAATGCAAACAAAACTGCCCATTTGGCGACGCATAGACCGGCAAGTTCAATCAACGACAGTCGAGGTCGTAAAGAGGGGGAAATTGAAGAAGGTTATTGGAGGCGATAAGATCAGGTAGACGAGTAATTTGCTATTATTTCCATGGTTCTCGTCGTACTAATGGCTGTCTCGTCAAAGCTCACTTTAACTACACGTAAATCTACTTAAAACGAAGTTCCCCAGACGGATAAATTAAATGTTCCTACGACTTGCTTCTATTGTTCCAAAAATGGAGCTTGAGATCTGTGGAATAATGCATCGTTTATGATTCGATAAAACCACCAATCATTTTCCTGCAGATATTGTCTTTTAAATTATCCAACGCGTCTGTCACGTTTCTCAACGTACAATCTAAGAAAGATGTTGTGGACAGAACATGATAAGACTATGATTGATGGACCCACCAAAGAAGAACCAAGTATGACAAACATAACGATAACTAAATTTGACTGGTGTCGAAACTTCATCGTAACTTATTTGTCCGCTGAGTGAGTGAATGCAATGTATAATTAAGTGCCTGTGAAAGATATTAACCAGTCAGAAACGATCCATCGAACGTCAGTCCTAATGCTGGAAGTAAACACAGTTCAAGTAATCACAAATACTACAAACTAAACTTACCGTATCTTGGATGAAGCAAAAAAATTTTACAAAATTCCCAAGAGTACTAAAATGTGAATGTTTCTTCTAAATGTACGGTAAAACGTTGGGTTTCATTTGTATATCACGGAGCAGGACATGAATAACTCAAATTAATGTATAATGAAGAATAAGAGATGTAATGCCTTTTATTTTAATCTTTTAAATTGGTTACTTTGGATTAATAATATAGTCTCTAGGACTGATAGGGTCGTAATTGAAACGACAGAGGCAGAAAAAAAACGCAAGAAGGCTGTGAAAATAGAAAGTGCCAGGTTTCCGTCCGGGACGCATTACTTAAGTCATAACAAGGAGGGCATAGTTCCGGCTCAAGGACGTGGGAAACAGCGTCGAGTACTCTCTTAGAAACACACATTTTTCCTAGGCCTAGCGACAATGTAAGGCGTGACAGGAAAATGTGACGGCCTGCAATAACACAGGACCATTTGAAATTTTTGTGAAATAAAAAAATGAGGTCAGTAATGTTTAAATTTTCTGGACAGGTAGAAGGAACTGTTAAATTGTGAAGGTAGCAAGGGAGAGAGGTGCAGTGACATAAACGAGTCCTAGCACCTCAGGCTGAGAGAAACAGTAGCTGTCTATGCCATTCAGGCTATTTGAGCAGATTCCTATCACAACTTCAATAAGAGACTCCGTCTATCCAAAACGTCAAGGGTGTCGTATTTTGAGCGGCCGTGCCCTGAGCGTTCCTTCCTCAATCCTGACCGCTGAGCGAGCAGGTATAAAGTTTTCCTCAAGAGCAACTTTATCAGTCTTGGTTTAACATTCAGTCAATGAAATACAAGTTTAATGAATAACATTTCTGAAACTTGTCTGCATTTACAATTTCTATCTCTATCTATAATAAGGAAACTGTTCCAATTCGTTTAATAAATGTGCTTAGAAATGATCAATTAAGACACAAATCTTTTAACAGTTATATTTATCTGACGTCCTTAAATAAATGAAACCATCATGCTGCTTAGTTATAAATTTATTATTAATTTAAATTTTTAAACATTATAATAGAAACAAAAATTCTCAAAGTTTTTCATCCCTAATTTATTAGGGCATCTTCAGGAGTTGTAAAGTCAATTAAATGATCTAATTTCAAAATCCGTGTTTCTAAAAATTCCAAGAAAACAACATTTTACAAACATAATAATTGATAAAGTTGCTCTTCGGAAAACTTTATACCTGTCCGCTCAGCGCTCAGGATTGAGGAATGTCTCAGACCTTGGGCATACGGTAAGACTTGTCCGCTATTCCCATTGGAATAGTCGGCCAGCTGCCTCCTAAACTGGTCGAGGCACGGAGAAGGGAATGCTGCGTCCCCACAGAAAACTCTCACGCTATCGAAAGGGCGTGGGACAAGTACCCAATGCCCGACCTACCTGATGCAGGTTTTTCTAGGGTTTTCCCTACATTTCTTTAGCCGAGTGCCGGGTAGGATCCTTAAAATATAGCCCGGGTTACCCTTGGCTACCTTCCTCTACCCTTCCGCATCCCGCCTTTCAAATCCTTTCCTATGCTATTAAAGGGGATTTGCCACTTTGTGGATTACCCTCTTGTAGCTGTTACCTAAAAAAAAGGTAGTCTCTGCTGCATGGTCCAACATCTTATGATTTGTTTTCAATTAAAAAGTCTACAATTCATGTAATAGATTTATATAATAAACTGTAAAAAGTAATTTCATTTTTGTTAAAATTATAATTTGACAATAATAACTAAGCTTCCTTTAAAAAAATCACTAAACCTGTTCCAGACATATTCTCAATTTTCACAGTTGAATTATAATTCGGAAGAGGCTTCTAAAGTTGCACTAATTGACGGTTATAGAATTTCGAAACGAAATCACAGCTACTACCGTGACATTCAAAATTTAAGCTATTGGACAAAGTACGATGGTGTGGACGTGTCAAAGAATTTTACAGTCCGCACCGTTTTGTGTTCTCATTTCTAGTTATGTGGAAACATTTGGGTAGGTCCGCCAATTGTTAGTGGAGGTAGTCGAGGCGTAGTTGTAACGGAGTGAGTGAATGATGGCTCATTGTGTTGTGCCCAGGAAGAGAGTTGCGTGTCTATGCCCATGGAGACGTACGTCCTTTTGGGGAACCTCAATTGCAGGGTTGATGACCTCGGGACACGCGGGCGGGTGTCGGATTTGGTCCAAGATGGAGGACCTATGGGAACTCATAGCAGTCATGGTCGCGAGGAAGAAAAAAATGTTATATTACCCCCTAATTATTTGAATTCATAACATCAAATAGAAAAGAATTGAATATTTAAGGCTATTAAATTCGAGGGTCAAATTTAATCTCCCTGAAATTCGTTCACTGATTTTTATAGAATTACTTGTGATTTCATTGTTTCGTTTTAGTTTCATCATTTCTTTAGGTTCTTGTCTCTTTCCATAATTCAATGTAGCCTCAATTATGTCTCCGCTTACAGTATTTTTTTCTTCCAGAATACGAAGTTTCTAACTTACAATTTTATAGAATTGAAGAGTATAGGATCCGAAGTAACGGAAAAATCTGAAAAGGACGACATTAAATCGAAGAGGAATTAGGCAGAGGTGTTGAAAGAAAAGATAGTACATTTAGCCAATACTATGTTTAATTAATAAAAAAATTAGAATTGAGTTTTTAGTGTCTCGATTGTAATAAGAACTAAACGACTTAAATAGGACTTATATTGATTGGAAAAATCTAAAATTCTCAAAAAGAAAACTGTTTCCGCAATGAAGAACTAATGAATAAATAATCAAATACATTCTACATTAAATACTCCAATTTTCATAATAAATGTCTCATAGGCCACCATTTTGTTTCTGGATTCCGTTAAGAGAACGTAGTATTTTAAGTCAACA
This sequence comes from Zhengitettix transpicula, assembly GCA_037074705.1. Taxonomy (NCBI): domain Eukaryota; kingdom Metazoa; phylum Arthropoda; class Insecta; order Orthoptera; family Tetrigidae; genus Zhengitettix; species Zhengitettix transpicula. The sequence continues at coordinate 20,317,365 of CM073592.1, read as the reverse complement.
GGAAGGGAACCGAACAAAAATTCCGCTTCGACAAATATTCTCTCTAGAGGAACTATTCCGGCGAATTTGTGTCGCGTCCCTTCGGCTACTTTGCATAGAAATGTTTTCCGATAGATCGTAGGTATCCGAGGGAACACGCCATTTACAGAAATGCCGCCGTATTGCCAATATTGCAAGGATTTTATACAACAGGATGAAATATTTCCAACTGTCCGCTGCGACACGTTGACCTGCGTTTATGTTAAACTGAATAATAATTATATGTTCAAAACAATAACATTGATTTTACACATATGTTGCAAAAATTACGTTAACCTCACTAATGAAGGCTACTTAAATATTGGCTGAAGTTTACTTACAAGTTCAGAATTTTAAATGGCGTGTGCTAATCAAATTTCCGTTTAACAAACTTTAAAATAAAATTATTTAAAGACAATTTTTTTTCAGCCTCCTGATGTTAGGCTGCCAAGTCCTGCCATGAATCATTCCAGTAAAAAAAAAAGCTTAGTCAAAGAGGTTATGAAATTGATCCTGAACGAGAATCGATCCCTGGTTCGATTGTCGATCCAATCGAGATTTTTTTCATCCTTATCTTTAATTTTAAAAAAATATTATAAAACCAAGAACAAGTTTTTTTTTGTTCTGAGTATTATATTGTAATTTTAATGTTAATAATAATTTTTATTTGTCGTTGTAAAACTTTAAAGAAGGAAAATTATTTTAAAGATAATAAAAAAAATGGTCCCCTGTGATACAGAGAAATAATGAGAGGTAAATGAGGAGAGGCAGAAAACGAAAATCCACTTACCAAAGCATGCCAATAGACACGCTGGTTTACTATTCAATGACGCATTTATCATATATCCGTTTGGATTACCATATAATTAGCCAGTATACGCCTTCTTCTTCTTCTCTCCTCTTAGCGTGTATACGCATTCACCAGCTTATCTCCAATTTTCCATTAAATAAATAAATTTAAATTTGAAGGAAAACCTCTGCTGAAGTAAATACTTTCGGAAATTTTTAATATACTTTTGCTTTCTATATTTAAATTAATGCTTCATTGATTCAATAAAGTAAGACATTGGTGAGTAATCAGCATCCAAAGGAAAAGGAATGTATGACATTATCTGTGGAATGTATACAGGTTGGAAACGGCATCAAAGTTGAAAGTGAACTGACAGTGACACTGTAAAGTTCACTGATTTTATGAGTGCTGTCGTGAAGTAATTGAATGCGCTAGATACTGATAGCTATTCGGGGTATTAATACCAGATGAGAAACTAATACTGCCTGTATTGAGGAGCTTTTATTACTTTGGAAGTTCGCTCAGTCTTGTCTGCTCGATATGAAGAATGTTCTCTCCTGAAATCAATAACCACTCACTCACTGAGGCTGTGTTCTCTGCAGAATGGTGTCGACCATGCATCACCAGCTCTAATACACGAAACCTCTCAAGGCTCGGTAATAATTTCCAGATGCTTAAAAAAAAGATTTATCACTGTATTTCAGGTTCTCCGTCCGTTTGTGTGTCACAACTGTTCACGTGCGAGTGACGTCGACTCTATAATATACGAGGTGAATGCTGCGTGTATGTGTGTGTGTGTGCGATCTGAGTCCAGTGTAAAGAGATATTGCTAAGTAATTTATCTCTTCCGTCACTTCTCGACGAAACAGGCAGGCGATCTGTTCTGCTTTATTTTCTGTTACAGCTTGTGAAATATACGGGGCCGTACTCTGAGCGTGGCGGAAAAATATGTCCCTACTCTGTAAAGTGCAACTCAAGATAATATCTACACAAGCAACACGTGTGCTTTCTCTGTCAATATATCACGCCTTTAAATGAAAAAAAAAACATAGAGGGGGGGGTCAGAAAAGTGTTAAAGTTGCCGTTAGAGATCTAAACTGTCAAGTGGAGGTGTGAAGTCGTGAAAAATTTTACGATCGTTTATCATTCAGACAAATACTTGAAAAGGGTGAAGTGGAAGTAAAAAAACTTAATTTAAAGTCAGGTACCCCAGTAAAACTAGACGACTGTTTCTGAGAAGACATACGTGTAATAAATCAAACTTTGTGACAAAAATTTATAATAATCAGCTATTATTAATTCTCCAATTTTGAATAAAAAAAATCAAATAGAAAATCTATTTTATATAGTGTCAATATTTTTAAACAGACACAGAAAAATTGTGGAATTAATTTATAATACAATTTGCTCATTCGGGTTGGAAGTCGGGTAAGCTCTGGTTAATACGTAATGCGTACGTCGCTCTTGAATATTTATTTACAACAAATAGACGTTTTTCTGTCTCAAATGTGGGCGTGTGGAACATTTGCAGAGTCAAGAAACCACATGATACAGACTCAAGAACGTCATGGGACTGTTACACTCACTAATTTCCGTAATTGATATGGCGGTCTTCGGAGACTTTTTATGGTTCGTAAAAAAATTTCTATCTCATTTCCCCGCGAAATGGCGTATAAACTTTAGTTTTTAATAATTAGATGAATAAGTAGCCAAAAATAAGTCATAAATAAATTAATTGTGTGTTGTATTTATTTATCACTTATTTTTGTCTGTTTTTTGCCTAGTTATTCTTCCTTTTCTTTTTAAACTATATTAACTGTATGTAAGCATACACTAATAATATTAAGTTGTACTCTTATAATTGCTAAATCCATTTGTCTGTGTTCTATTGTTAATTAATTGTAATTAATGTGTAATTACTTTACTGTATAATTAGTAAAATTGTACAAATGATTTCTAGTTTCAAGTAACAATTTGGAATTTAATTTTTGGAATTTCTGGAATTTAGGACTAATCGAATTAATAAAAATCAACCAACCTTTCTATAATCAATCAATAACCAATAATTGGGCTAGTTTGCCCTATGCTTTACAGTGGATAAGCAACTCTTGTGTTCTCCATTAACTACTGGAAAATTCAAACCGACTGGACGAGACTGGTGGGTTGCTATTTTTGTTTAGGGTAACAGGCTACATGAGGGTAATGCACGTGGTGGCAACTCCCCATTAATAGCATAGGAAGGTATTTGAAAGAGGGGATGCGGAAGGGTAGAGGAAGGTAGCCAAGGGTTAACTAGGGACCCCCGGGCTATGGTTTAAGGATCCTACCCGCCAATTCACCTAAAAGTAATGCAGGTAAAACCCTAGAAAAACCTGCATCAAGTAGGTCGAGCATTGGGTACTTGTCCCACGCCCTTCCGATGGAGGGAGAGGGCTTTTTTTTAGGGCAACAGGCTACATGAGGGTAATCCACGTTGGGCAACTCCCCTTTAATAGCATAGGAAGGGATTTGAAAGGGGGGATACGGAAGAGTAGAGGAAGGTAGCGAAGGGTTAACTAGGGCCCCCGGGCTATATTTTAAGGATCCTACCCGCCAATTCGTCTAAAAGTAATGCAGGTAAAACCCTAGAAAAACCTGCATCAGGTAGGTCGGGCATTGGGTACTTGTCCCACGCCCTTCCGATAGCGGGAGAAGAGTTTGCTGTGGGGACGCAGCATTCCCTTCTCCGTGCCTCGACCAGTTTAGGAGGCAGTTGGCCGACTATTCCAATGGCCGTGTTTATTACACTTCAAATATTTTTTTATCATTATTCGTCTGTGGGTAAAATGTGAAGAATGATTTCAACGTAATTTTTATCGTAATACTTTTTTAATTTCTAGAGAGGGATCTGAAAAAAAATTTCGAGTTCTAAATCAGAAACAGGAAAAGGTTTTAAACGATTTTTGAGGTACTGTACGTCATAACACGTTGGTATTTTATAAAACGTAACTCAGCCGTGATTATATTGCGGAAATGAAGGAATAACACTTAGTTCTGTTCTCGGAATAAGCACGCAATCGGATGTTTCCTCAAGAACACACACACAGTGGTTGCGAAATGAGGAATATTGGCAGACGTAGAAGAAATTTTATTCCTTCACGATTTACCTCTGACTCCCCGGTGGATTTCGAAAGAGCTGTTAAAAGCTTAAAGTGAACATCAATTCACATGAATATATGTGCACGTGTCAGTTAAGAGACGAGAAAAGACCTTTTTTTATTATTATTGGTGAGTGGAGGCTGAAATCTTCCATTGAATTGTGGACAGCGAGCGACTTTTATTCCATCTCAATTCACCAGTCACCATGCCCTATACTTCACGGTTACTCAAGAGTTGTTACTGTCTGATTTTTTTTAAAAAAAAAAAGTATTCTGCTCCCTTTTTTCACGTAAATTTCTTTGAAAAAATAAATTGTAAATTTTCTATCCACATCAAAGATTTTTATTGTGGACCTTTCTTCACATACAAATATGTTTAACAGTTTGCAAGCGCCGATTCAGCATGTTAAATAAAGAATAGTTAAATGAATAAATACTGGAAAATATTACAGACGGTCTAGGACTCACTAGGCAGAAAACTTCAATAAATGCTGCTTCAAACTTCAAGGATTGAGGAGGATTAGGAACGCATGAAGAAATTATCGGGGTAAAATTAAAATAAGTCTGAAAATTCTGACTGGAGGAGTGAGGTAATTAATCTTGGAGACACAACCTTATCATGAAAGGCGTCGCAATACAAGACACCGATCACGATGGATTCCAAACTTCTTAGAATAAGTCATTATACCTCCTTCGACAAAGGCCCTTGGCTCAAATCCGGGGACGACTCATAAAAATAAATTTGAAAATAGTTGGCAAATAAAATAAAAAGTATCAGCGTGAATGTTGGGTCCAAAAATATGAAGGCAGGAAATAATAAATAAATAATTTAAGGAGAACGAAAGAATATAATGAAAAATATAAGGTTGAATTCTCGGCGAAAACAGCGTCATTTCCAAACGCCGAGGAGACTTACGAGGTGATAAACGTAGGGAACAATGAAACCTCTGTTACGTTACAACCTGTTTAGACAACGTCGTCGCACACACACACACACAACGGCACACATTGCGACTAACATCAACAAGCGGCTATTGTGCGAGAAATGCTTTTATCACACGAAGGAAACAGTAAATCATTATAATGAGAAGCACAGAACGATGCGTTACCAAGAAAATATCTTTTCAGAAGCGACAAGGCGCCACGAGAACCGACGTCAGCATCGTTAAAAAAATCATAAAATTCTCCCATACGGAAAAAAAAACATGTCTGGTAAATTTATGTAACGCACACTTATTAATTAAATAATTATTTGCATGAGAAAATCTATAAAATCCAGTAATCGGTAGATGACTCGGAAAATAGCGATGAAATACTCAGTGAAATTGCGTGAGACGTTCTCGTATTTAAACTAAAAATAAATAAATAGTAAAAATGTTTTCCGCACCTTTAATAGAACCACAATAAAAAATCAAGTTGTTGGAAACATTTGCTATTCCTATATTTTTGTCATTGACCTATTTCTTTCATCTTATCCGTTCCTTTACCTCAAATATTCTTTCTACAGGAGAGATACGAAGGGGCTACCTTTGGGGATGACTTTTCCTCTCCGTTTTTGAACTAAGGTTTCCACAAGCCGAGGCACCTCAGCCTGTTTTGAGAGGTGTATGTTCCGGGGCCACAGACCTTGGGCATACAGTAAGAGTTGTCCGCTATTCCCATTGGAATAGTCGGCCAGCTGCCTCCTAAACTGGTCGAGACACGGAGAAGGGAATGCTACGTCCCCACAGCAAACTCCTCTCACGCCGTCGGAAAGGCGTGGGACAAGTACCCAATGCCCGACCTACCTGATGCAGGTTTTTCTAGAGTTTTCCCTGCATCACTTTTAGGCGAATGCCGGGTAGTATCCTTAAACCATAGCCTGGGGTTCTTGGTTAACCCTTAGCTACCTTCCTCTACCCTTCCGCATCGCCCCTTTCAAATCCCTTCCTATGCTATTAAAGGGGAGTTGCCCAACGTGGATCACCCTCATGTAGCCTGTTGCCCAAAAAAAGGCGAGGGGAAAGCTGCGACCACACAGCAAACCCCCCTCTCCCGCCATCGGAAGGGCATGGGACAAGTACCAAATGCCCGACCTACCTGATGCAGGTTTTTCTAGAGTTTTCCCTGCATCACTTTTAGGCGAATTGCCATACGTCGGGGGCCCTAGTTAACCCTTTTCTACATTCCTCTACCCTTTCGCATCGCCCCTTTCAAATCCCTTCCTATGCTATAAGAGGGGAGTTGTCACTATGTGGATTACCCTGTTCATAGCCTCTGTACACCTTTAAAAAAAAATTAAAATTATTTTAAAAAAAAAGATCTAGACAAACGATAACCTTGAAATTATTTCTACTAATCACAATAATACATTCATGAAATTTACCCAAAAACTTTGTTTCTTTAACAAAGATAAATGAATATTTTCGTTTCGAATTTCTGTTATACCGTCGTATTTAAACATGAAAAAATTATTTCATCGTGGCTAAACCTTCAAACCATATATATTCAGTCACCAAAATACCACCATAATATTTAAAATTAATTCCTACGCTGAAGTATACATTTGCATGATAATATGAAAACGACTATGTTTTTTTTACGAATTACCCAGTATAAAATCCCCCTTTTTTGGGAGTTTTACACGAAACATGGTGAAACACGATTTATAATTAACCGCGGTTTTAAAAAATAAATTTTTAAAAGTATTTGTCATTAAAATTAATTTAATAACGTTTTGTCCACTTTCATGACCTCTTCAGGTATGTATTAATTATAAACAGAATTATTAAAATCCGTCCAACCTGCAGAGGTCGCAAAAAGAGGACGAAAGGTCGAAATAATAATTTATGTTAATGAACATCATGATATCAATCAATAAATAAATAAAACGGTCTATATGGCAGAAACAATTTAATAGAACGTTTCGTTCCCCTCGTTTTTTGGAACTTCTACACGCAACATGGTGAATCACGATTTCAAATTAACCGTGATTTTAAAAAATAATTTCTTTAAAATATCTGGCATTTATAACAATGTGTATCAGTCGTAAAATTATAATGTTTATTAACTAAAAGTTGATTTTATAACGATAAATTAATTTGTGGTAATGAACGTAATTTTTTGACTCAAAGCCTTATATTTATTTTATTTTATTATAATTGTTAGCATTTATTTATCAGTTTGACGTAATTTATTTCGTTACATGCAAGTTCAACGATTTAAAGAATATTATGTCTAGTTATTAAAAGTTGACAAAAGCAAATGGAAAAATCACACGGTGCTTTTTACAAAATGGCGTTTCACTTATTCACTGTTTTACATATAATAGCAACTAGTCTTAGAGGACGAACTATTAATTTTCTTTTTACAAATCTTAAATTAAATACGAATTTACTACAGTCTATTCAATGTTGTTTTTTAGAATTTTTTTTGCCTTTGTACAGACTGATTTACTTTTTTGAAACTATGTTTTGAGGTGGCTCTGAAAAACGTAAATTCATTTAATATCAGATAAACCTTACATATAGTTAAAACTAAACTGAGAGCTTTATGCACATGTGAGGATGTACGTCAGTTTAAAAATAATTTCAGTGTCTGACATGAAATTTTGAGGGCTAAGTTGCGATATATTTTTTTTTAAATAATTAAGGTAATTTTTTAAAAAAAAAAAGAAATCGTAAACAATATTTATATTAAGAACATGGTTGAAATGACCATACGGAGGTAATGGTTCAAGTAACATAAATTAAACATACAGTTGAATTCTTTTCAATCTTCCGATTTTCTAAACTACATCCAGCGCTGATGATATGAGAAGTGTGCACAAATTTAAATATCGGACTAATATATTTTTTTTCACACTCGACGACGTCTACCAATTCCAAATCGTTTCCCCATCAGCCTACACGAAGCACATAAATTTTTCATTCCATAAATCGACCGAATGCTCCAGTTAACTTCAATCTTCCATTATTACGGCTGACTAGCGAACGGCATCTTAAGGGGGAGATTTTTTCATGGAATAGTAGTGGTTTCTGGTTGGGGGAGGGGGAGGGGGAGGGTGGCGGGTGGTGGTGGTAAGGGAAGAGGGGACGGGACGAGGGAAAAGAAATCTCAAAAGTTACGAGCAGATAGCAGCCGGTGTCATTTGTGCCTCCAATAATTCCGATTTAATGTCACGTCTGGAACGAGTTCCACATCGCAAGAAAGAAATAACAACAGTCTGTGTAGCGGAACAGGGGAAACAGACTGATGACGTTGTACGATTGGAGGGAAACATTTTTTTTTAAGGTTTAATCAGTGTAGAGGAAAGAAAGTCAGAATGTAAATATAAAAAAAAATGCTATTCAAGAAAAATGAATCAAGTAACTGACGATGTTTCCATAAATTGCTACCAGGCGAAAGACAAAATATTTGAACAGGAAAAACTACAAGTCATAACGTTGATTTAGGTTGTTGATTATATAAATTATTCTTTCCGTGGCGGCTAAACCATTATAGAAATTGCAAACGAGAATTGTTTGAAACCCGACTAGGTGCTGGAAAAGATTTGGGGATTAACTCACTCGTAAATCACATTAGCTACGCTGTCCCAACGTTGCTACACACTCGACCCTATCAACCAGTTTTCAAATTCTCTTTATGGGAACGGTTATCTATATAATGCTTAACCTAAAGCATGTATTTCAATACCGAAGCTATAGATTTTATTTATTAACACAGTCAACATCATTATTAACTAACATTAAAAATAAATTTTAAATATTTATGACGGGATTTTCAATGCTGTAGCAATATTCTATATTTAAGTATATGTTTCCGGGAAAACATTATAGAGAAAATTAAACATTTAACAGTTCCCATAATGAGAATTTGAAAACTGGTTGATAGGTCGAGTGTGTAGCAACGTTGGGACAGCGTAGCTAATGTGATTTACGGCTGAGTTAATCCCCAAATCTTTTCCAGCTCTTAGTAGGGTTTCAAAAATTCTCGTTTTTCCAGGAAAAACTACAAACTGACACTTCAAATTTGATCGGCCAAATCATGTTGATTATATCAATTATTCTTTGCGTGGCTAAACCATTATAGAAATTCAAAAATTAAATATTTATGACGGGATTTTCAATGTTGCAGCAAATTTTTTTTTGTAATTATTTCTTTTTTGTAGATGGATGTGAAATTCATTCTATAAGATATGATTCTAAAAAAATTAGTTAAGTTGTGAAGGGTGACTAAAGTATAGATCCAAACGCTAATATTGGTTTCGACAAGCGTACAAATAGTTTTTGGGGGAATATTTCAGTTTATAAAAAAAAATATTTATGATACAGTGAAAGATTTTTTTAAAATTTAATAGGACTAATAATTATCATATAAAGGCTCTGTATAGTACTTTACTACTTTTACTAACTTTCTACACCGGGAAAACCTTCGTTCTACAAAGGCTCTATATGTTTAAAAAAATTAATCTTATAAATAAAATGAGTGTATGTACGTATGTATGTATGTATATTTGTATGTTCCTTATAGAAATCTACACCGGTGGAGCAAATTTCAACAAATTTCGTACACGTGTTCTTTACGACCAGGAAACAAACACTGTCGGGGTGAGAGGCGTCTACCACCCCCAGAAGCGGGGGTGGACGGGGGTGGAAATATTTCAACATGCTAAACCAGTCGATATTTCAGTCGGATAAATATTTTAGGGATTACACATATTGATAGTGTTTCTACCTATGTTATCTGAATATAATTTTCATCCTCTACACCCTGGGGAAAGAGCACCCTTAGGAAAGAGCACCCTTAGGGTTTGTGGTGTAGAATACAAATCTACACCGATGGAGAAAATTTTACCAAATTTCGTACACGTGTTCTTTGCGACCAGGAATCAAACACTGTCGGGGTGCGACGCGTCCACCACCCCCAGAAGCGGGGGTGGTCGGGGTGGAAATATTTAAACTTGCTAAAACAACCGACGGTGGGAATTAGCGCTGATGAGAGGGGGAGGGCGGGGAGAGAAAATTTCAAACATGATACCCGGCCGATTTTTGCGTCGAATCAATATAATTCGGGATCAATAGCATTCATAAAATTTCACTACATGTTATCTGTGTATAATTTCAACTTATTTTAGGAATGGGAGTGGTGCACCCTTAAGGCTTAGGGGAAGAGTGGCATTACATTAAATTACGCAAACATTCGAGTTTCGAGTCGAATCCGAAGTTATATTTGTCACTGTGTTTAATTATGACATTTAACTAATTTAAATAAAAATAACGCAAACACAATCGAGATTGGAGTCAAATTGGGGGTTATAGATATACGACATCCCGGGAAACGCGGGGCACCCAGCTAGTAAAATATATATATGGATCTTACAATTTTTTCAGTAGCTTTAGGCTTTTTTTAGCCATTTTCAATTGTTTTCTGCGTATTTTTAGCAAAAAAATCACATAATTACAGTAATTCAACGTACATTCATCATTTTTATTGGTCGAAAACCGTTAAAAATGGGTAAAAAAATCTGAAAGCTGCGGAACAAAGTCTAAGATCTATGGATGTGTTTTAGTAATTATCATTTTTAAAAAGAGGAATTTATATGGAAATTATCAATCCGAAAAAATTATATTTTCATACGGTATATTGTTCGTATTTTAAAATATACTTCGGTTATCATCTCGTGTATGTGGCATCAACACAATCAATATAAAATAAATTTAAAATATTTATAGCAGCGCCCAGATTCCCGAGATTGGATTTTCAATGCTGTAGCAATATTTTTTTGTAAGTATTATATTTTTGTAAACGGATGTGAAATTCTATAAGTTATGATTCTAAATAATAAAAATTTAGTAAAGTTTCTATTTTATTGATAAACGTATTTGTGAATGGTCACTAAAATGGTCCAAACACTAATGTTGGTTTCGACAACTATACAAATAGTTTTGGGGGGAATATTTTAGTTTATAAAAAAAATTATATTTATGATACAGTGAAGGATTTTTTTAAAATTTAATAGGATTAATAATTATCATATAAAGGCTCTGTTTGTTTCAAAAAAAAATAATAAAACATATAAATGGATCTTACATGTTTTTAGAGTAGCTTCAGGTTTTTTTAGCCATTTTCAATTGTTTTCTGCGTATTTTTACCAATAAAATCACATAATTCAACGTACATTCATCATTTTTATTTTTTTTATTTTTTATTTTTTTAGGGCAACAGGCTACATGAGGGTGATCCACGTTGGGCAACTCCCCTTTAATAGTATAGGAAGGGATTTGAAAGGCGGGGTGCGGAAGGGTAGAGGAAGGTAGCCAAGGGTTAACTAGGGCCCCTGGACTATATTTTAAGGATCCTACCTGGCATTCGTCTAAAGAAATACAGGGAAAACCCTATAAAATCCTGCATCAGGTAGGTCGGGCATTGGGTACTCGGCCCATGCTCTTCCGATAGCGGGAGAGGAGTTTTCTGTGAGGACGCAGCATTCCCTTCTCCGTGCCTCGACCAGTTTAGGAGGCAGCTGGCCGACTATTCCAATGGGAATAGCGGACAACTCTTACCGTATGCCTAAGGTCTGTGACACCGGAACATACACCTCTCAAAACAGGCCGAGGTGCCTCGACTTGTGGGAACCTTAGTTCAAAAACGGAGAGAAAAAAGCGTCCCCAAAGGTAGCCTCTTCGTATCTCTCCTACAAGGTTCTGCCTGCGAGAGAACATCCCTCGCAGGTACTGCCTGCGAGAGAATAGCCCTCGCAGACCCAATTCCACATCATTTTTATTGGTAGAAAACATTTAAAAATAGGTAAAAAAATATGAAAGTTGCGTAACAAAGTCTAATATCTATGGATGTGTTTTAGTAATTATCATTTTTAAACAAACAGAGGACTTTATATGCTAAGTATCGATCCGAAGAAATAATATTTTGTCATACGGTGTTTTGTCATACGGTATTTTAAAATATACCTTGGGTGTTGATCTCGTGTGTGGCAAACAAGTCTGAGTAATTGACTTTCAAAGGTAAAAGCAAATTAAAGAATGTTACGCCCACAGTGTCGTTCATTCATCTTTGTCTTAATAGAGAGAGAGAAAAGCGTTTGTAAATAGAAGACAAAGTTGTGAGTCGGCCGAGGTTACGAGGTTTAGCAAGCCACAAGCAAGTCTCGTTCTTATGTATTCAATCCAAAGATTTATGCCGACTCGCGAATTAATGCGGTCGATTTCAGTGAGGTTGCCAGATCTTGGCACATGCGCCTATTATTTGCATAAGCGTATGAGAAAGTAGGTGCAAACCTGTCCTGCCTGGAGAACGCGGCTTCCCACCTCCAACACACTTCTCCTACTTCGCTTCGTTCGCCGCCGTCGTGCTTTTAGCTACAGTATGATTTTGCTCGTTCTTATCGGCATTTCCAGAAAATTACCTCCACTTAAAAAAAAATTAAAATTATCTGTGTTCCTTTACGATGTAATGGAGTACCTTAAACAACGCAATCGGTCTTTTACCAGCGATTCGTAGTTTTTGCCACGTTAATAACATCTTTGTGTTTAACAAGAGTATTCACTCTGGACAACTCTATGATTATCACGTCAATACAATAACGTACTTTTACAATCATTTATCTCCTCCTACTCTTCAAAACGATCAATAGGATACGTTAACATAACATCCATAGTTGCAAATTAAATGATTGTTTTGTCTAAACATTCCTTCGAATCCGAATAATATTTCTATCTATTTTTTATTTTATGTTTCGTGAATTAGTGGACACTGGACCGATATCACCTCAATTCCTGTCCGTTTTGTCACGATTAATTCCTATGTTTTTCGTAGAAAACAGAAGCCGCGGGTCAGACCCATTTATATGAACCTTTTCTTCGTCAATAAATAGATAATTTTAACTATATCATACCGCCACACGCGCTACTAGGAGACAAAATGGCGAATGTTCCAAAACCTGTTCATGTTCCCTTTAAAGAAGGGAAGGGGGGGGAACGAACGGGTCTGAAGCGCTGCCAAAATACATATTTTTTTTAGGGAAACAGGCTACATGAGGATAATCCACATGGTGGCAACTCCCCTTTAATAGCATAGGAAGGGATTTGCAAGGCGGGATGCGGAAGGGTAGAGGAAGGTAGCCAAGGGTTAACTAGGGCCCCCGGGCTATATTTTAAGGATCCTACCCGGCATTCGCCTAAAAAAATGTAGGAAAAACCATAGGAAAACCTGCATCGGGTAGGTCGGGCATTTGGTACTTGTCCCACGCCCTCCCGATAGCGGGAGAGGAGTTTGCTGTGGGGACGCAGCTTTCCCCTCTCCGTGCCTCGACCAGTTTAGGAGGCAGCTGGCCGACTATTCCAATGGGAATAGCGGACAACTCTTACCGTATGCCCAAGGTCTGTGACCCCGGAACATACACCTCTCAGAACAGGCCGACGTGCCTCGGCTTGTGGGAACCTTAGTTCAAAAACGGAGAGGAAAAGGCATACCCAAAGGTAGCCCCTTCGTATCTCTCCTAAAAGGTTCGACCTGCGAGAAAATATCCCTCCCAGGTTACCTGCGAGAGAATTCTCCCGCAGGTCTACATCCATAGAAAAACCTTGCTAAACCTTAAATTAAATTTACTTCTGCTTTTATGGATCTTGACCTTAAGAGGTGATGAAAAACTATTCTGTGTATCTTTGATTAATAGAGAACAGAATGTCGAGGCTAACGAATTTATATGAAATTCACTGCACAACTGTTCATGAAATACCTAGAAATAATTAAAACTAATCCGACGCGTGATATCGGAGAGAAATTTAACTGATCAAGGAACAAGCTTAAACTGAACCTATCCGGACGTAATAAAGGTTGCATTAAACCCCAGTACGACCATCGGAATTAAAGAGAAACAGTCTCTGATTCCTTATTATCATTTGAAAAACTGGTTCTGAATTTATTAGTTTACATTCTGACATTTAATTTTATAAATAGCCATAGCCATTTAACTACTCATTTTTTCCTACTTGACAAAAAAAAATCCCTACGTTTCATTCCTTATTTTGGAATTTCTTCACGTGGTTAAAATTACAATAAGTATTCAAATTGTTAATTTTGAGAATAAATTTCGTCTTAGATTTTGTAAGGAAAACATTATTTAACATTTTTCAATTAAATTTTAAATTTTAAAATAAAATGATAATATATTATAAACTTGCAATGAGATTCTAAACAGTGTATAAATTATGATACCATTGTTTCATAATTAAGAAAAAATAATTACATTAATAAAATTTAATTAATGTATCAAGTCAGAGTTTATTAAAATTTACATTTACTACAAAAAGTTTCCTCCCTGGGTTAAGGGTTGTATATAAAGAACAAAATATGATTTTAATTAATATAAACAAATCAACAGAATTTTTTTGAATTGTTAAAAAACAATAACAGAAGCACTAATAAATACCTTACTGCATATTGCATTTGCTTTGAAAGGAGTTCTATAGTAAATGCATCAATGACAGAAAGGTAAGATAAAAGGATTTTCATGAGTGAATAGAAATCAGTACAAGTTTAGCAGATGTATAATTAGTGTAAAATGGCAAAAAGTCAGAATTTTAAAACATTAAAATTAAATACATAAAAATTAAATACAAAACGTTTCTTCCCTTTGATTAGGAATCTCTTCAGTAGTATATATTTAAAGAAACAATTAAAATATTATCTGAATTTAAATAAAACAATTAACCAGAAAAATTCAGACTTAAAAATAGTTTAGATACTAAATTAGGCCAGGCATCAAATAATTATAAATAAATATAGAAACTTTGTCTGAATTATATTAAACACAATTAGTGCATAATTGCTCAAAATTTAGAATCTATAAAAAAATCATTTTAAATTTAGTACAATAGGTTTACTCCCCCTTGTCTATTTTACACTAATTTTATTTACATATCAAACAATTCAGAAGAGGTTTTTATGTATTTATTATAAGCAGATGTAGTTTAATTAATTAAATTCTAGAAAGACGCTTAAGAGGTAAAGGTAAAAGTGAGAGATGACAAATAAATTAATTAATTGGTGGGTCATGGGAAATTATAAATACATGGGAATTTGTTTCACTTCAATGAAGCAGTGTGGATGATTATTGTTAAAATATCTAATGTGCAAGTATTGAAAATATATTTATATGTAGATAGATAGATAGATTGATCATAATTAATGACTGGGCATCTCATTGCCTCATACTTAAAAATCCCTTAAATATTGCGCAAAGCACGAAGAGGATATAATCGTCAACATGGGTCACGGCATCGATTATTTCCACTCGCCGATAAAGAAAATAAAGAGAATTTCACAAGCCACGTTAGATTCGTTTAAAATGTATCCGATTTTTTGAAAGAGACTTAAAGGCGACGGAACGAAGTAGAAAAGTTTCAACAACTCCAAAGTACTGTTTACTATCAGAGACGTGGAACAGAATGGCTTTGAGGGAAATCCACTTGAGGATCAACGCGTTTATTTGCACTGTCCGCCTTCTGGGAATCGGTAAAGCAAACTCCGCGGAAGAGGAGATAGACGCTCCTCAGACCTGGTAATCAGTTCAAGTGACAATGTGTGTTCCCAGACCTCAAAACCGCAATGCGTATGGTTTTGTTTATTAAAATGAGAGGATAAGTGGAAAGAGTCAGTTGCACCTTTTGTTGTAAACGCCGTGGGTTCTTTACGACTTCCTCTTAAATTCTTGGTGGGTATTATTAAAACCTTCTGGCAGTGTAACAAAGAATCCTTCCTGTCTTCTCCAAATAAATCATATGTCGATCAATTTTAAAATCATTATCCACGCCTGTTGAGATGTTTATTGTGGTCGATGTCTCTGGACAGTTTCAGTGTTGTTGTTTTTCGTAGAATAAAGAAAGGCTGACGTGTTTCTGGAAAGACAAACCAAGAATTTGGCAAGAGTTCAGGGATCCCATCTTGAGTTGACGTTAATTGTAACTGATGAACGAACAAAACGATTCTCTTCAACTAAGGGTAAAAAAAATTGCATGTCTGAGGAAAATATTTCTGTCCTTCCATACTTGCATCAGGAAGTTTTATATATCTTATCTCAAACACGGGAACATCAATTTACCGTAACTTTCAGTATACGAAAAATATTACGTTTTGATTATAATTATTCATGATCAGCAATCAACAGTCTCCGAATATTTTTATTTATTTTAATTAGATATTTCGACAATTGTCAATATTAAAGCAGGTGGTACTTCATTTTCCCGTCTCAACCTTTGCGAAATAAAACTTTAGAAAAGTCTGTAGGAGAAAAGAGAATGCACACTGTTGTTACTACGGCAACGAGAGAAATAAATATATAATTAGTACCTGTGACTTAGTGGCGTGCTGTACGATTATTAGTAGCACCTGATTAAATAGTAAAACGTGCACTAAACATTTATAAGAGCAAATAGATTGTGTTGGCAGGGTTTTTAAATCTCTTTGCTCTTACTAATAATCGTACAGCACGCCACTAAGTCACAGGTACTACTACTACTATTTATTTATCTCGTTGCCGTAGTAACGGAACGTTCATCATCTCTGCCCAGTGTGCATTCTCTTTCCTCCTACAAGTCTAATAAATTCAAACCTGTAAACATCTTCTGCTACAGGCCTGAATTTATCAGTCGATCTGTAGTAAATTAAAACACATTTTCTTGCAATACTGCTCAATCAGTGTTGTACTGGGAAACTATACATGATTTTCCCCTCATTAATTGCGATTGTGTTTTATTGAGACTCGTAACACTGTGAAACGTCGAGTCTTAATTGTTAAGTTTTGATAATTTATTTTATAAACACTTTCAATTAACCTGAACTTTACGTTTCATCGTATTAATATACTTGATTGAATTGATCTATGTTTTGTGGGTTTTTCTTATATATTAACGTATTGACTTTCCTATTTCATCATTAGAGGACTAGTAGCAAATAAATCTAAATCTGTTAATCCGTAAAATAAAATAAACAAGAAAAAAGACAGCCAAATACAGACAAAATAAGTGATAATATAAAAACCACACAACGTTTCTGGGATCCTTGTCTCTTTCTTCAGGACCTAGAGCGACACAACTGCAACTCGTCAGTTGACAAAACTCAAATAAAATAAAATTACATTATTTTTCTGTGAGTTAACTCTACATTAACTTGTTCAAGATTTGAAAGTATTTATTTCTCAGAATAAATTTAACGAAATTCTTAAATATAGTCAAATTATAATATAAAATCTTTTACATAATGATTTTAAAATACTATTTATTTTGTCTGTTTGTTTCTCCAGTATTTTTGGTTTCAGTATATTATATCTATGCATCTAAATGATTTATAGTTACAAACACTTTTATAAATAAGAAAATTCATAATAAAAAACGAGGACTAATATATTTTATATATATATATACCTGTCGTTTTATATGGCTGGATTTCTTTTATATTTACGTTAAAAAGTAGTTATAAATAGTCACAGAGTTTTAATTAAACTGAGTCAGTTCTCGCTGCTAGCCGATAGTCAAGTGTCGTTTGTTTACACGAATTTAAACCAAGTTGATCGATATATCGAAATTACACTTTGATAATCGATTATATCTCTCAACATAGTAACGGTCTGTTTCATAATAATAGTTTTATCTCAATATTTTTATTTACATAAGTTATTCGTTATGACACCATAATGTGAGATTATTCTCATTTACAGTTAATTAAAGTACCTCAATTTAATTTTTTTATAAATTGCTTCAGGGAATCAAGTTTTGATTTGAACTATGATCGCTATTTAGTATTTTAGTGTTTTCAAAAGTTTATTAATTAGCTGGTTCTTTAACATTTTGGCTTGAGGTTTAGTCTAATTATAATATATTCTGGTTTCTGAGGATAAACACGGAAATGTTCGATATTATATAAATAATTTAGAGTTGTCTGAAGCTTGTCTGCAAGGTCTCAGGTAACCTCCCCCCCCCCTCCTTCCCCTTTCCCAAGCAACTGAATTCTTTTCCAGTCCTCGCCATAACGATCAATGAACTCACTAACTGTTGTCACGAAATCGTTTATGTAAATGCATTCAGACCAGAACTGGATTCGGGACGCTTAAGTAAAGTCGAATATGGAGGGAAAAAAAACGACCCAACTCATGTTCCGTTTCTCCAAAACGGTAATGGGCAGTTCAGCTCACATTCACCACGTAAAAAAACTATCTCGCGCAGTAATTGGATTAGGGAAAAACATCACGTTTGGATCATACACGCGTTGATTCAGTGGATCGGTTTTAGAGAACATCTGATTCGTTATCGCGTGACGTTCGTGGAGAAATCTGTGTCGTAAAACTTTACAGCAGTCCATGGTGTTTCAAAGTGAACTTTATACGAAATTTTCTCTTCGTCCCTTAAGTGAAACTTACAGGTTAATAGATTATTCTAAAAATTATTAATTTCCTCTGGTATTCTCCCATATTGCATGCTCTCTTCCATATCCCTAAGTAGTTCTGTAATTACCAACAAATTACACAACAACATTTTTATATCTACCTCATTACTGATTTCTATCCTTCATTATTCCTATTAGGAAGAAAATTTAAAATCATTAACAATTATATTTCTCTGAATTCTTTTTTTTAAAAAAATGAAGAAACATCAGCCCAATAGTCGGAAATTTGTTATGAAAAATTTTAATGTTTTGGGGGCCATTATCGTAAAAAAAATATAATTTATGATTCCTTATGAATCCGTTAATTGTATTATAAACTTTTGTCATTTTAAACTCAACAGCTGGTTTTCTGCCGCAACGTGTGTGTAAGTAATAAATTTATTACATTCATAAGAGACAAGAAGAAGAAGAAGAAGAAGAAGGAACATGTATATCTTTGGGTGGGTTTGTTTTATCTTTGTTTTGTTTCAAATTTTCTTTGTTAATGGCAAGAGTTGTTGTATAACAACATTGATGTATTATAGAAAACTGAAATATTTTATTAAAACACACGTACCCGCATTTACTGGAGATTTAACCTGATATTTAAAGTGAACGGTAAGTTTAAAGTATTTATTATACATTTGGCGCCTGACCTTTGCTTATATGTAAAAGAGAATGCAGAATTGGAGAAAAATCTTAATAGTTAGAAGAGGTTGTGGAAATGACGGAGTTTGTTGATGAGAAGAATATTTCAATGATCGATATATTATTTTTTTTAAAAAAAAATGGATGGTATAGAGAAGAAAGTGAATGACAGTTTGAAAAAGGAAGAAGTTAACGTAACAAGGTTGGAGGAGAGAATGGATGAGTTGGAGAAAAGTTGGTTGGGAGAAAGGAAGATGGAAGAGAAAAAAAGTTAGAAGAAAATCAAAATGTATCGTTATATGCAGTTAGTTCAGGAGGTCTGTGTGTAAGGAAATAATATTCAGAAAACAAAATTAATGAATCTTGTAAGAATTATGAAATGCCGCAACTACTTGACAGGTTGGAAATTACACATTTTTCTTACATAAAATACCAATAACGTAAAAATAATTGTGCCAAGGAATATAATAAATTTAAATTGGCATTGCAGGGATATAATAAAATTGAGACTTAAAGCAGTCCAATGTTGTTGTTGGTGCATGAGAATAAGATTTTAATTGTTCATATAAAGGAATTGAAATTTATCATGAAAAATTTTAATATTTTGGCCATTATTGTAAAAGAATTTATGATTCCTGGTGAATCCATTTATTGTATTATAAACTTTTGTCATTTTCAACTCAACAGCTGGTTTTCGGCCGCAACGTGTGTGAAATTCACACTTTAGATATTTATTTTCCTCTACAGTTCATGTAAGTAATGTTCTATAATACTTTTTCCATAATTGAATTAGGAATTATTTTTCTCGTAAAATTTTGTTTTCTTACAATTATTATATTTTATCATTTAATTAAAATCTACGGCTCCTGAAGAGGTCCTAAAAATTTTTCGTGTCTGCTTTTATTATTATTATATTTTTAATTTTTCTCAACACGTTTCTTAATATTAGGCTGATGTTTTTGCATTTTAAATCATTAATATTCTCTTTAACCTATTCACCCACGTCTCATTTATACAATCCTCTAAAACCTGATTAGCAATATTCTAACTAAATCCTCGAACATTGTCACGGATCGATCAGATTAAAGTTTTTTGTATTACCCACATATAAAGTTTTTTTTCCGTATACCGGTAACAGGAAAAAATAACTTTAACCTAGCATTCTCTTATTCCAGAAGACATAAGCTACTTTTTTTAGGGTAACAGGCTACATGAGGGTAATCCACATAGTGACAACTCCCCTTTAATAGCATAGGAAGGGATCTGAAAGAAGGGATGCGGAAGGGTAGAAGAAGGTAGAAAAGGGTTAACTAGGGCCCCCGGCTATGGTTTAAGGATCCTACCCGGCAATTCGCCTAAAAGTTATGCAGGGGAAACCCTAGAAAAACCTGCATCAGGTAGGTCGGGCATTTGGTATTTGTCCCACGTCCTTCCGATGGAGGGAGAGGGGCTAGCTGTGGGGTCGCAGCATTCCTCTCGCCATGCCTTGACCAGTTTAGGAGGTAGCTGGCCGACTATTCCAATAGGAATAGCGGACAACTCTTGCCGTATGCCCAAGGTCTGCGACCACGGAACATACACCTCTCAAAACAGACCGAGGTGCCTCGGCATGTGGGAACCTTAGTTCAAAAAACCAGAGAGATGTGAAGGCATCCCCAAAGGTAGTCTCCTCCATACCTCTCTGGGAAAGTTCACCTGCGAGAGAATTCTCTCGCAGGCTTTCATTGCATGGAGACATAAGCTATTTTTTAGGGTAACAGGCTACATGAGGGTAATCCACATGGTGCCAACTCCCTTCTTATAGCAAAGGAATGGATTTGAAAGGGGGGATGCGGAATGGTAGAGCAAGGTAGCCAAGGGTTAACTAGTGCCCCCGGGCTATGGTTAAGGATCCTACCCGGCAAATCACCTAATAGTGATGCAGGGAAAACCCTATATAACCTGCATCAGGTAGGTCGGGCCCATGACAGTCCATTTTGAATGAAGAACTCTAATTAACGAATACGGGATGCTGCGTGTTTCGTGGCTCTGAACAGCAAAGTTTGGCATCATCGATACTTTTTTTTAGGGAAAACGGAAAAATAAATTAAATGTCACACCTATTGCACGTGTTGGTATTTACTTTGTGACGCAAGAAGGCGTTATTGAGAAACGTGTACTCCTTGTCTGTGATATTTAAATCCCTTGGCATTTCAGCGCCCGCAGAGCAAGTCCCTTCTGCACACTTCCACCACCGTCATTAACTTTGCAGAATCAATTTGGAATGGTACGTGATGCGACTACAAATTGCCTATACTTCACTAGGCTTTGGTATGTTCCCCTTTTCTTTTTTTCTCGTCCAAGTCGAACCTTGACCGACTGAAGCGTCCTTAAATATTCTGAAAACAACTCGAAGTAAATAAACGAGTGACACAAACAGAAAATCACTGATAAATTTTTTAAAAAAAATATTAGTGTGGAAGGTCAAATGTTACAGACGCACGATGACGTTCCGCATACTTCCACATTTACTATATTTAACATTCTTATATTCTTCAGTTCCTCTACCCCTAATCCATATCACTATTACTATATCACTAAATTTATATTTACTGTGCACCTGCCACCAAGTGAAAACATAATAGCAGTGATAAATACGCTTATTTCAAAATTTAGGTATTTTATTTTCTAATTCATAAATACACATACATTTAACCAGTCTCACATTAATTATTTTAAAATTCGTTGCAATGTTATGTACATTTTTTTATATTTTACATTGTTGTAACTGACGTTGGGAATTTAATAATAAATAATGGTCAAGAAGTCGGTGAAAAATTAGTTATAAAAATACTTGTACATTATTATTTTAATAAAAATTTCTAATCCTACGTTTCTTTCGTTGACCACATCCGGTGTGCACTAAAAATAAACTGAAACATCGATATATCCACAGATAATAATGCACAAGTACTTGTTATAATTAATCCTTAACTCACTTCTCGGCCATTATATATTCTCTTTATTTCTCCATTATATATGGTTCATTTAATTGACGCTCATACCATGTTCTACTTCCTCAATCTGTTTAATAAAATGAATATTTGTATGTATGTATTTATTTACGTTAATTTCTATACAAATTTAAACTCGAGAAACGGTACTGTGTGGGGGTGAAGCATGAAGGTGAAAAGAATTATTATGGAAAATCGTGATAATTTTGTGTTAAATTACTGCGCGTCAAAATACCATGACGTCACGCAAGAGAGAGAGAGAGAGAGAGAGAGAGAGAGAGAGAGAGAGACGTTACTACCAGACGAACAAAGGAAATATCTCCTTTTTCCGTATTGAAATAAAGCAGAAATATTTCCATTCAATAAAAAGTATAATTTTATCCAGTAATACTCCATAGAATGATAATAAAAAAAACAATACGAAATACTTTACGATTCCTGCGGAAAATGTAATTTAATTTCCGAGCCATATTAGTGACTCCAATATGGCAACCATTTGTTTACGTTGTGAATCTAGCTAAGAAATTCTTCAATTTAATCTTTCGTAATGTCTGAGGACTGAGAGACAATTATATCCTGCAGTACTCAAGGAGTATATTTAAGAAGAAATTCGGGGAAATGTTTGTTGCGACTGATGCAATAAAATTCAAAGTATTTTACTGCTGTTCAATTAATGCACTATCGTTCGAAAGTGTGTACGGAACTAGGAACAGTTAGATTTAGGTTAAATCACTTCTTGACTAAAGATTAATATAGAATTAAATACTTTTTCGGGTTTATATAAATAAGTACACGTGGCAACGCCGGGCACACAGATAGCTAAGGAATAAAAAAAAACTAATAAATATATTCTTTCAACTTTTATTTATTTTTATAATTATACGGCACAAGCCTCCACGTACGTGCGAAAAATACAGACTAAAATGAAGACAATAAATGTTTTAAAAAGACAAGTACACGCTGATTAAAGGACTGTTCGCGACCACTCAAGACTATGAAAAGGAAGTGGAACTCTAGAAGAGATTACTGAGTCGGCAATGGTGGAACGAATATTTTATTTAGGAAAGCAATAACAGAGCTATATACGACTGCAAAGATATTACCAGGCATTACTGAATACTGAATAAGAAAGGTAGCCAATACAGTCAAAAAAAGGGTAATATAAATACCACACAACAACGTTTCTGGGATCCTTGTGCCTTTCGTCAGGTGCCTAGAGAAACACAACTGCACTGGTCAGTATTTCTCTAGGCTCTTCTTAGCACCTGACGAAAGAAACAAGGATCCCAGAAACACGTTGTGTGGTATTTATATTACCCCATTTTTTTTGTCTGTATTGGCTACCTTTCTTATTCATTATTTTCAGTCAGACGTAAATTTTTTCATTCGTTACTAAAATACGGTTGAGTATTGTTTCTACTGTGTATTTGAACAAATCACGTGTATGTAAAAAAAACTCTGTGTGTGTGTGTGTGTCAATAAACTAACGAGTGGGACAATGACTGAAACAATTTTTTTTTTGTCATTAGTGAAGCGTTATTTATTTCCGCATAGTGTGTTCTGTTTTTCCAGGGATCGGGCCAAGGCATGAACTTCTGCCAAAACAACAGCGCAGCCATTGGCACAGCATCAGGATTACTGAAACACTACAGCGCACTGCGAGAATCTAGCTTTAAGCCTATCCACCCCCTCCCCCTCCTCCTCCTAAACAGAAGAGAAGGCCGGAACACCCCTGAACGAGTTTCTAGCAACCGTGGTATGTATTATACTTCCTATCAAGTAATCAAACGAATGAAGTTACGAAGCAAATAATTTGCAATAAGGGACAACAGTTGTACCCAGTTATAAATTATATTTAACGACCCTGTGCATTAACTTGATTGGAGGTGAATTGTAATCTCTACACCCCCCCCCCCCCATCGAACGATAAGTCACGTTAATGTAATTAAAGCATACCACAATCGGGGATTTTCCAGCAACAATCTAATTCTTCTAATTAACCGCAAAAATTTAATTTTAATTGTGACTGCATTTTGTTAATATTTCAATTTAATTATATATATATATAAACACAGTCGGCCAACATTAGTATAGTCGTCAGTAACCCAAGGGGTCCGTGGGTCGTATTTTTTTATATATATATATTACATTTGTCTATCTCACTTTAAATTTCATCAACAAACCCATTGTGGAACTTCCGCTCCCACCTCGACCGCTGAATTTGATATAACTCATAAAAAAAAAATCTCAGAGAACCGGGGATAAAACAATACTTTATTAGGGAGGGGGGGGGAAACATTTCTTAAGATGAATGTAGAAACCGGGTTTCAACCCTAGATAAATCTTCTGTGAAACACAACGTTTCGACAACTAGTTTCGCCATCGTAGCCTTATTATGTGAACGAAACGACCTGATACAATCACGACGAGAACGGTCTTGACGACGATGGCGGAGCTAGCTGTCGAAACGTCGAGTAAATTCACGAGGAAAAAAATATACATTGGCTAATTTATTTAGATACTAGGCGTTTCCCGTGAACTTCTCTCCCGCTATCGGAAGGGCGTGGGACAAGTACCCAATGCCCGACCTACCCGATGCAGGTTTTTCTAAGGTTTTCCCTGCATTTCTTTAGGCGAATGCCGGGTAGGATCCTTAAACCATAGCCCGGGGGCCCTAGTTAACCCTTGGCTACATTCCTCTACCCTTCCGCATCCCCCCTTTCAAATCCCTTCCTATGCTATTAAAGGGGAGTTGCCCAATGTCGATCACCCTCATGTAGCCTGTTGCCCTAAAAAAAATTAATTATATATTAATCTTTAACCTAAATGTAAATATTCCTAGATCCGTACAATCTCTAAAATACTTTGAAATTTATTGCATCAATTCCAACACACATACCTTCGAATATACTCTTTGAATCCTGCTGGATATAATTGCCCCTCAGTCTTCAGACTTTACGGAAGATTTAAACTGATGAAATTCTTAGCTAGATCCACAATGTAAACAAATATTCGCCATATTGGAGTCACTAAGGTGACGCGAAAATTAACTTCCATTTTCCGCAAGGATCGTAAAGTATTTGGTATTGTATTTTTCTTATCATTCGACGGAGTATTGCTGGATAAAATTATACTTTTTATTCAAACGACATATTTCTGCTTCATTTCATTACGGAAAAAAGGAACTATTTCCTTTGTTCGTCGCGTAGAAACGTCTCTTGCTCTAGCGGGAAGTCACGGTCTCTTGGTGTGCAGTAATTAAACTCAAAATTTTCACAAATTTAAATTATAATTCTTTTCACCTGTATATTAAGGGTTTCTCGCCCCCCCCCCCGCCCCCACAGTACCGTTTCTCGTATTTTCAAAAATATGTGTACCAATTTTTGTTGCAATCTGTCCGCGCGTTTAAATCTGTATAGAAATTAACGTAAATACATACATACAAATATACATCCTTTTTTTAAAATTTAGATATCACACGTTTCTTGAACATTATAATTTTAAATCATATGAGTTGTAATATTTCTTCCCGATCAGATTTTTCTCTCCTCGAAACGGCAAAGTTGCAGTCGACATCTTCAGTATTTTCTTCGAGTAACTATAAGCTTTTATTTCATGTCAGTTGAGATTCCGAATCATTATATTTTACGTTATAAGTACTTTGAAACTTCTGATCAGAATTAATGTTAAACATTCGTTCGGTCCCGTTTTAGCCGAGATGTTCAAGAGCTTCGTCAATAGAGTTACAATAAGTTAGTTTACTTTGAATACGGAGGAATTAAGCATCAGACATATTTAGTGACTTACCTTCACATTCAAATTAAATACGTCATCAAGTGAAGATTGTTGTTACTTTACTTTTCTACGCAGCTGAGATTTTATCAGTCGAGAATAAATTGAAATGAACACCAAAAAAATATTATTTTTCAGTGTTTCCAATATTAACATTCCAATTTTCCTCTTAAAGCGACGAAAATGGAGTTGCGTCAGGGTGAAGTTTTAAAAAGTTTATTTCCTCGGAGCCAAGCGAAGGCTTTGAGGTTACAATATGCTGCACGAAAAAACTCCGTGGCAAGTTTTGCTTTTATGAGAGACTCTCCCGAAAAACTTACGGCCGCCTCCTCCTCCTCCCCCCCCCCTTTAGTGAGGGGGGGGGGGAGTAAGGGAGGTGCCGTGGGTGAACTGGTGTTTTGAGTCAAAGACAGGAAAGCGCTTAGATTCATTCCAATCGCTTGTGAAGCACTCCAGAAATGGAATAAAAAAAATCATTTACAAAAGAGTTGTCAATGGTTTGTCTTGTTTTACAACAGCTCTCGCAGTGAATAATTCAGTGCTTCCTAATGTCCCTTCCTTAATACTCTGATTAGTTCTTTCAACTGTTTCCATTTTAAGTCTGTTTATTTCCATCGGCAGCAGTAATTATCGTTTGTTTATTTTTCTCCCCCCTCCCTCCCTCAGCTTTCATAGCGTCGATTTTACGAATTCACGCTCCACCTACATTCTTGAATGTCTTGTCACTATTCTTGTTCCCCTTACATTAATTATTTTGATACAAAGTACAAATTTATATAATACTTTCCTAGATTATTTTTTATATTACACGCAATGGACACTCGTTACTTATAAAAAACGTATCCCAATAATATAACAACGAATGACGTTCTTATCACAGTAAATATTTCAGAACAATTGTATTTAAATAAATCACTACCCAATTTGGTACTTTTGCTTTACCACCATCCACTCTTCCTTGATCTTCGCTTTCTCTGTTACAATGTTGCATTTTTTTTACACTTAATTTGTCACTGTCCTTTTCCTCCAACCCACCGCCAGGTATGAAATAACATTATTTTTTTTCCATACTCAACATGAGATCGTAATTTTATCAACTATTTCAATTCGCCTTAACTTTTTCTCTCTTACACCAAATTTTTTTTTTCATTACAAAACGGCTAATACAGTCAAGTACCTCAAACCTTTATTTTACTCTCCGCTAATTACACACGATATATCTTCTTCTTTTTCCTGTTTAAATTGCCCACATTTGTTATTTACTGTCAGTATTTTTAATACTTCATTCTTCATCCGCAAACACTAGAAAATGAATTAAACCTGTAATGAACACGTAGCGAAATATCAACAAAAGAGACACAAACCACACACACACACACACACACACAAGGCGGGCCACGTGAGCTCATAAACAACGTCAGCAGAATTAGTCGCTGTTGCCATAGCAACGGATCTCCAACGCCCTGTACAGATTTAATTAGTAGCTCGCTCTCCAAAAAAAAATAATAATAATAACACAATATCCGCTACAGGCTTCTGATTTACTGAGATTTTTTTCCCCTGTGTGGGAATCATTCGGCTGAGAGAAAACTATAAAGATATAAATAAATAAAATCTTCATTATTTCATTACGATCCGTTTTAAGAGAATATGTCACAAACTGGTATTATGCGCTGGTGAAAAATTAATTACGTGGCTCCAGAACATTCTACAAGACTTTTTCATTTTAGAATAGGTAATTAAGAAAAAATTTTTGTCATAATACCTTGAATACAGTTATATAATGCCTGGTTGACCTTTTCTTCCCCCATGAAAGATTCAGAAGAGATCGTACCATTACCTAATTTAAGATGTAGTAGACTATTAAGGGAACACCATAAGAGAAAGACACAAGCAGGAAACAGGAGCGTAGGACTGTTCAAAAATAGACTTGTTACGAGAAAAACAAAACTCGCAAGTCCGCCCATAGAGGCTGACAGAATATGACAAAAATGCACTGAAGAACCTTTGAGAGGAAAATTTTACGTAAAATCTATGGTCCAATAAAGGAGGAAGAAGGCTGGAGAATACAATATAACACCAAAGTACAAGGTAGGGACGTAGTAAAATTTGTGAAATCACAGCGAATACGATCGCTAGGACATGTGGAGAGAATGGCACAGGATAGAATTCCAAAGAAAATTATGAACGCTGTGATCCACTCTTCCAGATGAAGAGGGAGACCTAAAAGAAGATGGATTGATGACGTCATAGAGGGTCTCAACTGTATGGGAGTCCGGTGGGATGGAAGAAAGCAATAAACAACAACCAAGAAACATGGAGGAAGCCAAGGCTCACCAAGGGCTGTAGGGCTACCGAAGGAAGAAGAAGTAGACTATTAAAAGTTCCCTTTTATAATCAAATTTTACTGTGATGCACAAACAAGATGGTATTTTCATTTGTTCTTTTTGAAAGAAGGTATAGCGTGCAAACGTTATTTTAATAAGAATAATAAGAATAAATTTTTATGACGTATCTTCCTTCATAATATGGAATTTCATAAAGCGAGGTTAACGACAGAGGAACGCTAAAGGAAACCACAACCGAACTATACAATGATGCCAAAATAAGAGGATTGGAAATAAGCGGAAACAAGACAAAATATATGGAAATTAATAGAACGCAAACCATGAAATTTGAGAGTTTGATACTAAAGGAGTTTTTTCCTTTGAGCAAGTAAATGAATTCACTTATCTAGGTTCACAGATAAACAATTTAAATATAATCTCAAACGAAATTAAAACCCGAATAATAAATGGAAATAGATGCTATTATGCATATAAAAATTTAATGAGGCCAAAAATTTTAAATAATAACGCGAAGCTCTTTTTTTTTAGGGCAACAGGCTACATGAGGGTAATCCAAATGGTGGCAACTCCCCTTTAATAGCATAGGAAAGGATTTGAATGGGGGGTGCGGAAGGGTAGAGGAAGGTAGCCAAGGGTTAACTAGGGCCCCCGCGCTATGGTTTAAGGATCCTACCCGGCATTCGCCTAAAAGAAATGCAGGGAAAACCCTAGAAAAACCTGCATCGGGTAGGACGGGCATTTGGTACTTGTCCGACGCCCTTCCCATAGTGGGAGAAGTGTTTGCTGTGGGCAGCATTCCCTTCTCCGTTCCTCGACCAGTTTAGGAGGCAGCTGGCCGACTATTCCAATGGGAACAGCGAACAACTCTTACCGTATGCCCAACGTCTGTGACCCCGGAACATACACCTCTCAAAACAGGCCGAGGTGCGTTGACTTGTACCTTAGTTCAAAAACGGAGAGAGGAAAAGGCATCCCCAAAGGTAGCCCCTTCCGGTCTCTCCTACAAGGTTCTGCCTGCGAGAGAATAGCCCTCGCAGACCTTAACGCGAAGCTCAAAATATATAAAAGCATTATAACACCGGTTGTGACTTACGGATGCGAGACATGGACCAGGACAAGTACGGACGAAAAGATGTTAGGTACTTTTGATAGACGTATCTTGAGAAGAATATGCAATGAAGGTAGCTACAGGATTCTAATGAACCATGAGCTGGACAATCTGATTAATCAAGCATGTGATGAGGATGGGTGAGAACAAAACAACTAAGAAAACCGGAGGGACGAAGAATAAGAGGAAGGCCTCGGTTATGATGCATAGACGGTGTTTCGGAGGATATGAGGACGATGGAAGTACGAGGATGGAGACGACTGGCGAATGATAGGGGAGAATGGAATAATATTGTTGAGAAGGCCAAAACCCATCCAGGGTTGTAAAGCCAATAATTGAATTTAACAACAGTGGAAAAATACAATTCTCTTTGTCTCAAGTTCAGAAGCCAGTGAAGATATACATCTGGTCGTCAAGGATTAAATTACCCAGAACAAATTTAATTCCGCGTGATAAATGATTCCCCAGTAAATTAACACTGTTGAGAATTATGGAAACAGAAGAACAATAAATATTCTAGGAGTTGGAAATTTCCCAAGGAGCAAATAAATCCCCAGTACAATGTTGTAGTCAGAGACATTGATACTAATTTTTTTCAGCGACAGTTTTCCGTATAACATTTGTATAACATCCGTGCCCGTGTTTGTCGTATCTTTGAATATTTTAGTCGGTTATCACATTCGACACACTTAACTCGCGTCAAGACGTATGATAAATGACAAGAGGTTTTGTGTATCTCTCTGATTAAAGCAAACTAAATGAAGTAACGTTACCATTGGACTGTTTGAAGCTTTCCTGCTGTTGTTAAGAGAGAGGGGAAATGTGTTCGGTTAACAAGAATAGAGTTCGACGTATTTCTACAAATTTCCACGACTGCGAAGTATTTATAGAAGTAGGTCATACAGATTAAAATTCGTCATTTAAAATCATGCGTAGTAAATATTTGTACAACAAGATAATAATAGATTGAATTATTATTTTTTGTCACAATATGATGACATTGACGGTCATCGAAACGTCACGTAGTTTCGACGACATTACCCGGATAGAATTCCGTCCACTTTCTACACCGGGACAACCTTCGTTCTACAACAGAATAATTATCAAATTTAATATTTCTAAAAAAAAAACAGCTTTCAAATATCAAATATACGTCCAGCCGTTTTAAAATATTTATCATGATAAATACAATATTATCTTAAATAGTAGGGATCGTAAAATTATATTATAACATTAAAAAACTTAAAATTAAAAATAATTACGTCTGATTGATCCCAGAAACGTTGTCTGGTATTTATATTACCCCTTTTTTTTCTTTTCTTTTTTAGGGTAACAGGCTACAAGAGGGTAGAGGAAGGTAGCCAAGGGTTAACTAGGGCCCCCGCGCTATGGTTTAAGGATTCTACCCAGCAATTCGCCTCAAAGTGATGCAGGGAAATCCCTAGAAAAACCAGCATCAGGTAGGTCGGGCATTTGGTACTTGTCCCACGCCCTTCCGATGGCGGGATATGAGGTTTGCTGCGGGGACGCAGCGTTCCCCTCGCCGTGCCTTGACCAGTTTAGGAGGCAGCTGGCCGACTATTCCAATGGGAATAGCGGAAAACTCTTACCGTATGCCTAACGTTTGCGACCCCGGAACATACACCTCTCAAAACAGGCCGAGGTGCCTCGGCTTGTGGGAACCTTAGTTCAAAACCCAGTTAATTTTTTTTTAGGGTAACAGTCTACTTTAGGGTAATCCACAAGGTGGCAACTCCCCTTTAATAGCATAGGAAGGGATTTGAAAGGGGGAATCCGGAAGGGTAGAGGAAGGTAGCCAAGGGTTAACTAGGGCCCCTAGGCTATATATTAAGGATCCTACCCGGCATTCGCCTAAAAGTAATGCAGGGAAAACTCTAGAAAAACCTGCATCAGGTAGGTCGGGCATTTGGTACTTGTCCCACGCCTTTCCGACGGCGTGGGAGGAGTTTGCTGTGGGGACGCAGCATTCCCTTCTCAATGCCTCGACGAGTTTAGGAGGCAGCTGGCCGACTATTCCAATAGGAATAGCGGACAACTCTTACCGTATGCCCAAGGTTTGCGACCCCGGAACATACACCTCTCGAAACAGGCCGAGGTGCCTCGGCATGTGGGAACCTTAGTTCAAAAACCAGAGAGATAATTTGCTTAACGTTTTAATCATACAGAGTTTTAACTATAGGAGAATAATTAAAAAGAGAAATTGATTTCAAATAACAGTAACTGAAAAAAATTAATGACTTTATATAATGAGATACTTTTGTAGATCACAGCGGGAAAGGTAGACGAAAAATGGGAGGGTCGATAGAAGCATGGATCTGACATTGATTTATGTTAAAGTTCGTAAAAAGTAAAATAAAATGAGGGCAGTAAACCTGGAGGTTGTAACTGGCGAGCGTGGTCGAAGGATATAATCCAAGGGGATTTATTTACCAACTTCACGAACGCACGCAGAGAGAGTCAAACAAACAATCTGAGGAGTGAGGAAAAGACTTCGGCTTTTACTTATGAGGTGGACCTTGTAGGGAAAGCCATAACCCGGCCCATGCCATCACCTAAATCTCAGGGCAAGTATCCCAGCTTTAACGACTACCAGACACGAATAAGACAATGGGGGTGTGCACGATCGCAAACAGGAATGCAGTTAATGAAACATAGACTCGGCCAACATTGTCATAGATTTCATAAAACGTAATGAATGTCATAATAAGACTATATATAATATTTTTGGGTGCCGAGGAATATTGTGCTCTGAAAATAGGAAGTTCAACAAGTATTGAAGATTAATATAAATATTAGAATAAATTCACTGAGAATATTCCCATGCCACAGGAAATATTAATAATTGAAAATGTTTTTGACAAACTCGGAATACTTTCTTTGCCTACAAAATTCTGTTTCCCAACACTAGTTCTCGTACCGGAAAAAATATGTACTGTAATTCATAGTAGTAAATCACCTCTCGGTTGTTCACCTTATAATCATTAGTAAAATGTAGGGCACAATGTTAATAACATTTGTTTGAATGCAGTGAGAGTAAAAAAATTGAACAGAACCGGTAATTGAACCCGGGTCCACTGCAAATTAAATTAGACATATGAACGATTTACATATCCGTTTATTCTTCATGAACTCTCAGCTAGTCCCTGAAAGGATTTAAATATTAAATTGTAGTTTACCGCATGCCCCCTTAAGGAAGCCTGCGAGAGGATTTCTCGCAGGTGAACCTTCCCAGAGAGCTCTGGCGGGGGCTACCTTTGGGGATGCTCTCACATCTCTCTGGTTTTTTTTGAAGTAAGGTTCCCACATGCCGAGGCACCTCGGTCTGTTTTGAGAGGTGTATGTTCCGGGGTCGCAGACCTTGGGCATACGGCAAGAGTTGTCCGCTATTCCTATTGGAATAGTCGGCCAGCTGCCTCCTAAACTGGTCGAGGCATGGCGAGGGGTAAGCTGCGTCCCCACAGCAAACTCCTCTCCCGCTATCGGAAGGGCGTGGGACAAGTACCCAATGCCCGACCTACCCGATGCAGGTTTTTCTAGGGTTTTCCCTGCATTTCTTTAGGCGAATGCCGGGTAGGATCCTTCAATCACAGCCCGGGGGCCCTAGTTAACCCTTGGCAACCTTCCTCTACCCTTCCACATCCCCCCTTTCTAATCCCTTCCTATGCTATTAAAGGGGAGTTGCCCAATGTGGATCACCCTCATGTAGCCTGTTGCCCTAAAAAAAAAAAACAAAAAAAAGCATGCCCCCTTTCAAATCCCTTCCTATGCTGTTAAAGGGGAGTTGCCCAAAGTAAATTACCCTCATGTAGCCTGTTCCCCCCCCCCAAAAAAAATCATGTGGATTAGGAAAGATACGAAGGGGCTACCTTTGGGTATGCCTTTTCCTCTCCGTTTTTGAACTAAGGTTCCCACAAGCCGAGGCACCTCAGCCTGTTCTGAGAGGTGTATGTTCCGGGGTCACAGACCTTGGGCATACGGTAACAGTTGTCCGCTATTCCCATTGGAACAGTCGGTCAGCTGTCTCCTAAACTGGTCGAGGCACGGAGAAGGAAGTGCTGCGTCCCCACAGCCAACTTCTCTCCCGCTATCGGAAGGGCGTGGACTAGTACCCAATGCCCGACCTACCCGATGCAGGTTTTTCTAGGGTTTTCCCTGCATTTCTTTAGGCGAATGCCGGGTAGGATCCTTAAAATATAGCCCGGGGGCCCTAGTTAACCCTTGCCTACCTTCCTCCACCCTTCCGCATCCCCCCTTTCTAATCCCTTCCTATGCTATTAAAGGGGAGTTGCCCAACGTGGATTACCCTCATGTAACCTGTTGCCTAAAAAAAACAGAGGTACAGGTACATCCGTAAGTTATTCAGAAAACTCACAAACACTTACCTGGGCTCGATGGGGTAGCTCAGATGGCGTGATCTAGGCAGAGATCCAGAGTTCGATTCCTGATTCCGTCGAGATTTTTTTCTCTCATACTTCATTAATCCTATTTCACTAAACGTCCGGAGCTGGGCATTACTGTCCTAATAATTTATTTCCGTCTTTATGAATGTTTATACATTTAAATTTTTCTTTGTTATTTACCCATCTAACTTTCATCTACAAAGTAATGACAAATCTCCAAATTTTTGTATCATTACCAGAAATAATTTTCAACGTTAAAGATATTCCATTAATAAATAAATTTATAATAAGTAGTCCATAGATCACGCAATTAACATTTCAAAATAACTTATTTTTTCCACGAAACAAATTCGAAGGATAACTTGTTGTATGTTGAAAAACAATGATTACAGTAAAACACTGTTTGCATGCACAGATTAATTTAAGCAATTAAAGGAATAACGAGAGTAAAGATCATCAAAGATATTACAAACTTGAGAAATAACGGAACGTCTATTCTGATAATCAGAAAGACAAATTAATATTCGGAACATGTTCTCCCTACATTTGAAAAACTGCAATAAATAATACAACCTTGGTACGGTATAAATGATTTGACAGGAAATTTGAATTTACTGAGCTTCTCCTAATATTTTTACAGACGTAACTTTGATGCTTTTTTGAAGTCGAATTTTTGAGGTTAAACAGTTAAGAATCAGAGAAATTGTACAATCGTGCAAAGATAATGTACATTATTCTGGGTCGCAGACGTTGAACATCTAACTTATTTATCATCAAATATATTAATGTGGTATAGTTACAATTATAACACTAAATATTTCGAATTCTTCTTCTCCCAAAGCTCTACAGCCCGATGTGGGCTTTGGCTGCCTCCAATCTTCTCTCCTTTCGGCTTTCTCCCATCATCTGATTGTCTTCAAGTCTTCTAACACATCTTTTCCTTGGCCTTCCCCTTTTTTTAGTACCAAATATTTCCTCTTTATATATCTGCTTTGGCAATATTTCTGTAGCCATCCTTTGTATGTGTCCCAACCATGAGACATGCTACGTGATTTTATCAATCTAACTATGTCTTCTCCTTCTAGGATGCTATTTATCTCTTCATTATATCTTAATCTCCATCTTTCACCTTCTTTAACAGCTCCATAGATTCTCCTAATAATTTTCCTTTCATATCTCCTTAAAGTCTCCATATCTTTATTAGTTAGGGCCCATTTCTCTGCCCTAAACGTTACTATGGGTCTAATTAA
This sequence comes from Zhengitettix transpicula, assembly GCA_037074705.1. Lineage (NCBI taxonomy): Eukaryota > Metazoa > Arthropoda > Insecta > Orthoptera > Tetrigidae > Zhengitettix > Zhengitettix transpicula. Next base: position 20,282,442 of record CM073592.1, on the reverse strand, counting down.
AGTTTTATATACATTTACGTTTGTTCTTCTTGTTATTAGGGACGATTTTAATATTTGGATGTTTGCATAATATGCTCTATTCTCTTTTGTCATTCTTTGATTAATTTCTGTAGAAATATTTCGAATTATCTAAATCAACAATTCGCTGAGATCAGATGTAAAGATAAAAGTTTTCTAATACAATCTCAATCTGTAATTATTATTCCCTTTAACCGTTCCCTTTAAGCCGTTCATTACTTAATGTTAAGCTTTGATGATTTTCTTTAGTTTTGCCATAATCCACTTGTCATTTCTGCGTTTCATTCGTGCTATATATTTCTGTAGTGTCAATTACCTACGTACTGTATCATTCCTAAGTCGGAAATTAGACATGAATGCAATAAATTTAATTACTATTTCCCTCAGCACTTACGACCGCGTTGTTGGTTATCCGCCAATTGCGGTTTATTGGAATGCGTATAATTGCACAAAACTGGAACACGTTTGAAATTTCTTTTTTTGTTTCCCTGATGGTGAAAACAATGGAGTTCATTGTCCCCCCCTTTTTTTCCTTGCAAATGCTTCTTATAAACTGCAAAGACAAAAAGAAATGAGGGCTTGGCCAGAGAGGCTTATAAAGTTGAGGAATGCTGCAACCGGCAGGCGGATTCGTCTGGCCTAAATAATCTACGTTAGTCACAGTCACACAAACATACACGCAAAATATGAAAGCAAGTGCGCGGAAAATTGTACCTTTATTCTCAGAGGGAGGGAAAACAGTACGTACAATTGATAGCGATTTTATAATCTGTCCATTGCCTTTAAAATAAAAAAGAGTGGACGTTCTTATTTATTTTCGTTGATGTCAATACGTTTACTTGTTTGTTCATCTCGAACCCTGATTATTCGTAGCTTTGTGGAAGCCATCTTTGATAGTTGCTCACTATGAAACCATATTATAATAAAAAACATTTAATTTTCTTTAAGTCTGTTTTCGTATCATGAGTCTTCCTTGCGAACGTAAATTTTAACTAGAGTGCAGAACTCATGCCCGAAAATAGTCCGATAGATTAGAAGCAATAAATTTTCATTCCCTCCTGTCATTGAAATCGTTAACGTATTGCGTCAGCTCTTATAATACTCAATGGTCAGTTGGAAATCGTAATCACAAGCATCATAAATACGACACTACTGAAGATATTCCCAAAAATAAAGAGTTCGACTATATCGATTACAGAACTAGGCAGTCGACCTGACCCTGCTTTGTGACAATTACCATGAACGAATTTCACAAATATGATCTATAGTACCGACGGTCATAAATTTCTTCAAGAATGTCATTGGGATTTGGACCGAAGATTAGTCAAGAAGACACGAAAAAAGAATTCCAAGATAAATACTAAAATATGTGCGACTTCAAGAAGATTAAAATAGTAACACCAAAGCAGTCTTAGAATGATATAATCGTCATTAAATAAATACTTTATAGGGTACTACTTGTGATTACACAATGCCGTGTAACACTATAAATTATATTCATACATGATATTATTAAAAATTATCATGCCTGTAAGACTTTTTTTCTATAAATTCTCTACATAATTTAATTTAATTATAATCATACACCTGAATAGAAACCAACCAGACATGAAACATTGTGTATTTCAATTTTTATGTTTTATATTTGGTAATGAAATTATTTTAGATCAATTGACTGGTTCTTCTTAACCCTATTTTTATTTAAAGAACGAGTACATATTTAATGAAGAAAATTATAATTATAAAAAAAAATAATGTATTATTTACAACAGCTGTATAGTTTTATTTAAAACAGTTATTGATAAAACATTCCCTAATCTTTATGGAGAAATAAATTTATTACATTAATAAGGGATAAGTAGAAGAAGAAGAAGGAACATTTATATCTTTGGATTTGTTTTGTCTTTGTTTTGATTTAGCTTCTTGGTGAACGGCGAGTTGCTGCATGATAAAATGTATGTATGATAGAAAACTGAAATATTTATTTAAATATACGTTTCTGCATTGACTGGAGATTGAACCTGATATTTAAAGTGAACGACAATTAAAAGTGTTTATTATAATGGATTACATATTTAACGTGACAGTTTTTTAATGTCGCTATTATTGTTTAATAGAACCTCTTAGGTTTTTAATCAGTTTTATTAAATAATTTAAATCTACATTACTAATAATTTTATTAATTTTTTACCGAGGAACTTTCGGCCGATAATTTAGCTAAATTCATCATGAGTTTTTTTTTTAAAAAAAACATTTTTACTTTAAATAATCCTACATATACATATATCTAATTTTCAAGATTGGAACTTAAAAAAATGGAGTTTTAAATTATTTATTGCGATTGATTAAAAACCTAACATTCCATAATTTTATTCTGAGGAAAATGAAAATCAAAGATTCAGTATTAGTAAGATGAGGCAATATGTAAATAAAATTATCACCTATTTAAGGGGACAAACTGAAAAATGATTGAAAATATTTCAATAAATATACTTGTTTAAGGTACAGCACAACTCATAAAATTTCGAGTTAAGAGTGGCGGGTTTAGAATAAAACGTCAGAACAAATTCTACTTGATAGCTACAGAATAAACAGACAGTTTATTAAATGAAAATATTTTATTATCGTTGGTCTTTCTTTATCAACGAAATTAATAACACTTGAAGACGGATATAATATTTTTGATAGATGAATGTTATGAAACGTCGTAGTGAACCCAAAGTGTCAAGGATGTTGTACAAAATATAAGAAATCTCCAATTAATTCATTCTTCTTTTCAAAAATTTATTATCACATATTACTTTTTAACACTTCGCCTTAATATTCTCCATAAATCCCAGAAAATTACTAAACAGCGAAAAACAGTAGCAGAAATTTGCTCGGAGGATTCATTTTGAAAGCAATATGCAGTAAAATAAAATGGCTGGAAATAAACCTTTTGCAAAATTACTTACCTTAAAATAAATGCCAGAAGTTCAGACCCAAGACCGTGGACGACGAGGAATAAATATTTGTTTTTGCTATATTACAGGAGCTGTTTACTTATTCCAAAGATAAATATGACCTTTTACATCCAAGATTTAAGGGTTTTGTATTGTATATTCTTTTTGTTGCTTTATTTATATATCTTGGAAGTTTATAGCGAATTTCCGTTGTGTTGCGTTGTCGTAAAATTTGAACTGAAAATGAGAAATAGTTCGGAATCGTCGTAAATAAGGGATTTATAGATAAATGATTATGTCGTAAAACTTGGGGAGGGTTTTCTATGACTCTCGGGCAGATATTTCCGGGTAGAAACAACTTCCTCCCTCAAATCTTATGGTCCTCGTCTTATCTTGTTTTTGTTAGTGTATTAATCTTTAAATTTCATCTTTGTTGTCAATATAAGTTGAAAGACTGGTTTGAATTGTGCTGCCAAATTAACAGTTTTTAAGTCTCATTGATTCGGAGAGGAAACAGTTTGATAATTTCCTCTTCTATAAACTATCCACTGATTTTACTTTCCATTTTTGGGCGTTCACTTATTCGATGCCCGAATTTTCTAATACCAGAGCCTCGGTCTCTCATTTCTTGGACGAGAATATTTCCAAAAAACATGGATGATATATATTTCAATTTCTCCGTCTCTTTCAGATTTTCGTTAATTAATTTTTAACCTCAATACATCCATCGCTTGTTGTTGTTTTTTTCCCAAAATGCCTTCTGGAATCCTACATCGCTGTTCTGAACTATTACGGTGTCCTACAAAAAGAATGCTTCCTTACAGAGTTAACAGATGTGTTTGAGTTCACCCTGTCAGAACAATGTTGCACAAGTACGTAATTCTTCCTGACGTAATTCTTTATTACTGAAGGTCGTGAAGCGAGGATCGGCACCAAGGCCGACTCCTGTGGACTTGGTTCTCACCAAACTGACTTGGAAATATCACATAAGGAAAAAAAATCAAGTTGAGATCAAGACAAAAAGAAAATCAGCGGCTGATCGGAAGAAAATCACGGCTATCGATATTTAGAAAATAAAATCCTATTCTACAAATCAGTCATCAAACCAATATGGGGCCTACGGACTTGAGTTATTGGGAATGTGCATCCAAATCAAACATTGCAATGATCCAAAGAGGCCAATCCAAAATACTAACGCTCCATGGTATGTAAGCAACCTCAACAGATCTTCAAGTTCCTACGGTGCACGAAGACATCCGACAGACAGTCATCAAGCACCAAGCAGTCCTAACCCACTACTGGACCAACTCCTACAACCAGTGACCAGCAAAAGACTGAAAAAGATGTGACCAAGTGAATTAATTTAAGTAATGGTTGTTTTCTTCCTCTCTTTTCTATCATGTTTTAAATTGCGATCTCATTGGATATCTCCCTGGTAATAATGTTATTGCTACCAGTACATCTGGCTCAACAATTCTGATTGCTAAGCAAATAACTTGCCCTTCCTGAGCCAAATTAAAATAAATTAAGAAACGTGCTACAGGCCGATTGATTAAATTTTGAAATTCATTTAATACAGAAATGAAGTCTGCCACCTCAAGAAGATTCTCGTAGATGGTATAAACTGATTATTTGAACAATTTCTGTATTTTTATTTATAATTAAATTTCATATAATAATATCAGTTACTGAAATTAAATCCCTCGTCCTTCCATTATCGTCGTTCATCGGGAGCCTGGACATGTTTTGAAAAGTACTAAGAATGTCAGATATCCATTCAAGAAATTTCACATGGAGTAAACTCTTGTCACAGAAATTATACTTCCCTTTGTTGTTCTATTAATACTACAAAAATTATGTGTTTTCTAACCTCTTAGAGGCAAAGCACCCGCGCCGCCAGAAGACAAAAACAGCTGTTAAATTACTTCCTGCTCATAATAAATTCATGTATGTTAATTACCGTCTACTTCTCATTCTTCCGCGATCCAATCGTGCTTCTTCAGTTAAAGGGCCTATGAAAACGTTCTTCTTCTTACGAGGAAGTCTTCCAATACCAAAGAGGCTAGACGCGGAGGTCGAATTTTCGGTTCGCGTAAACGTAAATCACTTAATGTGCGTTACAAAGATATATATATACGAATATTCACACAGTTACTTTCATTCGCACAACGCCGAATTTACGTCTGATTTTTAAAAGTAAAGCCTCTAGACCAGGTCCGGAAAACATTTGAAATAATTCATAAAGTGGCTACTACGTGCTGATATAATCCGATTTTCCCCCCAAAAAAAACAACGCCGTCACATACAATATTACGTCTGTCAGAATAAAATTTATCTGTTTCGGTGGCAATGTGTTACCTTTACTTCGTAATTCACTCAATTTGTTTCGCCAAATTGTTTCAGGTGACTCGTTAAAATTAATACGCCATAATAAACCTTTTTTTTTAAGAAAAATATATTACGTCGATCTTAGAGGACGTTTCAATCTTAAAGATAAAAAAAAATTAATCCCTAGCGATATGGTTTCCCACGGTCCGTAGAATATTCTCGTATTACCTCCATTTAATCATTGTTCGTGAGGACTATAAAACCAAATTATATTGTGATAATAATATTATAACGGAAATAGCGTCATCGCGTCAATAATTTCGGGCTCATTCCAATGGAAATGTACAATATTATTTGGTAGTGTTATTATTGTTCTTCATTTTTCCCCCTAATTTGAGATTAAGCTCGTCTATTTATCTCCATCCTGGGGGGTGGGTTACATATGATACTTTGTCTTCAGTCTGCTAATTTCCTTGGATAGTAGTTATTGATATTTCGGATTAAAAAACTTTATTACCAAGTGCGAAATCAAACACTGTTTATAATCATATATTTTTAATTCTCTAACAAACAAATAAAAATTTCGGAACACCCTGTACGTATGAAATAAAATTTAGTACAATTTTTAGCATCATGGGAAACGTTAATACTTCCTTTTCAAAAAGAAAAATGTTCCGCTTTTCATAAATAGTCCTGTCTAAATCCGATTCGCTCACTTTACCACCACGAAAACAACGGTAGTGGAAACACTTTTCTGAAAATATTGACGCAAAGTTCAGGATCAGTTGTATTGCCTAAAAAAAATCATCCTCGGGGTGGTAAAAATACCTTTTCGCTGTCCGAATATCCCGTTCGTGAAAATATAATTACTGTTTCTGAGAATGATAGTAACGTTACGCCAGCCTGTCTCCAAGGAGGTTTTCTTCCCCCCCCCCTCCCCCATCATCAACTCTTCTCCTACTGCGCATCTCATACGCCTTCCTATTTCATACGTTTGGGACACTCTTCATTTTACGTTCTTTTTTTTTCTAAACAGATATACTTTAAAAATGTATAATGAATACTCTCCGATTCTGTCTGAAATTCTACATATTCTTCTTCGACACCAAAATGAGTGCTCAGTTTGTCCTATAAAACGTAAAACTTCTGTTTTAGATATTACTACGACAAATAAGGGCATGGGACATGAGGAAACATTTTGCATACTTTAATAATGGAGTAGGAAAAATATTTATCAATGCATTAATTAAAAATATCGAGTTCTTTGAATGATTATGTATAATTTAAGCAAATTTTTTTGTCTAAAAGAGAATTTTATGAGACCATTCAGAAATTTTTCTTCTTCTTCTTCTCCTTCTTCGGCTTTCCCTCCCTTTTATAGGTTTGCCGTCTTCAATTTATATTTCTAGCCTGTCGTTCCAATCTGCCTCTTCAAAATTCCTATCCTCCATTATGGTTTTCACATGGGGTTTCCCACTTTAATCTGTGGGTCTGCACCCGTTTATTTTTTTTCCAGGTGGTGACCATTGGTATATTCCTTTTTGCCATCTTCCATTTTCCATTCTTTGTATATGACCATACCATTTAAGGGTTTGATTTTCAATCCTTTTTAACGACATACGTGGTCACGTTCACTTCTTTCCAAAAGGAGCTCATTTTTAATTTTATCCTGTCTTGTTTTTTGAAGACTTCTTCTCAGATAATCGAATTCTACTGTTGTAATTTTGTTCTTTTGTAATTCTGTCAGGGGCCCAAGTTTCACTTCCATAACATAGAATGTTCTGTATTGATGCTCTTATAAATTTTGTTTTCCTTTGTTAAATTTTTATTCCAAATTATTCCGTGTAAAATCTTGGTAGCATTCTTTGCCCTTGCAATTTAAGTTTGTATTTCTCTTTCACATGTTCCTACATTTGTAATTATTGACCCCAGTACTTAAAAAAATTCACTTTTTTTTTATTTTTCCTGCTTCGAGTGAAATTTTTACATCCGTCAATTCAGACCAAGAAATTTATTTTGTATACTTTGTAGCCCACATTTGAAAGACGTCAGGTCTGATTGTCCCTTCGCAGTACAAGGCGCTGGATGAGACGAGAATAGTAACTGCGTGACGTAGACCGTATCGAATTCTAAGGGTCAATATTCCTAGATTGAGACGAACTGTCCGCGGAAATAGTCTTCCTTAACGCAAGGAGTGGATAAAGGGGCTTATCCTTCCAGCAGAACTAAAGCTGACGCTGTCCGGGAAAGAAACGCAGCAAAGTTTCAGAATAAACTCAGAAAATATACACGAATGAAAAAAAATATATTACACAATAATAGTGGTTATTTCAAGTAAATAAAATAAATTAATTTAATGTTAGTAATGCATTAATTTGTTTTTATCTGTCAAATAAGTACTTAAATTAATCAGTCTTGCAAGCTTCGTTTCCGCGAGACTTCCCCAAACGCATTTTCCCTCAATGACACTTTACTAATCCCTCATAACTCACAACGTATCTTCTACTTCATGTACTGCTAAAACTCTTTCCCTCTCTCCAATGCTGTTCAGGAAATTATCTCAAATACTCACAAAAATTCAGTAACCTTTTCCCGGCTCTCTCACCTTATGCAATCCTGTAATATTAACATAGAACCGGAGAAATACTTTCGGATTAATACTATTAGGAAATTTTTATTGTTCAAGAATGTCAATCAAAATTAATTTCAGGCAGAAAGAGTAGAACTATTTTGACATCTCATTTTGTCTATAACATATCACGAAATCCTTTCTTTAAAAATAAATTATTTGTTTTTCATGTAAGTGGTGAGTTGACTAAATTAATTTTTTGTGGTAAAAAAAAACATTTATTTGTATACATGTTGATGTAAGTGGACAAATTACGATATGTAAGAAGATATCGTGCAATATTATATTACTTGAAGGAAGAAGAGAAAAATGACAAAATTAGAAATATTATTGTACTATTTAAATTTAATAATTTTAACTATATATATTTTGTGTTTTATAATTCTAGGTTTCCACACGAAAAAAATTCTATTTTGATCTAAAAAAAAAGATTATTGATTTTAGCCGAATGATCCTTGATTTACTTAATTTTGAATAATTACTTGTAAAAAAATTAGTAGAGGTGTAAAATAATTATTTAAATTACACAGAAAAATTATAACATAGAAATTAACGTCTGTTAAAAATGATAATACTAAAACCAACCTTCGTACAGACATACTTAAAAATAAAGGAACAAAAAATTTTAAAGTCTCGGACGTTTCGAAACGGATTGGCCTAAGAGGGAAAAAAAACGCCATTTTGTTTCTAAATCTTATAAATTTAAATTTGTTCCTCTATTTTAAGTACGTCTGTACGAAGATAGTTTTTAGTATTATTAAACAGAAAACAATGTAAATTAAAATTAAAGAAATGAAAAGCAAAGCAATAATTGGAAATAAGAAAAACAGAACTAATAAAGGAAGGAAGTAAAGAATATTGAAGGAATTATTATAAAAAATAATAGATGAAGGAGATAAACGGGAAAGTTGACTGAGAAATTAAAGAGAATATTAAAGGGATGGAGGAAAGGTAAGAAAAACAGAACTAATAAAGAAAGGAAGTAAAGAATATTGAAGGAATTGTTATAAAAAATAATAGATGAAGGAGATAAACGGGAAAGTTAACTGAGAAATTAAAGAGAATATTAAAGGGTTGGAGGAAAGGTAAGAAAAACAGAAGTCAAAAATAAAGGAACATTAAAAAATCGTAATTAAATGAAAGGTGAAAGAGAGGGAAAAAAGGAGAAATAGATAATTTTAATATAAAAATAATGAAAAGTATAAAGTCGTGATGGAAGCATTATTATTATTAAAATTGGCGACGAGTTGGAGATATCTGATGGGTCGCGGGGCTCATAATAAAATAGTAAGATATGAGAGGAAAAGCTGAGTCTACGCAAGTGATTGATAAAGCTTATTGCACGGGACGAATGTTTTCACAGCTATTTATTAGTTCAGCGTGCAAGTGTTGATTCAGCGGCCCCTGCACCTGCACCTGACAGACGCAGGCCGATATCACTCATTGCCGCTACGCAACGCAACGGGGAAAGTGACACGGCGAACTGACACTCGTGCTGTAATGTCTCAAGAATATATTTTGCGTCATTTTTATGGAAATACAGACGCAAACTTTGCGTGTTCGACGTGATGAATTTTATTGACAACACGAAAAATAAATCGACTCTGCATCGCATCTTCTATCGATCCGAAATTCTTCTTGATTAAATATTAGTACAATATTTGTCGATGGCTCTATATAAATCTAAACATGAAAAAGAAATAGGTTGTTGATAACTAAATGTAACACATAAATACGAGATATGAATTTATCTAAATAACTATTCAACTACAGCGTCGACACTAAATTACACGAATTAATTTATATAAAAGTACTAGCTGGGTGCCCGGCGTTGCCCGAGATGTCATTTACCTATAACCCCCGATATGACTCCAATTTCGGCTGCTTTTGCGCAATTTTTATGTAACGCTACTCGAACCCTAATCATTATAATTAACTCTGAAAAATATTTCTTCAACGCAAATATCTGCCGTGTTTGCATGTTCCAAAATTTGCACCCCGCTACCCCTGCATCTGAGGGGTAAATGTCAATTTGAATGTCGTAACTAAACACAGTGACTTCCATAACCTTTGATTTGACTCCAATCTCGGTTGTATTCGCGTTATTTTACTGTAAAGCATCTCCACCCCAAGGGTTTTTCCTTTTCACAGGGCGTAGGGGATGAAAATTTTATTCAGATATCATTGGTAGAAACACTATTAATATCTTTCACCCCTAAAAATATTTATCCGACTCAAATATCGGCTGTTTTAGTATGTTTAAATATTTACACCCCCGCTTCTGGGGGCAGAAGACGCGTCTCACCCCGACAGTGTTTGTTTCCTGGTCGCAAAGAACACGTGTACGAAATTTGGTGAAAATTGCTCGACTGGTGTAGATTTGTATTTTATTTAGAAAACGTTTGTATGGGAAATAGAAAAGGGCTGTTTTTAGGGTTTTCCCGAAAATTATTCGATTTTTTCTCGCCTTTTAAACCTTCCCTAGACCTCCACAAACATTTCAAGACTAAGATAAGATAAATCTGTTCAGCCGTTCTCGAGTTTTAGTGAGACTAACGAACAGCAATTCATTTATATATATATAGATAACAACAACAGAAACACAAGCGGCGCTGCGGTAACGCTTCTTTGTTTATAATCGATTTATGATAACCGTTCACGTATCGAATTCTCATTGGTTCTAGCCCGTTGTCACGTGATATCACTTCACGTTTAAAATATATTTTACAAAATTAACAGGACAGTAAGGGAATTGCATATAACTTAAGGGGACTTACATTGAATATAAATATATTTATATTACAATAATAAAGTGGTATCGTAAAATGTCTGCCGCATAAATAATTCTAATGTAGAAAAGTTGTTACAGCGTAGTTGTGCAGTCGAGATGTCAATAAATCACTGGTTTATTCCCAATTGCAACATTCGTGTCAACATAATAGTTTTTTTTGGATTTACATTCTGATCTATTGAAATAAATACCAAAATCTATGAAAACTGTAAAAGATAAAAAGAACTCAATGAAAGTATACTTAAAAGTATGAAAACAGTTAACAATAAGTATTTCCAAAGATAAATAGAAGATTAGAGAAAAAAGTTAGAATTTATAAATACATTAGAGGAACAAAATGTAATTAGAAGATAATACAATTTATTTCGACTTTCTCTAATCGTTTCCCTTGCCTTTCATCTTTTCTCTTTAATATTTTCTACATTTTTCTCTTGAATTTTTCAGTTTACTTTTCCCCTTTAGGTCCTTCATCTTCTATTTTTTATAATAATTCCTTCAAATTTATTAGTTCTGTGTCTCTTATTTCTGACTATTGCTTTTCATTTCTTGCATACAATTTTTTTTTTCTGTTCAATTTAAATAATTCTTATTCCTCTGATTTAACAGCCGTAAATTAAACACTTGTACTGAGTTTTCTGCAATTATTTATTCAAAATCGAGTAATTCAAGGACCTTCAATGCGATTTGTATTTTATTTAAATTCGTCTATAAATTTATAAGGTTGGAACATCATAAAAATAATAATTAAACGTATTTGGATCTCAGAAAAATTAATGGATGGACACCAAGAATCAGTCTTAAAATAATTTTTCATTCCATGGAAGTTGTTTAATAATGTTTAAATTATACATTATTCGTAATTTTATCAATATTTTATTATTCAAGGTATTTGGAATAAATTTGAACGATTGTCTGTACAATATATAAACGTAATACCAGAAGAGATCCCGTTTATTGGGAAGAAACGCTACGTTTTACTTTAATTAATATCGATGTATTAATTAACTAATTGAATAAATTCACACTGTTTCTTGGTCATATTTCATAATTTTATTTATAAAGATTCAATATTTTCCTCAATTTTCCTTGATGTTCGAGGAATTTCCAGACTATTAAAATCAGTGAGTATTTTGTTCAATAGTGGCTACATTAAATTGCCGCCAGGATATATGAATATAAGTAGTAGGACGGACGCACGAGCAGGTGGGAGCCAATTAATTACTGTGAAAGTAACTAGATTATTCAACCATCGCGAAGAGAATTGAGCAACTTCCATTCATTATTCCTGCTTGATATGCAATTAGATTACCGAGCAACAGGCGGATTTTCAGAAATGGGCAAGTGCAGAAAGAGAAGCTGAAATAAAAGGGGCGCGAACATTGCACAGAGAAACGACGTAATTAAATGGTGGAAGTTCTCCGATAATATAGAGAGTCATTACACGCATAACACCACTAACTAGAGAAACAGAACGAAGATAATGGAAGTGTGAAAATAAAATTCTCTCAGGTGTTCCGTGTTTGAAAATTGGAATCGTCGAGGCTGGACAATGAGATGAAACTGTGCTCCAAAATATAAATGTGTATGATAAAATAATACTTCTCCTATTATCTCATTAATTTTTCCGTTTCAAGTTCGTTTACTTAAGAGTTTCTTTCACTGTAGTGTCTGCAACTACTCATTTATTCTTAATTTACAAGAGAAAATGGAAGAAGTTCATGACATAAAATTGAATTTTGGCGTGTCCTGCAGTAAAACAATTCCACAATTCTGCCTTGTATATTCTCGTTACTATTCACGTTCCTGGAGTGCCATCCACGATTTTGCGGAATCCTTCTTTTGCATTTGTTGTTCTCCATCTTATTTAACAATCCCATCTTCATGGCTTCTACTCTACCATGCAGTTTTCTATATTCGTCAAGTCTTGATAATATACTCTCTTATTATTATTATTATTATTATTATTATCATTATTATTATTATTATTATCATTATTATTATCATTATTATTATTATTATTATTATCATTATTATTATTATCATTATTATTATTATCATTATCATTATTATCATTATTATTATTATTATCATTATCATTATTATCATTATTTTTATCATTATTATTATTATTATTATAATTATATACTGCCTGCTTTGAATGTTCATATTTTCAATTTAAATTATATACAGATAAATAAATAACCTGTCTGGTATTTATTATGTACGGATCGTGTTATAAAATATCTCAACCTTGCTACAAAATTTACTTGCACACGGCTTCCGTCACACCTGGTGTTTCAGAGAAACGAAATACATTTAAATTAAAGCTGAATCACGGGGATTATCTAAACGGAACAAGAAATATAAATATAAAATCCCTCAAATCTTGTCTTTACATTTTCCACGACGCTAAAATTATTAATCCCCTGAAACGGGTTACACGTGGGTTATGCAGTGATCACTGTTTTGACTTCGTTCTGCACGGTCAAGAAAAAGATTAACGAGTACCGTAATAAATATATATATATATATATATATATATATATATAAATATTTATATTTTTCTCAGACTCCAAGACATTCTCTTAATGAATTGGAGTAGTTATTTTTAGAATTTGGAACACACGCTCACGCAGTAAGAAAAATAACGACCTCACCACGGAAAATAAGTCTCAAACCACAATTTGTTAAGGTAGGCGTGACACAATCTCGAACGTGAACCCGTAAATCATTCCAGTGAAGGAAGGTATGCAAATTCAAGTAGCCAAACTACTACTCGTAAAATTCCTCTCTTTTAATCGTTTCTTTCTCCTTTATTTTTATGAAATATAACACTTCAGTTTGTTTGTTTTTTAAGAAAAGAAAAAAAGATAAATAAATGTTGTTGACCTTGTGTTTGAAAAGACTTAATTGGAATCAGTTTCTAACAAAAATAGATTCACTGCAATTTACTAGAGATACATGAGCTATAATTAATAATAAAAATAAAAAACACCTCGAGAATTCTGATAAGATGAGAGATAACGAGACCAAGTACTAAGACATATTTCTTTCACGGGCCGGTACATTCGCCGCTTGTAAAGTGCAATTATGACGTTGAAAATCTCTCTTGGTACAAAATAAATTTTAGGAAGTCAAACCAATTTACCATATCAGCCATTAAAAACCATGGTATAAATTTTTCAGGTACCGCACAGAAAAAAGAAAAAAAATTAGGACTGAAATGAAAGAATATGTAAAGCTCAGGGTGCATAAAAATATTATTATAATTTTTAATTTTAACGTAAAATTAATTTTGTTTCGAAGAGCTGATGTTGAAATTAGTCATTTTGTTATTTACAAAATATTCTGACGGTAGACAGCACGAAACTGTGAAGAAAATTTATTTCGAACTGTCATTTCATTGCTGTTTACGTATTCAGGGATATTTTGGTAAAATTGTCACCCCCCCCCCTCCATTTTTGTTGTTAATTTACGGCAAAAATTTCACCAATTTTTGTAGAAAAATATATAGAGTTTAGACTAGAACAGAAAATAGAGAAAATTAAACAGCAGAAAAATAAATGAAGCATAAGAAACGGCAAGGAAAATTCATAAAAATCATGCCAAGAAATAAGGTCTATATTTCATGTGTGTCTCCCATATAAATATATAAATTTCATTATTCTTCGACTCACACTGTAATCATTTTTCTAATCGTATTATGTCACTTTCATTTTACCGATATTTTTTGGTGAACTTAAGCAGGTTTCATTTTGTTATCTATTAATTTCACACACACACAATATATTGTATCGGCCACGTGTCGCCTGAAATAAATAACGTACAAGTGTCCCAAAATTGTAAAATATTGTTTTATTAAAATTCGTACAGCTTAATTGCTAATTCATTAACTCTGAAATTATTTAAAAGTACATAATTAGTTAACAGATAAAAGAATTATAATGGTTGCAAATCAGTAAGACTTCCATATAATACTCAGCATATTTATTGTAAGTATGTACAGAAATGTGTGAATGCGTGTGCAATGAAATCATATATACTATTAATTATAGGAAATACGTGGGTTATGTAGAACCCTCACACACACATACACACACACACACACAGACATTAATCATTGAGTTTTGCATACATGAGTTCGTATGTGGCCACGTTTTTGTTTAACTGCTTCAGAGTAAAACTTCATCTTTGTCCTGATTGGTCGACCGGTGATAAATGTGTTCATCAATTTCCTTTGATATTTTCTCCGGAATATACATACGTTCGTCGTCCGGCAATATCGTCATTATCTTTCTTTCGCTACTGGTCCGCATATAAAATGCTTTAAATAGTTGCGTTCTTTGCATGAGCGTGTGTCATTTACATGTATGAAACCGAACTATAATGCAGCTATGCGAGTTTCGAGTGGAGTGAATTAATTCAGCGTGTCTCCTCCCTGTTGTTGGTGTGGAATTGAAACTGTCAATTTTCTCGGATGAACATTTTTAATGTCAGTCTAAACACACTTTGTGATACACGTGACAGCCGGCAACGATATTTCCGATATACTGCTCTATTCTATGTACGTGTGATTTTTTTTTTTTTTTCGCGAGGAGAAGTATTTTTAGGGGAAAGTCTATTTAACAAATAATAATAAAAAAGGAAAGGAAAACTGCAAATGATCAGTTTACCTTTAAGTGGACGTAGTTGTGTGTCTTGTCAGCTGTGTCGGACCTGAGCAAGTGGAGCACACCCACGCACGTAACCACACGTAAGAACAGCACGACCACGACCGCGCACTTCAGACCGTCCACCAGCTGCCACTGGCGGCGATCGACTGACTGCCTCTCTCTCTAAACTCTCCTAAACGCAGACACTGACACTGAGGAGAGAGAGAGGAGGGGAGGGGGGGAGAGATCTGACAACGCCGCGCAACAGCGCGTGTGCGGAAACAGGCGAGAGGCGCGGCGCGACGTTTCGTTTCGTTTCGCTATCAATACGACCG
Source organism: Zhengitettix transpicula (assembly GCA_037074705.1). Classification (NCBI taxonomy): domain Eukaryota; kingdom Metazoa; phylum Arthropoda; class Insecta; order Orthoptera; family Tetrigidae; genus Zhengitettix; species Zhengitettix transpicula. The sequence goes on along the minus strand of CM073592.1, from coordinate 20,266,747 downwards.
AAAATATAGGGGGGGGGGGGGAGGGGCAAAAAGATAAAAAAAAAACTTGCTGTGCAACAGTTAGGTTCTGAAGACCATCACAGAGGCGAGTGGTGCACTTTTTGTCCATCCGTCTCTTCGCGCACGCCGGTTAACATCCGGCTATGGTTCTATTTTCGGGAGGAAAAGCATCTGCAGAGGCTGCGAAAACATTCTTTGAGAGAGACCTTGGCCCACAAAGTGGAGGAGGAGTCATAATTACGTACGCAAACAAACATACAAAGACGCGCTATTGTTTTCTTCCACAGACTGTTTGATTTCCACGCTTTTTTTTCTCTCAGCTTCCTTCAAGTATTTTGCCTATTTACTATACTTATCAATGTTCCAAGTACACTGTAAAATATTCAAAAAAAAATGCAGGTAGCTTCTGTCGTTGCAGATAAACTCAATTTTATAATAATTTTTTCTTATAAGGTTATTGATTTCGTAGTTCTTTTTAGTTGGTCTCTAGAGAGGATTTGGGCCGACTCTTTGCGGTTAATCCGTTTCGGTTTTTTAAGAAGCTGAATTTGATTGTGTTACGTACTATAGATATATTAAACAAACAAAAAATCTTAGTTTTGTCAAATAATTTTTTTTAAAAAAAATACGAACAGATATTTGTTTATGATTGGCCGTGAAATAATTGACAGAACTGTCAAATTCTATCGCAGGCAATTTTAAAAAAAAGTGATGCAGGGAAAACCCCTAGAAAAACCTGCATCAGGTACGTCGGGCATTTGGTACTTGTCCCACGCCCTTCCGATGGTGGGAAAGGGGATTGCTATGGTGTCGCAGCTTTTCCCTCGCCGTGCCTTGATTTTCTCTCGCAGGCAGAACCTTTTAGGAGAGATACGAAGGGGAATAGTCGGCCAGCTGCCTCCTAAACTGGTCGAGGCACGGAGAAGGGAATGCTGCGTCCCCACAGCTAACTCGTCTCCCGCTATCGGAAGGGTGTGGGACAAGTACCCAATGCCCGACCTACCCGATGCAGGTTTTCCTAGGGTTTTCCTTGCATTTCTTTAGGCGAATGCCGGGTAGGATCCTTAAACTATAGCCCGGGGGCCCTAGTTAACCCTTGGCTACCTTCCTCCACCCTTCCGCATCCCCCCTTTCAAATCCCTCCCTATGCTATTAAAGGGGAGCTGCCTCCTTGTGGATTACCCTCATGTAGCCTGTTGCCCTAAAAAAAATTATGCAAAACCCGGTTGAACTGCGAGAACAAAATATTTTAAGTTTCTTGTAAAATATTCATGAGGTCGTGTGTGGCAGGAAATTTTGTGTATCCTAAACTTTACAGATATTAAACAATGAGGTTTATCAATTTCTAATATAACGCAATAGTTAACGACAATTTTTTTATTTTTGGCTGAAGAAACCTCTCGCCGCAGCTGTGCCATACTAAGTCTTCAAAGATTATATTGAGCACCAAGTGAAGATTAAATTCTGTCAAACAGAGGAGTACCTGGTGAGATGCACGTCTCATGTATGCGACAGACAGAACAGTGGGGGTTGTGGGGGGGGGGGAACAGGATGAGATTTGTTTCGGCCAACGGGGATGAATATTAATAGAAATGGAAGGTAAAAGTGGGTAGCACTTCACAAAACTGAACCAAGCCAAAATTGCGTCAAGAGATGAAAGGTTAAACTTTCGGTTGCACCTCAAACTCCGTCCAGAGCTTCGTACGAAACGGATATTAAATAATTGCGTGTTTAATCCCTCGCATTTAATTACGCCAAAGTAATAGAAATGTAGCCATAAACGTTGGCGCCGTATCAAGTGTTTGACTAGTTGACAGCTTCACCACGGGAGGTCGACATTCGTTAATTAATCGTCACATAATGCGATATGCAGTTGGAGTTGCATTCCTCTGGAGCTGTGCCACCGTAATATACAGTTGTCTCTTCCTTCAGCTGTATTCTATCTGGATCACATGCATGCAGCATTCTCTCCGTCAACTTAATTACAACATCATACTTCAACAAGCTTGCAGCGTTTCCCTGGCGAAATCTACAAGGCTACGGATTCCGCGCTGCTGCTTCAATATGTTCAACTTCAGAACCTTTTTTCTGAAATATATACAAGTGAGGGGTGTATTAAAATAAACGAATAGGGTTTTTTTTATTTTTTTAAGGTGTAGACAGACTATGGATAGGGTAATCCACATAGTGGCAACTCCCCTCTTATAGCATAGGTAGGAAAGGGAGTGAAAGGGGAGATGCGGAAGGGTAGAGCAAGTAGTAATATATCCTTTCGTTCCTTTAGCGCATCTGTGAAACATTTCCACGTAACTCTATATTCTTTGCCAACATTTTCACTTCTTTCCAGGTCATGCCACACTCCTACGCCTCCTCCGTGATCGTCCTCTTCCAGATACGTTTAAGTCTTCCTACTTTTCGTTCACCTTGTGGAATTCCAGTCTAATGCTTTCCTTCTCAACTGACCCTTCATTCGTCCTCAAGGTATGTCGTATCCATGTCCATTTTCTCATTTTTATCTGTTTCTCTATTTCTCTCCCACCCCGCAGGCTTCCCATAATGCAGAGTTACTTATTATTTCTGGCCATCTTAAACCAATTATTTTTCTTTAACAGGTTTCCAGGTTTCGCATCCAGAGAACAGTACTGATTTGACATTGCTATTAAATATACGAACCTTGGTTTTCTTGGAAATATTTTTGTTCTTCCAGAGGGTGTATAGTAGGACAAACGCTCCATTTGTCTTTTTAATTCGTGTTTTGACGTCTTCTGGGGCTCCTCCACTTGTTGCTTCCTAGATAAGTGAACTCACTCACTGATTCAATTTCCTTCTTATATTTAGAGGAAGGTAACCAAGGGGTTTTTTAGGGCAACAGGCTACATGAGGGTGATCCACATTGGGCAACTCCCCTTTAATAGCATAGGAAGGGATTTGAAAGGGGGGATGCGGAAGGGTAGAGGAAGGTAGCCGAGGGTTACTAGCGCCCACGGACTATATTTTAAGGATCCTACCCGGCATTCGCCTAAAGAAATGCAGGGAAAACCCTAGAAAAACCTGCATCGGGTAGGCGGGCATTGGGTACTTGTCCCACGCCCTTCCAATAGCGGGAGAGGAGTTTGCTGTGGGGACGCAGTATTCCCTTCTCCGTGCCTCGACCAGTTTAGGAGGCAGCTGGCCGACTATTCCAATGGGAATAGCGAACAACTCTTACCGTATGCCCAAGGTCTGTGACCCCGGAACATACACCTCTCAAAACAGGCCGAAGTGCCTAGGCTTGTGGGAACCTTAGTTCAAAAACGGAGAGGAAAAGGCATCCCCAAAGCTAGCCTCTGCCAGAGCTCTCTGAGAAGGTTCATCTGCGAGAGAATTCTCTAGCAAGCTTCCTTGACTGAAAGGTTTAGTAATGACACGTGGAAAAGTAGTTGTCTGTTCCCATTGGAAGTCGGCCAGCTGTCTCCTAAACTGGTCGAGGCACGCAGAATCCTCTCCCGCAATCGGAAGGGTGTGGGACAGACCTACCTGATGCAGGTTTTTCTAGGGTTTGTCCTGCATTACTTTTACGCGAATGCCGAGTAGGATCCTTAAAATATAGCCCGGGGGCCCTAGTTAACCCTTGGCTACCTTCCTCTACCCTTCCGCATCCCACCATTCAAATCCCTTCCTTTGCTCTTAAAGGGGAGTTGCCACCATGTGGATTACCCTCATGTAGCCTGTTCCGGAAAAAAAAATATTTTATGTTATTTTCAACAATATTTGTTAAAAGTCTCGTTTTGTTCTTGTAAATTGTATTTTATTCTTTTATCCACGTATTCTTCAAAGTTCTTCACGATGATGAGCATCTGTACTATTTATTAAAATAATTCATGCATGTATTTTATTAAGCACCTTGGCCTCTGCTTTTCCAAGGTATATTTACAGATATATTCTTGGAACCAGCGAACCTTATTGACTTTTGCTGTTCTAACCAAATTATTTAAGCAGCAGTTGGGTTTTATCTCTCGTGTGACAGTCACTGCACGTCCTGTCTACTGCGGATGCAATCTCCCCTTCCGATATGAAGCTGCACAGACGATATATGGAACCAGCGTCAGATGGTGAGGACGAGGGAACGCTCAGGCCTGTGCGGACTTAATTAAACTCGTAAAGAAACAGATGCACTGATTCGTCGTCGTAGTCTGGAAGAGCAACGCTCCTCCAACTTACGAACTGCCCTAATTACATTTCGGGGGCCAAGAGTTGCCTCGACTACTTTGGGAAGCTCAACTAGCTCTCTAAAGTAGACGCATTGGGAGCTTTTCAACTTTAATTGCACTTTATTGAAGTGTAATTTCCTTGGTCTCCGTCTCTCTCTCTCATCCACCCCCTCCGTCTCTTCCTGACTCTTCCGTCTCCTCCATCTTCCTTCGGTCGCCGTCCTCCTATATCTATTCTCTCACCCCAAATCTATTTATCCGTCTCTCACTAACTCACTGTGAAGTAATAACTTAAAGTGCCATCTACTGACCAAAGTTACATCATCCACATCCGCTGTACAGCTGGGTCTCTCACTCTAACTTTACTCTACCGGATCCCATCACTGTAAAATCGTCTCCCCCTATTTATTTCCTTTCTTCCTCTACACGCCACATGTCTCATTTCTTATGAAACGGTTGGCGTATACAGATGAGGCAATATAAATTATCCATCTCACGGTTATTAACAAAACTAAAGTCTGCACCGCGAAAATGTAATACCAAGGTCACCGCCACTTGCGGCTACGTTGCCAAATATTGCTTCCAAAAACCAAAACGCACGGCATTTGTGCATTAAATTGGGATTAGGCCTGCGAGGGCAATTCTCTCGCAGGCAATACCTGCGAGGGATGTTCTCTCACAGGCAAAACCTTTTAGGAGAGATACGAAGGGGCTACCTTTGGGTATGCTTTTTCCGTTTTTGAACTAAGGTTCCCACAAGCCGAGGCACCTCGGCCTGTTTTGAGAGGTGTATGTTCCGCGATCACAGACCTTGGGTATACGGTAAGAGTTGTCCGCTATTCTAATTGGAATAGTCTGCCAGCTGCCTTCTAAACTGGTCGAGGCACGGATAAGGGAATGCTGCGACCCCACAGCAAACTCCTCTCCCGCTATCGGAAGGGCGTGGGACAAGTACCAAATGCCCGACCTACCTGATACAGGTTTTCCTAGGGTTTTCCCTGCATTACTTTTAGGCGAATGCCGGGTAGGATCATTAAACTATAGCCCGGGGGCCCTAGTAACCCTTGGCTACCTTCCTCCACCCTTCCGCATCCCCCATTTCAAATCTCTTCCAATGCTATTAAAGGGGAGTTGCCCAAAGTGGATTACCCTCATGTAGCCTGTTACCCTAAAAAAAAAGCATTTATGCATTAACGGGTTATTGAGCAGGTGCACAACCTGTCAACACCGCTGGACGGATGTTTTTTTCTTTATCTTGATATTATTAAATTTTCGTAGCAGTTCTTAATGGAGATGTTGCAGAGAGATATTGGACAATATGTCGTAGGCCAGTGTAATTAATTATATGGCGTTTATTTTGAATTTTTTTAGGGTAATCCACATGGTGGAAACTCCTCTTTAATAGCATAGAAAGGGATTTGAAAGGAGGGATGCGGAAGGGTAGATGAAGGTAGCCAAGGGCTAACTAGGGCCCCGGGCTATAGTTTAAGGATCCTACCCGGGAATTCGCCTCAAAGTGATGCAGGGAAAGCCCTAGAATAACCTGCATCAGGTAGGTCGGGCATTTGATACTTTTTCCACGCCCTTCCGATGCCACCATCGGATTGGGTTTGCTGTGGGGTCGCAGCTTTCCCCTCGCCGTGCCTTGACCGGTTTAGGAGGCAGCTGGCCGACTGTTCCAATGGGAACAGCGAACAACTCTTACCGGCTGTGAGCAGGAATAGGAGTGTAGTATATCGCTTCTTATGTTTCACTTATAAGTTAGGTAAGTAAGAAATAAATATTAAACAAAAGTGCCGAACCGGAGTAAAACATCACTGAAGACTGTGAACCACGAGATAACGTTTTTCCTTCACTTAAACTTAATAAATTAAAAGGCTATTTAGGTCGAATTGACAAGCTACTCCAGAAAAAATGGTTAGGGTTAAAAATAGAGAATTAAAAATTTATTATGGTATCACGGGTCTTATTGAAAAAAAAATCGACCGTTTATTTGGAAATAGAAATTCTGTCATGATATTTTTAAACGGATTGAGAGAGAAAATAGAGCAATATACGAAACTCAGAAAATGTATTATTCACATGATGAAAATGGTTTCTAAAAAGAAATAAATGTACTAAATTAATTTTGTGAGGCTGTTCAGTTGAAAATCCAGGAAGACATAAACCATTTGTATTGAGAGGGCTTCAGGGTTCACAGAGCGAATTTCGAATGCCCATTACGTGTCCGGAAGATCGCATTTCTTTCGCATTATATCAGCAGCGGATTTGTTAATAGCCACAAACGAGCCAGACAGGCGGAATAATCACACATAGTACTAGGATGAAATGAAAGTAATTTATTATGCGAGCGCGACATCTCACGAGAGATTTATAATTGCCGCAGTAAATTACAGGTACAATTTTTTTTTTAGCCTTGACATTTGGTTTGATGGATGGAAATATTGTGGTCACTCGTCATCGGGAAGAGGAAATTAAATCGCATTATGGGGGCTTTTGTTGTGCGAAACTATCATCCATATTCCACGGGGTAATAAAATGTGAAAAAAGTTGAGACAGCTTTAATTTGATTTACAGGAAGAACCATTCCTCTGAAATATCTAAGATGAAGGACAATGGTATCCGTTTACTTACTCCACGTATATTATTACATCCATAACAATTAGTAGATAACTCCAGAGATTCTTATAAATAAATCCAAACAGTTAAAATCTCATTGCGAATAAGAACAGTTAATTTTTAGAATATGTTTTTCAAATTATGCGTTGTTTCATAACTTAATTTCTAGCATTGCAATTAATTTCCGTGTATAAAATACGCCCAAAAAAATTTCCAATAAACTTCATGTTTAGTATTAAATTCCTATTTTATAATCATAGAATATTTATCGGTTTAACAGTACTAATTTTATCCTTGATTCTGTTCTTCATGATTCATTATCATTTTTTTAATTTAAACATTCATTACCTGTTGTATTGTGTGTTTGAAATAATTCTCGTCTACGTCGTAAGTACTACTACTCTACTACACCTCGGCGTTACAGTCCATGCAGGACCTTGGCCTCTCATAGCCCAATCCTCTGCTCGTTTCCTCCATCGTCTAACACCCATCGTCCTCCACAACGTCTAACCATCGTTTTCGTGGTCTTCCCTTCACCCCTTCTGCAACCCTGATTTCCTTTGTAGATCTTCTTGACAACCCTGTCTTCTGACATTCGCTCTACACGGCCCCCAACTATCTCAGTCTACTGTTCCACCTTTATTTCCAATCACAATGTCTGCATACCCATACTGTTCCTCCAGTTCCCTATTTCTTCGTATTCTCCATTTCCCTGCTTCGTTTACCGCTCCAAAAATCCTTCTTAATATTTTACCTTTCCCTCATCTTTTAAAACACTCTTCTTCTTCCAATCACAATGTCTGCATACCCATACTGTTCCTCCAGTTCCCTATTTCTTCGTATTCTCCATTTCCCTGCTTCGTTTACCGCTCCAAAAATCCTTCTTAATATTTTACCTTTCCCTCATCTTTTAAAACACTCTTCTTCTTCCAATCACAATGTCTGCATACCCATACTGTTCCTCCAGTTCCCTATTTCTTCGTATTCTCCATTTCCCTGCTTCGTTTACCGCTCCAAAAATCCTTCTTAATATTTTACCTTTCCCTCATCTTTTCAAACACTCTTCTTCTTCCAAACACAATGTCTGCATACCCATACTGTTCCTCCAGTTCCCTATTTCTTCGTATTCTCCATTTCCCTGCTTCGTTTCCCGCACCAAAAATCCTTATTATTATTTTACCTTTCCCTCATCTTTTCAAACACTCTTCTTCTTCCAAACACAATGTCTGCATACCCATACTGTTCCTCCAGTTCCCTATTTCTTCGTATTCCCCATTTCCCTGCTTCGTTTACCGCTCCAAAAATCCTTCTTAATATTTTACCTTTCCCTCATCTTTTCAAACACTCTTCTTCTTCCAAACACAATGTCTGCATACCCATACTGTTCCTCCAGTTCCCTGTTTCTTCGTATTCTCCATTTCCCTGCTTCGTTTACCGCTCCAAAAATCCTTCTTAATATTTTACCTTTCCCTCATCTTTTCAAACACTCTTCTTCTTCCAATCACAATGTCTGCATACCCATACTGTTCCTCCAGTTCCCTATTTCTTCGTATTCTCCATTTCCCTGCTTCGTTTACCGCTCCAAAAATACTTCTTAATATTTTACCTTTCCCTCATCTTTTCAAACACTCTTCTTCTGCCGCGGTCATTGTCCATGTTTCCGAGCCATGCATGAACACTGCTCTATAAACAGTCACTTTTAGTTTCCTGTTCAGACTACAACGTGACTTGTACGAATAATATTTAAATATACACGATTTTGTCGAACTTCTAATTAACATATTATTTTTCAGTCAATATTCTTTTCCAATCATAACTCGTTTTGTTTCAGAATTCGTCGTGAATTTCACCTTATATCCCTCCGAAAATAAAAAATCATTAGTTAACAGTCAAGTTTTATTTAAAATTCAATATACAGAACAGACTCCTAAATAAAAAATTAGCACAATCAGGGATAAAAATAAAATGAGAGGAAAACAATAGAAGAGAAAAATAAATCCAGAAAAAAACTAATACGAAGAAAAAATAAACAACTGTTTTTTAATTTCAACTATAGCAACAAACGAATACTGGGAGAATAAACTGTTTAAAATGAAATTTAGAGCCAATAAACAGTTAACTGGGGTTAGAAAAAAAAATTATTACCGATATAAAACCAAAAGGAACCGCGTTCAGTAACGTTCCCCGACTCCATTACGAGGCTGACATAAATGTTAAATTTAGAACCTTGCAGTATCCCTCATTAACGCAGCCTTCGAGAAAGTTTTGTGGATTGAAACGACCGAGTCTCTTAAAGGAGATGTTTTTTTTAAGGGGAAAGGAACACGATAAACGGTTGGATAAATTAAAGTCAGCGTTCGATTACCCGCCCGAAAAAAAGTTAAAATAACTACGAAACACTTTGAACATATTACTTAAAAAAAAATTTTTACAGTTTACGAATTTCCTCTCAAGCTTGAACTGATATTCGTGATTTATAAAAGAGTGTGGTTTGTAATATCTATGCAAAGTCAGAAAAATAGTCGAATCCGTCCATTACTCTGAGTCCATCTTGGAATACGAAACAATGTTGAATCTGCACCTTCGATTACAACTGTGAACTTTTTCCCCAATCATATTATTTGGAAGTAGTTTTATTTAAATAAAAACAAAATAAAGGAATATCTGCCAGAAAAATTTAATTTTTCAATTTAACATTATTAATTTTATATTAATAAAACAATCGATGACTTAATACAGACCCTTTTTATTTTTTATTTATATTATATTATCTTATATCCAGTTTTCAGGTCAAACCCTCATACAGTCTTGCTACAATCTTGTCAGCGTTAAGTGAATTTTGTGCCTCGGACCTCGTTTTTCCAAAACTGTGTGAATTTAATATCTGGTTAAACGTTTAGTTTATTATTTTAATTTGGTACGTTTCTTGTGTACTTTAGTTTGCCTTTGTTTACTTTATACAATTATACTATAAATCTAATAATTTGTTAATACCGCCTCTGTAGGAAAATACCTGAAGAAGACACAAAAAGGTATCGGAACGTCGTCATAATATAAAATAAAAAGTGTCTTATACGGTCATCAATTGTTTTATTAATTCAAAACAGACGCTAAATTAAAACTTTTAATTATGAATTTTAAAATCTCCATCCAAATTATCCAAGATAAACTACAAATGGTGGTTTATAAGTTACACACCAACGGAGTAAAATATATAACCTGAAAATTTCAATAAGTAAAACAAAAAACCACGGCGTTCTTAGCAAACGATCGAATAAGAACAAAAATTGTCATAGAAGGGAAAACACTCGAACATTTCCAATATTTAGGATGTGAAATAACATTTGAAGAGGATAAAAATATACAATTTTCAGAGGATATGTGTGGACAATAATAAGAACAATAAAATGTTAAAGCAGAAAGGAAACACAAATTAAATTTTATAAGGTGATGGGTCAGTATGCTGGGTAACAAAACATAAATAGAGGCAGCTGAAACTTAATTTCTTAGAGCAGTGAAGGAGTGTACAAGGATGGATAAAAATAAGGAGTACTTCCACAAGTGTTGAGGCGATCACAGATAAGTTAACAGGGTATAAAGAAAGGTGGAGAGAGAGAGAGCATGTGTTGGGAATGCCTGGAGACAAATTGGGAATATAAACCATTAGGCAAAAGGAGTGTTGGAAGACCAAGGTTGAGATGGTGAGGTGAAGCCTAATCCTGGAAAGCAGAAGAAGAACAAGAAAATCTCCATCCAATAACTCCCAGAAGAATTCCAAACATATAATCAGATAATGAATAGAGACTAAGCTGTCTGAAATATCATTACAGAATACAGTTTTGATATTTCACTTCGAATAACTTCATAAATGTTGTTCAAAGTTACATTACAAAAATTTTGTACTCGACAATCGTATGACTGACTGGATTAAACTCGTCATCTCCAAAAAAATTTCCCCCAAAATTGAACAGGACTCCTCTCTTAGGAAATATAAAAACAAAATGAGCTTATCTAACGAATGCCCGTCGAGCTCAGCGAAGCTTATTTTTTAAGAATATAGAAGACTCAAGGCGTCTAAACAGCTCTTTATCGTGCTTAAGGCTCAACTGCTCTAATCATTCTTTATTACCTTGTCTCAAACACGCGTAGCCGGGAATTATCAATCTAAAACGATCGACGATGACAACAAGATTACTCTGTTCGTAGCCATTACCTACACTATTACTTGAGTAAATGCAGTTCGTAAGAAATAACACTAAAAGAAAGGAGGAGAGTTGGTAATCGAACATCATAAATTATTTCGTTAGAACCATTTTATATATTAAAAAAAAAATTAAACACTGAAGTCTAATATAGATGAACCTTGCTGAAAGTGGGCAAATATTTGTTTCCAAAGACTTTATGAAGACAGCCCATTTAGAGACTCCTTGGGGCAATGCAGACCAACGTTACATGACTCACGAGAACACTGATCGGTGAAGAAAATTAGAACGAATTATTTTTTAGACATTTTGCCAGATGTTACTCGGTGAAAAGATGCAATCAGAAACGGTAAAAACAATGGAGACCCTGCTTCGAAACATGGCAACACATTATTACATCTCATTTGGCTGCTAGTAAAAATATTGCATATAAATACTCTGATAATTATGGCAAATAATTTATTATTACACGGATAATATAACAGGCAACTGAATTTGTGTATGTGCACGAAAATATCTGAAAAAATATTCAGTTTAAACTGAAACAAAACTCGACGTCAATAAAAAAATTATTAAAATTGTTTTTGCTGTTGGAAGTTTCACAGAGGACTAATGACAAGAGGATACGAGAATGCAACAAGCGCCATATTGGCTTATGAACGCAAAAGTTTTTTAATTTTCCATATTGCTGAAATTTTTCTTTCTGATCTCGAACATATACTTCTGAAAAATTATTTGGACAAATAAAAATACCGTGACATTGGTAGATTTAGTGATGATAACGTTGTAACTAACACGATAATAAATTGTTGAATATTTTTCGTCCGCTGTAAAAACTATTAAAAATGAAGAAAATTTTTAAATAGTCATTTAATCTATTAAAAGACAGTATTTCATAATATTATATATCGAAAATGTGTCACAAATTTTAGATATAAAAATTAATAAATATCATTTTTAATGTGAAATCTAGCACTGTTTCTTTTAAAAATATCTGAACTTATCTATTATAAAATTAATTTATTATTATAAATAAGTTTGTTTTCCTTAATTTACAATGTACAATTCAAAATGTATAAATAAACGTTGTAAATCTCACTAAATTCAGGATTATTGGCGGAAATGTAGAGTGATATCTTTAAGAATATTTCATTTAATAAATATACATAAAAATAAATAAAGACATATTATTAAGAATAATTTATTTAATAAATATACATAAAAATAAATATAGTGAGACATCTTTAAGAATATTTTATTTAGTAAATATACAGAAAAATAAATATAGTGAGACATCTTTAAGAATATTTTATTTAGTAAATATACATAAAAATAAATAAGAATATTTTATTTAATAAAGGTACATAAAAAACTTTAATTTGTCAGAAAAAAAATTGTCTTAATTAATCAGAACAAAAAATTATTACTATAAGACGTCCATTAAACTAAATTTGGATTAAATATTATTATTAGAACACGATATCCAATAAATTTATATTTGATCTTGTAATGTTATTGTATACCTATCACATACCTATGCATACATTCAAAACTTTATATTACCCGAAGAAATTCCAAAATTGTGGACTGAACGTCGTATGGAAATGATTTTTGGTCTAGGTTAATTAATACACTTTTTTCTGACAAAAGTGACTGCCTTTATATTTATTCATTAAATGATAATTGTCAGATTTATTAAATATTTAACTTGTTATTTACAAATTTATTTATTTCCGTGTATTTCCTTTATTCGTATGAGAGGAAAGATTATTTTCCAAAAAGCTTTAAGGGAAAGTTGCATTCGAAATCTCAATTTCATCTCTAATTATTTTTTGGAACGTCTTAGATCGTAGAAGACTATTTCAATGGGGAAATCATTTCAATTGTCATATAACACGCTATTATCGAGAAACGTTTCGTAACTTGTATTTGTGAGCGTAATCGAGTTCAGAAAGAATTGTATTAAATTTTTCAACATCCTCCTGCGTGGACTTATGTCGTGAAATGACAAAAGCGAAAGATTCTGGCGCAATAACGGTTCCATTGTGAACCGCCCATTACTATTAGAAGAAAACCCCCGTGGAGGTCGAATGACATAATCCCATTGTGGTAACATTGGCGGGGCTCAAGTATCGCATTTAGTCGAGAAAATTACCCTTCTCTTACACATTAGCCACGGTTCCTTTTACGACACTGAAGCTCTCACACGCACGCGGCCATTGGAGACACTGGGACGAGGACAACACAACGTTAAATGGTTATTTAAGGCACCCTTTGGAACAGCATCGGCTTTACTCAATCACTTCCACGAAAAGTGACGCAGATGGTGTTCTAAAGCTGGTGAAGAGAGGGGAACAGTTCGTTCCGAGAAAAATATTGCAATTAATAACGGGTATCGAGGACAGGCGAGCATTAGCCCGCGAGGCGAAATCAAAGGCGTAGGGATAGGGAGAAAGGCGATGAAAGGCGACAATTGAAACTGTAATCTGATTGTGACGAAGCAACAATGAATGACCCGGAGAGATTGCCAATCTGAACGTGATGACGCACGGGGTGTGACATTATCCTTCCCTGCCATTAATATTCCACCGTGTGCTGCAATTTCCCCCGAAAAATTAATCCTTGCTTGATGGAATTTTTTTTCAAACTTTAACTGCAAATATTTATCCGTCTAGATAAGGATAAATTAATTAAGTCTCCCCAATACGATACAATCACGATACAAAAGGGTTAAAACCTCAGTCAAAATTTTAGTAATTCTGCATTCACCCGTTTGTGGAAGCGAACAGACCGTATCTATTCAACTTATGTTCAGGATTTAACAGGTATATACAGGTGAAATGTCGTTACCGTCCACTTCATACGTTCCTCAGGGACATGTAAGTAATTGTTCCTCTAACGTATTGGTTATAAAAATGATAAAATATTCGACACAACACTGTTTCCAGAGTGTTTTATTTAAAGAAAACCTAAATTACATCACTTCCATAAATCCAGAGCAGTTACTTTTACTTAATGATATTGAAAAATAAAATTTAGGGAACACTGTATAAAATATTCAGGCGAAACCCATGGCTTATATCCTGTCGCCAATTACCTTCTAAATACTGTCCGACAAATTGGATGTGTACCAGCTCTCTCGCACATCAATAACGGTAAACTGTGGACCTTATATGAAAAGTTTTCGGGTCAATTTTGAGAGGAAGAGTATTCCCACTGCTCCAATTCGAACAGTCGGTCAGCTGCCACCTAAACTGGTCGATTCATGGAGAGGGAACGATGCCCGGCTTACCACACATGCAGGTTTTCTAGGTGAATGCCGGTTAGGATTAACCCTTGGAAACCTTGCTCTCCCTTCCGCAAGCCCCCTTTCTATTCCTTTACCATGCTATTAAATGGGAGTTGCCACAACATGGATAACACTCACGTCACTCTATAAATAGAATACATTTAAATAACAGCATCAGCATAAAGATTTTCTTTAAGCACTAACCATAATTTTTACCTTACAAATCCTAAACTTTATGTTTATCGACTAGTGTGTATCAAATGCTGTCTTCTACATTCTTATAGTCTGTATATTCAGTATATAAAATAAATATAAATCTTGTCCATAAAAATTAACAATTATGGAAGATTAAATGTTTTGAGAACACATGACTTCGGGAAAAAATTTATAAAAAAAATAATTCTGCTAAAAAGAGTATTTTAGTTACCATAATACTTACGTTTTCGTGTATGTCTTTAAACATATCGTCATATATGATTTGGAATATGATATAATACAAAGTAGGATTATAATATCAGCAAGAGTATTACTATTATATTAAATCTGTAGTATATTTTACTTCCAGGTTACAAGCCACGGCAATAAGTAATGTTCCGTCATGTGCACGGTTTTACATATTTTATCGGTCTTAGTTCAAATTAAAAAATTCAACGTAAATTAGCATTATATATATCAAATATATATATTTATATATATAAAAAATTCATACGCAAGTGTAGCAACGACACACCAAGTTAAAAGCTTCGTGAATGTCCCACAAATATGTGCAAACGCCTGAAAGTTATGCAGTCACATTGGTAGAAGTGTTGCGTGGGTAGCCTAACCACATCTCTTAGAGTCACAACGAAGCTGTATTTTCAACTTTGCTTAAAAAAAGAGCCATTGCTGCTTCACTCCTAGAATATTTATAATTCCTAGTTTCGTATTTTATTTGCAGAAATTGTCACGTTCACTTTACTCGTTATCCACGTTATTTCTAACGTGGTTCTTTCCGTATTGTGTCATTTTAAGAAACCGGTCGGAATAGATTTCCCATTCTTCTCTGTTAACATAATGGAGTTTGGTGTAGATGTTATATAAATCGTAACGCAATTTCCTTCGACAATTTATTCACGAACGGAAGCCATTTCTTTAGAATGAGGTTGTCTCGAGAACCGCAAATTCACTTTGACACACTCCCCTTTATTCGATTTGGATTAAGGGTTTACGAAGATCTGTATTGGTTCGCTACAGTGACGGTCGTCAAAAGAAACGTACATTTTGTCGCGGGATGAAGAAAGATGGCGACAGAGAAAATCCTTTCTGTGGTAAGGTAAGAAGCTTGCCTTGGTTCGAAATTTATATATTCAAAGTAATATCGAATTATTTGCTTTTCTTCTGCTTTATTCAATTGGAAAATTTTCTTTTGAATTCTACTGGCACAAATATTTTGGAAACAAGTTATGAAATTAACCTGGTGAAGCTGATGATTAAATTAATTTAATAATAATTATACAGCTCTATGGCAAACATGTCAGTCATAAACGGCCTGAAGAAGGTACAGAATATGTAGAAAAGCCTTGTTGTTAATTAAAATTTTAATATTAATAAAAAAATTAATTATAAATTTTTTTAATTGTCATTAAATATATCTGATTGAACAAATATCCAATTTTTGAACAAAAATTAATTACATATGTTGGAAATTTAATCATTTAAATTAGCAAAGTTACTTTCCAAATTGCAGTATTAAGGAGAAAATAATTTACTTATTATTATTTACATTCAACATTTTTTTACTTTCAGTCTAAAGCATAATATTATTTGTGGAATGCCACATAAATAGTTTTAAAGTATTTTAAATTCACATAGAGCATTATTTGAAAGATTATCAGGATTATTATGGATAATATTTTATTCTACGTCTGTTTTCAACAATAAGAAATATTTAACGACCATTAACAGACCATTAAAATTTTTATAACTCGAAAAAAATCTTTAATTAACAACACAACAACGTTTATTTTAACTCTGTTAAGGCTGCCTGCCTAAAAGAAAATTAAATATCATTTCTCTGATTCATATTTATCGTAAAACTATTTAATAAACTAACTGTAAACGGAAAAAGGTCCGGATTTACGTGTCCGAGCTGACAAACCAGGAGTAGAAGTAAGTTGTAGGAGAAATTTAGAACATTGATTTAAAAATACAAATGAAGAATTCGGTTTAGATAAAGAACAATGTGTCACAGATAGTCAACCCTCTCGATCTCCTACGGTTTTTTTTATAAAGCGGTGTTTAACATTTAGCAAGAGAACACTTCCCAATATGTTAATTTATAAAATTATGGAGAATAAACTCCAAGTACTTCAAAAGGTTTTGAGCAGAAACTCTTTAGGATTAAATAGGCGTAACGTTTCATGAAAACGTTTGCTGGAAACTGTTGATTTTTCCGATCAAAGGATTTAAGAATGTGTTACCTAAAACCTTCCCAACTGAACAATAAACATGAGTAGTTTTCTCACATCGCTTTGTTTCTATAATCCTTTCTTCCTAACAATAGAAGTATTTTTTTATTTTATTAAATCCAGCAACAAGAAAAGAAGCGTTTCTGCAAAATGACTTAATTAATATTAAGGTTTGACTGACAAATACAGTTTCACGTAAATTCAGAATTAACATTCACATAATATATTTATTTTAACTCTTGTTCATTCGAGCATATTCAGGCCATATTCATCAGGATTTCTTACTTAATTGTTTATGAAGTATTTTTTGTGGCTATTTAGTTTCTCAATGTACGTGAATATATATTATACAGTCATTCCATAATATTAATTCAACAAGTGATGATCCGAAATGGCCACAAAAAATTTTCAATACATGTAAAAAAATCTTCCTTAAATAAATATGGAACTTTCCACAAACCAGTCTCTGGTCTGATGACTAAAAAGGAATTATGATGTTACTTCAACCACGAAATTTTCTTAAAATCCCATGCATTAGTCGGACAAATTATTTTTTTCAACAAAACTGCACGTTTAAACCTTCCCACGACTTTACCTGGAAAACCGCCAACCAACAACATTCCACGGAAAATTCCGTCTGGTGTAGGAGGATTGGTATTCAGAGGCAGACATGAAAATTGCACGCTATATACAAAGTTTAAAAATTAATTTATAATATTCATCACTGTAATAATCCTATAAAATTATTTATAATTAAAAAATACTGACAGAGATGCTGAATAAATCTTATCTAATTTGTGACTCACCATTCTATTCTTATTCTCGGCCTTGCTCTCTTCTTCATCATCAGAATAATCAATATATTTGGCAGGTGGTTCATTTCTAAATTTCCAAGATACATCACGTCCTTTCTTCCTGTAGAAAAGGAATGAATTCCATAAAATAAATGAAATAATATTTACTCACATTATGACATGTGTGCATATACTTCGTATAAGCATTTTTAATAAGTATTTTCATCGCATTAAAATGTGTTTCACATTTATTTCATACACATCATACCTTATTTGTTTTCTTTAAAATAAAACTGACTGAATTTTCTTGCAAAGTACTTCTTCCTTGTTCCACAAAACCATCTCAAGTGTTGAAATTCATATTCGGCGAGACCTCATAAAGTTGTTCAGAGAAATGAAAATTCTCTGTATAAATAATTTCTTGATTGCATCTTCTGACGACGTTGTCTGGAAAACTGCCAGCATTGGACTGCAACAAAAAAACCGTTATAAATGGGTGCTGGTTCATGAGGTAGGGTACATACACAAAAGACTGAGATTTAATGTCTGCCGGTTACCAAAATACGTATCTATTTTTTGTCTGCATTTATATATCTGTTATTTTCTGACTATGAAAAAGTTCTTTGCCTAAATAGAAAGAAGCTTTTATGTCACGTGGAAGGGTTTTGTAACTTTTTGTTATCATTATTATCTCAGTTCTTTGACTTTTAAAGGTGTAGACAGTATATTTATAGAGTAATCCACACAGTAGCAACTCCCCTCTTATAGCATAGGAAAATGAGTGAAAGGGGGGATGCGGAAGGGTAGAGTAAGGTAGCCAAGGGTTAACTATTGCCCCCGGGCTATGGTTTACGGATTCTACCCGGCAATTCGCCTAAAAGTGATGCAGGGAAAACCCTAGAAAACCTGCATAAGGTAGGTCGGGTATTTGGTACTTGTCCCACGCCCTTCCGATTGCTGTGGGGACGCAGCATTCCCTTCTCCGTGACTCGACCAGTTTAGGAGGCAGCTGGCCGACTAGTCAATTCCGATTCCATCGCATACATTTTTCTTCGTCATTGTGCCTGCGAGTCCTCATAATTGTGGAAAATTTAATTCTGAGTAGTTTCAATATAGAGGAAAGTAATTGTTTGACATATACATTTTTCATTTCATTATCAGATATCGGTATTTGAGGCTGTTAGGCCACGTTTGCTTTCGACGTTTCTGCCAACGTTTCGCTCGTAGTCTCCACGCATTATCAAGGCCGGGCCAGGTCTTGCTCGCCAGTGCCCATATATAGGCATCTGGCGTTCAATGTCACCTGGTTTCACCCGCCGCTTACTTGGCGAGCAAGTCCTGGCCCAGCCTTGATAATGCGTGGAGACTACGAGCGAAACGTTGGCAGTAACGTGGCTGATAATGAAGTTACATGGGCCACGAAAACGATCTCACATTTTTCATTATTTTATATGGGCCTGTTTAAATAACATCTTGAATAGCAAGTCATTTTGTATTTTACATAGACACATATATATCTGACTTTATTCGATTATAAAACCACCCAAATTCGTCAGAAGTATATTTTTAATTAAATAAAATATTGGAACATATTAATAAAATGACATAGCACGACGTATCGGTCCTTTTTAATTGGAATCTCTGCAGGCGTAACTATAAAATTAATATAATTTACTCCTTGAGACAACAAAATTTTAATCGGAAATAAATAAATAATATTCAGATTTGTAAATTAATTTTATCTTTGCGCCCTGAAGAGATTCTAATAATAAAGGACAGATATTTCGTTGTAATTTTTATTAGTATGTTGTAATATTTAATTTAATTAAAATATTTTTCTGACGAATTTGGCTTTTTCTTAATTTCATATACCTTAGCGCCTTTTTCCGGAAACGTCACAGTGACGACTGTAACTGGTCTGTGTGACGTGTTCAACGTGTGTGTGCGCGTATGTGTGGAAGGGACGTTATGTGAAACAATTGGACCTCGTTACGACAGCGTAGTGATCGAGGAGAAAAGGACTACAGCAAGAGAGTTGATTAACTGCTAATGAAGTATTCACCAACAACGGTGGCAGAGCGTTAACAATTTTCGGGGTAGTAATACTTTCATTCAGTATTTGTGTAACATAAACCTTGTTTCAATTCAATGTTTGCCAACACGTTTAAAGCCTACGACAGTGACGAAGCGTTAAAACAACACAATGAAGGATAGTAAATGTGAACCTACGACAGGGGAGCGACATTATTCTGCCGCAAGCTGCACAAACACTCATCAATATTATTTACAAAATTAAAACCAACGTGTTACACAAAGGCTGAAAATGAAATTAAAGGACAGCATAGGGTTCTGTACGGCTACACTGAAGTCATTAATATCTGGCGTGTGACTGGACGAATAATTCTGTGTTCTGGTTGTTGCTTTGGACAACTGAAGCGAACCAATATTAACTGAAAGCCTCAATTAACTAATATTCATCCGTACATAGACGTTAGTATATGCGCTGTGAAATAACTTGTAGTGAATAACAACCTTAAGGGCCGCGGGCCTGAGGAGGCCTGAGTATGAATACATTAAACGCGCACGTGTTTCTGCCTGAGAAGGCCAAAAGAAATCGCGGGTTCGCGTCCCTTTTTTTTGCATCATTTGGGGGGACGGAGTTCGAATAAATACTCCGAACCCGTGAGGCAAAGGGGCAGACGGACAGACGCTGGGAGACGGGGACGCAGGCAGACGGGCAGACGGGGACGGAGACGCAGGGAAAAGCAGGGAGACGGAGAGACAGAGAGACGCAAGAGAGACGCAAGAAGAGACGCAGGGAGACGGAGACGCAGAGGTTTTGAGGGACGTCCATCGCGGGGAGGCCGAAGAAGGAGATCGTGTGCTGACGCCACAAGTAAAGTAAGCATCACAATATATGTAAAGTACATTCTTTTACACAGTGCGGAAATAGACTCTGTTCTTGAATAGCCACTGAACCGCCCACATTATCCTGTTGAGAAGGAGAACTTTTTAATCAAGCCGGAGCTAATTTTAATTTTATGCAGACCAATGTATATCATCTGCTGGCGCCCAACAATATTTTTTAATGTATTTTTGTAGTTTCAATGTAATAAAGTTTATTTTTTTTAATATTAAGTAATAAAAAGGCAAATCATTACAAACTATCAAAGCATTCGAATAAATACGTAAGAAGAAACCTTAATCATGTGGAAGTTCAATAATTTCAGCCAGTTTAATTTTTACCGTAAATTAATCTTAAAATTATTCCACTTCTTAGAGATCACGAGTTGATTTACTGTAGCCAATCAAACGACATTAAATGAAATGGTAACAAAAAAAAGTTGACAGAGAAACACAATCGCAGACAAACAAATTGTATAGAGGAATAAATGCAAATTGAACGATATCAAAATAACTGACATACTGAGTAATTTTCGTCATCATAGTGAAGTAAATTATAAATCATAGAGGAGAGGTAAATATCCATGGCTTTTGGATAATGAATAAGACGGAGAAGAAAACATTCACGATTACAGTTACGATGAGAAGTGAAATTAAATTAAAGAATTTAGTGGATAAAAAACCAACTGTTTAGGCGTATAAGACAATTATCACATACTTAAAATCTGAAACGGTTAATAAATACTTATCAATTTTATTTCTTAATCCTACATTAAGACATGTCAAATTTTGAGCTACATATAAAAAGCTTACTGGAATTTAAATATACGAACCACTCAAGACAGTGTCCCAAATTTTATCTTCTTCATTTTTTTTGTAGACTTTCTCGCCGTGTCTTTCATGTCTATTCCCTGGAATTCCGACTTCAATTTCCACTGTAGACATAAATATTAATAAATATTAAAATGGTTTTCATTAAGTTTGCATCTTACACTATAAACAAACTTTATTAAACAGAAAAATATATACGGATCCTGTTTACCCGACGTTCCTTTCGACATGATAACATTCGTTGCAATATTGTCACGGCAAATATTTGTCAACCGGAAACGTTCGTTTTACGTACCTTCAAATTTCTCCTCATCTTGGAATAAACTCAGTTGTATATAAATATCAGATAACTACATACGTACTTTGAAATAATTACTTTATCTCCACTATTTCGACATGTGGGGATTTTATTAGACTTAGAAAAAGTGCGCCAAGAGAAATAATACAAATGCTGATATTAGAAAATAAAATTATTTTCTTGTTAGAGAAACTCTTAAAAAGGAAAAATCTATAGTATCGAAGGAGAAACTAAAAAAACTATTCTTGACACAATTGAGCATTATAATTGGTTTATGAACTCTGGAATTTTACCTATATGGTAAAATAGTTTATCAAAGTTTATCAAAGAGCAAAACAAGGCAACGAAAGAAAGAAAGCACAATGTAAAGAATCTTTGTACGGAAGAAATTAAATAAATTTGCATTTCCAAAGTTATTCATATGAAAACATTTAAAACACACAAATGAAAAATCTATACATGTGAAAATTACGTGTAACATCAAACTAATCTGTTGACGAGTTTGTGACGTAAAAAACCATAATATATAACGATAAAAGACTCAACTATAATCACAGCCTTTAAACTTTTGAATGAAATCTCGAAAGACATGAAGAATTGATGAGACCAACATTCACTGTTATAATTATCCTTAACCATTCCTGTTTTAATACAATAAAATAATATATTTCATTATTAAAAAAAACAGTTAAAATCGAATGTCACAGTTTCAATGTTGGTAATAAAATTGATTCTTAAACTTCTGAATGAACTCTCGAAAGACATGAAGAATTGATCAGGCCAACATTCACTTTTATAGTGATCCTTAACCATTCCTTTTTTAAAGCAAGAAAAAAATATATTTCATTATTAAAAAAAAACAGTTAAAATCGAATGTCACAGTTTCAATGTTGGCAATAAAATTGATTCTTAAACTTTGAATGAAATCTCGAAAGACATGAAGAATTCATAAGGCCAACATTCACTGTTGTAGTGATCCTTAACCATTCCTTTTTTAAAACAAGAAAATAATATATTATATTATTAAAAAACAGTTAAAATCGAATGTAACAGTTTCAATGTTGGCAATATAATTGATTCTTAAACTTTTGAATGAAATCTCGAAAGACATGAAGAATTGATCAGACCAACATTCACTGTTATAATTATCCTTAACCATTCCTGTTTTAATACAATAAAATAATATATTTCATTATTAAAAAAAAACAGTTAAAATCGAATGTCACAGTTTCAATGTTGGCAATAAAAATGATTCTTAAACTTTTGAATGAAATCTCGAAAGACATGAAGAATTGATCAGACCAACATTCACTGTTATAATGAATCCTTAACCATTCCTTTTTTAAAACAAGAAAATAATATATTTCATTATTAAAAAAAACCAGTTAAAATCGAATGTCACAGTTTCAATGTTGGCAATAAAATTGATTCTTAAACTTTGAATGAAATCTCGAAAGACATGAAGAATTCATAAGGCCAACATTCACTGTTGTAGTGATCCTTAACCATTCCTTTTTTAAAACAAGAAAATAATATATTATATTATTAAAAAACAGTTAAAATCGAATGTAACAGTTTCAATGTTGGCAATATAATTGATTCTTAAACTTTTGAATGAAATCTCGAAAGACATGAAGAATTGATCAGACCAACATTCACTGTTATAATTATCCTTAACCATTCCTGTTTTAATACAATAAAATAATATATTTCATTATTAAAAAAAACAGTTAAAATCGAATGTCACAGTTTCAATGTTGGCAATAAAAATGATTCTTAAACTTTTGAATGAAATCTCGAAAGACATGAAGAATTGATCAGACCAACATTCACTGTTATAATGATCCTTAACCATTCCTGTTTTAATACAATAAAATAATATATTTTATTATTAAAAAAAACAGTTAAAATCGAATGTCACAGTTCGAATGGTGGCAATAAAATTTATTCTTCAGTACTAATGTTTATAACATTCGCGAAAATTATTACATTATTTTTTACTGGGTAGCCTACGTTAACAATAATTGGGTTTTAACCAAAGAAACTTTTCTTTCCGAAGTGATTAAATGTAATTTTGTTCATCTAGAAGACAGTGGCCATTATGGGGATTATAGAGAAGTCGCTGCCAGGTAGTATTCATTAAAAATTCGTTTACAAACGTCGTGTCCCGATTATGAGAAAATTATAAAATCACAAGTTTCATTATAAATCACTATTAAGCTAACTGACTCGCCAACGTGGCAAAATTTATGTAGTGATGTCGTAATACTGGGTCATCTTATAGGTGGTGGTCACTGCTCTTCCGTTTTACAGCCTGAAAATCTGACATTTTGCGTTTAATTTCCTCCAACTACACGTCTAAATTTCAGACTAGTTATTGAACTTGTGCTGACACCTGTTAGTTGCTCCATAACCAAATTCCATTATTGAATACGAAAGATAGTCAACTCAGACAAAAAGGTAATATAAATACCACACAACAACGTTTCTGGGATCCTCGTGCCTTTCGTTAGGTGCTAAGAAGAGCCTAGAGCGACACAACTGTATTGGTCAGTTGACAACACTTCCTCCAGCACCTGACGAAAGGAACAAGGATCCCAGAAACGTTGTTGTGTGGTATTTATATTACCTTTTTGTCTGAATTGGCTAACTTTCGTATTCATTAATTTCAATCAGACGTAATTTTTTTTTTCATTTCAAATGCCAGTATTGATAACGCACTTAAGAAACAATCTATCAACTTGTACCGCCAGCTGCTTTTTTGCTTTGGTCGTGAATTCTCCAGAATCACTTATTCCTTATCTCTTTCGTGAGTGCGTTGAGTGGATTTAATTATCTCCTTCATATTGTAATTTACTATCGGCTTTAGTCTTCGGAGGCTCGTGGTCAATATCCATAAATTCATCAATGGATTTGTCACTAATTTATCGCCATGCTACGCCTTTGTATTCAGTTAAATATTTATATATATCGTCGATTTTTCTCTTATAAGTGGATCATAATAATATATATTATAATATATGTTAAAATATACGCTGACGAATTTGAAGCACTCATCTTTCTCTAGTCAGAAAAACCAGAGTAAAAAAAAAAGATGTAATTTGTTCCACGCCCACTTAATAAATAAAGCAGCTTTCTTTAACTTAGTGAACCATATTTAATGCTCCAGTTCAAGAGCTATTTTGTGGCCAAACCCACGGAACAATTCAGACCGAAAAGAGAACCCTCGTTACTTTATCTCCCAGCGCACGGTAAAGTCTCCCCCATTCCACAATTCTGTTCTCCATTTATAAGATGATCTTCAGTCAACGTTTTGGACCTAGTTAATTTATTATTTCTTAAATAAAATAGTACTTAAGACGTAAAGATGTTACCAGTAGAGAAAAGAGTAGTCTATATCCAATACACAAACAAGACAATCACATACGACCAGTATAAAATAGTAAGTAACAAAGGTCAACGACATCCAACCCGGAATCATGGTACATGGTAGAGGAACAACAACAATAATTCCCAGAAGCATGGGGGAAAAATCACTTTCAACAACTATACCACAGCATTAGTAAATGAAGATGTAGGTAAAGAAACTTCGGAAGACACCACTAAATGGTTATCATTAAAATAAAAGTTAAGCAGCTGAAAACCCCTAATTTAGGTCTACATAATATAACTAATGTGGAGGAGATTGAGTAACTACCCTGTTCGTTACAACAAGATACTTTAAGTCTTCAACAAATCACAAGAGTGGAAACAAAACAAAAATTTTCCCCTCTGTGGCGTGATGGTCAGCGTCACAGAAGGTCCGGGTTTGTATCCCGAAGGAGACGTGGGTGTTGTGTGGTGTGCGGTTTTTTTCAATACCGGGAAACCCCCGACAAGATAAAATGCAACAGAATGTCGTTAGTAACCTTAGTAGTTGATGCAACTGTACATAACATTTTTTTTAAAAAAAAAATTACGAAATGTTCGATCTTATCGACAATCGTATTATTTAAAAATTAATAATAATAATAAATTATTCTATTTCAGGCGTTTTTCTTAGATGATGACATAATCCCCCTGTGACTCAAACTTGGACGCGTATAAATTATTTTTCCAAGATTACTTATACTTTGTTTTCGTTATCACCAGTCACGACGGCCACCAATATATTCATCAATACTTCTATCGGCTTTATCATTATCAACGCTATCACATTGCACTTATACGCATTTATCACTAATTATCTTTAATTGTTGATCGATATCTATTATTTTTGTTCTGAGTCGGTCGTTTCTCACCTCGCAAACAATTGTTACACTAGAGGACGACGGCTTTCCGAGGTAAATCTGTTGTAGATGAAATTCTCGGGTCTCAACCCGGGCCAGTTGTTTGTTGAATAACAACACAAAAGCCAAAGTTTAAATACAGAATAAACTAACAGAAGAGTTCTGAGTGAATAAAGGCCTTAAGCAGTCTATCTCCGATACTTTTTAATATTTATTTAGATCAGGCATTTAATTTATGGTATAAAAAAATGTTGTGGAATGGGCATTCCTATAGGAGACAGGATCATTGTTGTTCGCCGACGATCAGGTAATATTTGCAGGAGATGAAGAGATGATGATAAATAAGCTCATGGAAGAATATAAAAAATGGGGACTGAACATAAATTTACAGAAGACAGAATACATGTGAATAGGAAAAGATGAAGAAGACATAACACTCGAAACACAGGAAAAATAAAAATAAAAAATGTGAATTTTTTAAATACCCGGGGTCAATAATTACAAATGTAGGAACATGTGAAAGAGAAATACAAACTGAAATTGCAAGGGCAAAGAATGCTACCAAGATTTTACACGGAATAATTTGGAATAAAAATTTAACAAAGGAAACAAAATTTATAAGAGCATCAATACAGAACATTCTATGATATGGAAGTGAAACTTGGCCCCTGACAAAATTACAAAATAACAAAATTAGAACAGTAGAATTCGATTATCTGAGGAGAAGTCTTCAAAAACCAAGACAGGATAAAATTAGAAATGAGCTCCTTTGGAAAGAATTGAACGTGACCACGTCTGTCGTTAAAAGGATTGAAAGTCAAACCCTTAAATTGTATGGTCACGTACAAAGAATGGAAAATTTGAAATGGCCAAAAGAAATATACAAATGGTCACCTCCTGGAAAAAATAAACGGGACAGACCCAGATTAAAGTGGGAAACCCATGTGAAAACCATAATGGAGGATAGGAATTTGGAAGAGGGAGATTGGAACGACAGACAGAAATGGAAATTGAAGACGGCAAAGCTATAGAAGGGGGAAAAGCCGAAGAAGAAGTTACACTTTTTCCTTGACGTATTTTGAATCCAGTCCGATTATATACTTTTTAACTAACTGAACTGCCTGATATTTTACAGCTTGAGGGACGTGACAATTTCTGTTAATATTAAGATGAAGAAGTAACTCGTTGGCCGTGGTATAACATTATAATCAGGGATTGTTTCAGTCGTTTGTTGCCAGGGAAGGCCCTCTTTATCTCCGAGTATAGTGGCAATTGTAGCGAAACAGTGAATGTGTGTGTGAGAGAGGGTTGGGGGGGGGGGGGAATTCCAGTTCCCGAGACAATTTATTAAAATGTAAATTGTACCACCAGCAGATAGGCATTTTATGTACAATTTGCATATTCATGAGAAGAGGTCGCACGTAGGTAGTGATGGTCATGTCTCTGTATTACCAACGAACTGTGTAGAGGTAATGTAAAAACAAAAGTAAGTAGTCGATTACAGGAAAATATAATCACTTCGCTTTTCTTTGACCTGCGCATGTGAAAAGTGCTTATGGACTCGGCGGACTGCAAAATGAGTGCGTGATTAAATTTCTCTAGCAACATTGTTTTGTCGTCATTTACATAATCTTGCTCATCAAGATTTCACCGCGAGTCCTGAACTCGTGTTAAAAAGACACTGTGGGACACTTTCCGTAACTTACAGCTATCTGAATAACAGATCTGAACTTGTTCGTTCTGAGAAAATCTTATCAAGATCGTACCTCGAAAAACATAAATATGAAACATGTCTCCACTCAATTACAATTAATGACCAGCAGACCTGAATCACTGAACAAGGACGAGAACGTTAGCCAAGGCCGGGCTCTTCTCAAAAATTTTCCTTCCATCTTCATTGCCGTAATAACATTCTTAGCTCCGTATTTAAAAACTTTCCCGGACGAGCAAAGAAAGTTTAATTATTAAACGAATTTTCTTTCTCCCCCGCCTCCAGACCTCACTTTATCTCAAATTAGTTTCCTTCCTTATGCTTTCAGGACACACAGCTGTCCAACTGAACAAGCATTCAATAAATGTGGCAACAAAATATTAGTAAACTTTGACTCCTGTCAAGGACCTGGCTAATAATAAAGCATTTATGTCACTACAAATTAAACCATTCAGGGGAAAATAACCAAAAGAAATAGAATTAAGTGTATGGATACTAAGTTTCCATGACTAAGTAGATAAATTAGAGAGCAAGAAACTGTACCGGACATGTTTAAATGTAAAAATATTCAAAATATGTAACAGAATTTTCCTTATGAATAAACTCAAACTATTGAGACCAGCTAAAAAACAAACTAGCATTTTTCATCTGCAATGTTATATAGTTATATATGTTGAAATAACACCAAAAGGAATAAAATCTTTATTGCAAAAATAAGTTCATTAGAATTGTGTAGAAGGTCGTCAATTGGTCTGACTGCATACTGACTCTCAAATTTGATATATTTAAAATTTGTGACACCATTTTTTCATCAAGAGTTTAAAGTGTACATAATATCAATCAATACTTGTAACAAATACAACATCGATAAACAATGAAAAATCATTTAAAACACAGAATATAATATAATATAAAAATAATACATTTGACAAATAATGTTTGATAAGTTTGTTGAGTAAAACAGATTATATACAATTAAAATTAAAATATAATAAAATACCACAAATATAAATCAGATACAGGAATTGAGCTGTTTTTTGAACTAATCTGTCAAATACAATTTTCTTACTGTTTACTAAACATTTTGATCTTGCACAGTTTCAAGTCTTTAGGTAACTGATAAACTGCCTTAAAGAAACTACAGTTTTCACTCCTATAATTCAAAATCTTCATGGGTATGTAACTGTGGTCTCCTTCAAAAGTTCAAAGAATAGTTGATATTATTTTCTCAAGTGTTCTATTGTCCGATCACATAATTGAACAAAAATATTGTGTCCTAATAAACAAACCATTGCCATTAATTTCAAATTAAATTCATCGAGCGAATAGTGAATACATATAATATAATTTTAAGTTTCTGTGTGCACTCAACACCTTCCACTTAATGTTTTTAAAGTTCCTAAGAAATTATAACTATTAATTGCTAAACTCATGTTTAAATGTGTGTAGTGTATTCAATACATCAATACTTTGCTTTTGTTATACAAAGTAATAATTTTGTTCATGAGTTTTTAATCCATGAAAATTTTTGTATCTATGTACATATTTTTCAGATGAATATGGTTAAAAGGCACCACAAGATTCTGAAAGAAAGTGTTTAAAATAACACAAAGTGT
Organism: Zhengitettix transpicula; assembly: GCA_037074705.1. Classification (NCBI taxonomy): domain Eukaryota; kingdom Metazoa; phylum Arthropoda; class Insecta; order Orthoptera; family Tetrigidae; genus Zhengitettix; species Zhengitettix transpicula. The sequence continues at coordinate 20,237,578 of CM073592.1, read as the reverse complement.
TAAGCTTCTATGAGTTATATAGAAAAGTCAATAAAGATTTTAAACTAAAATAATTCTTTTCCATACGTTTTTCTGGTGAATATGCTGTTGGAATTGTTCTCTGGTTTAAAATCTGGTGTCATGACATAGTTGGTCCAGTGCGCTATAGGTGAAAGTTCAAATTTTGACCTGTTTACTGGGCATGCAGTTCAGATCTTCCTTCCTGACAAAGAGAACTCTGGTCCTTGAAAATTAGAACTTCCACCTATGCTGGACTGGACCAACTATTGATTTCAGGTAAGTCAGCATCTCTATTTCCTATCCAAATGTGTTATTTAATTTGACCTCGTCTAATTTTCATGTTTCCATGTTTAAATGTTCATAGTGTTTCTCAAGTTAATAAAATAGTTTTTTTATATGCCAGTTTTATAATTTAAGAGTGGGGGGAAGGGATTACTGCAAAACACACATGTGAATCATTGTGTTGTAAATCTCTAATCTTTGCACATTGTGATCCTTCTTGCCTAAACTTGTTCTACATTGCAGTAAGTAGAATTTATATCTATTTTTTGGGGGTAGAAATGTAGTCGTTTATTATGAGAATTTCCAGCTGAAATATTTATAATTTCATTATAATATAATACATAGGGAACTATTAAGGGTCTCTCTAAAAATACTTCAAGAAAACCTGTCAACAATAGAAACAACCATTTATACATTTTATGTTTGCCGAAGGAGATAGAAGAAAGTATGTCTCATTTGAAATGTTGCCGAAATTAAAGACGATGATGTATGTTCGGTGATGTATAAACCTTTGTTTTAAAAAAACACTATTGTCTTAAAATTAATTCAGATTACTAATTATTTCGTTTAGAAAAATATTGGTCAACACTAATGTTACTTTTAACTGATTTAAGGATGTCTATAAGTCTAATTAAAAATAAGGAACTTAGTTCAAGCTAAATGTTTTAGACCCTTCAATAAATCAACAAATTAATCCCTAACAGGATTAATTATTTCCAAACTAAAAGTTTTATTTTTATTCAGCAAGAACCAGCATTCCTTAACATTAGTCGTTTATGTATATTTAAATAACTCGTTCAACATGGCATATATTGACCTACTAAATTTGCGATTTATTTCTACTTAATAAAAACCAAGTAAATACTAGCCATCCTTCTGGAGATGAATTTTGACTAAGGTCCACTGAATAAATCATTAAAATGTTTAATGAATTGTGGGTGGTGTTTAGTACGTAATTCCAGATGACGTTGGAGTTTCTGTTTCACAGATATTTCTGCACATTCATCCTTGGAATCGAGAGTGTAATAACTTTGTACAGGCGGGCGTGTAACTACTCTGATGCGGGCAATATTTACTTGAAGGTTGCTTTTGTTCTTTTAATTATGTAAGGATTAAAAGTATAACAGTCTCATTGCAGGTTCTCAAGTCAATAGGTGTCGTCCACTTCGTTTATTAAATGGAGAAATAGTTGTAAACTTCATTTCGGTAAGTGTGAATATACATTTTAGGAACTGATATGTACGTAACGCATGAATTTTTTTGAATAAGTATTTATTTATTTGGTGATAAGAATCTAACGTTTCATTGTACTTATTAGTCGTTTTTTCAAGTTTACAGATTCAACCAAAAATTTTACGTGAATTGTCATTTAACTTCACACGTGGACGTTAATCTTAAATTCGTCATCCAATATTAAAATTTGTTCTCCCAACTTTGTCCACAAACCAGGTTTTCTGTTACTTATGAAGTTAAAAGAATTTTGTTGTAGAGTTTAAAAAAAATTTTCGTGTGCTTTAACATATATGCATCTTTAAAGTGTTTTGTGTTTCTGGGAAACATACAGTTTGAATTAGTTTCTCTAGTTGACATGGCATATTTCCGTAAGATCCGTTGCCAGTAATACCAACGATATGGTAAATGGTATGAAAATCCCAAATTGTAATTATGAAAGATTGAAATACATATTTCAACAATTACTGACATTAAAGTGCAATTTGCTTTATCATCTGTATTTATTATACATATATTACTTGTCATTAGTTTGTCAATTGGCAAAGGCTATGTTATAGATTATAACTGTACTGATGATTTTTAACATACTACTTACAAATTGAACTTTGAATGTGGCCTGGTATGTTACAATATGTTCAGAGATCTAACACTGTTCAAATAACTCAATTTTTATAATTAAATGTAAATAATAGTTTACTTCTTCTAAAAAAAAATTTAATAAATTTTATGAGTTGAAGTGAAAATTAGTTATTAAATTCCCTAAATGTGAGGATTTATCCATTTTTCACAGAATTTATTGGCGATTTCTTGTTTAAATTGGTTATAGTATTAAGATTGTTGTAACACTCCATTTTAATCACTTCCAGTACAATGTTTCCAGGAATCCAATTATATGGTACAAAGGTTCTTAAAATTGCATCCAATATGTAGTAGCTCTTAGTTTGAAAAGAAAATTACTAGCACAGCCTTTTTACAGCAGTTAATATAGTTATGAATGACTTCATTCTGCTAATTCATTTATGACTGTTAAAGAACTAATGAATTATTAGAACTGTACTATTGAGATACTGCTGATTACAAATCAGAGTCTTATGAATTTGATTCAGTCATATTGCTGCTGAAGTTTTGTGCAAGTTCTTCTGTTTAATCATTATGGTATTTGCTCAAATATTATTATATATGTTATTAGCAGAACATATTTTACGTTGCTTTTTGTATCTAGTTCTGAGTTCCAGAATATCTCTCTTTTTGTCAAGATTTTATTAAAATGAATTTGTCACTTTCATTACATTAAATTGTCAGTTTATATTATGGTCTTTATGTTCAATTTTTTATTCTTTGCACCAAAAAATCCAATCCAACTAAGTTGAAATACTGAATACATTTTGTTCCATTTGCAAAATATAAGAATAAGTTGTGCTAGATTTTAAAATGTACTAAGAGTTATTTTATTTTCAAAAATGTTTGCAAATGTATTTTTATGTTTTTAATTAATTATGTTTAATAACTTTTATCAAATTTTAATACCAGAATGTAGATTTATTACTATTAACTTCAATTATGTAGTTCAGTTATTATCCCAGTTTAATGTCCAATAAAATGCCTGCAATTTTTAAAAATATTTCAGGTATAATGGAGGCTGAAAAAGTATTCAATAATGTTCTCAGTGAGCAGAATGCTGATTGCAGCATATCCAAAGAGTCGCTAAATGGGGGCCCTTCTCCATTAGGCAAGGCTTCCTGTTCTGAGGAGATTGAACCTTCAGTTATTTCCAATAATTTAAAAGTAAAGGTAGACAAATGTGCAAATAACATGAAGGAAATGTCTAAACAAATTGCTGATGATGGTAGCTCTTTCGATAAATTGAAATTAAATGATATTGGGAAAGATGGTAATAAGAATGCTACTGCCAAAGCATCAAGTACAGATGAAACAAATGCGAAAGTTATTGTTCCTGTATCTGGAGGAGGAGACACTGCTATTGACATTATTACAGAGCGTGATGCATGTGTTGAAGATCCCATCATTCCTGTGTCTAAAGTAACAGAGTCCCCAGAAAGTGTTACTGAAAAAATTGTGGACTTTGGTAACCAGTACCAACCTGATTCATCAGATGAAGACAGTGACAGTTGGGATGATGATTCTGACAGCACTTCTTCGTCAGATGACAGCTCCAGTACCAGCTCTTCAAGCACATCATCCAGTTCATCTCTTACTCCAGAAGAGCAATCAGATATTGACATGTAAGGGTTTTTTTCAATATGTTTTTAAACTAATTATTCTCATTGAAAGTCCTTTCATCGGAAGTTAATTTGCTACTGTTTGAAAGATATATTACTTGCAAGTGTTATACTTGGTCTAATAAAAATAAACTACATTCAACTGAAATGTTTGTGTTCAGGTATTTATGTATATTGATTTTTCATTTCTGCTGTATGCAGCAAAGCTGAGTGAAATACGCTTTGAATATGAGTTTTGCAAATCAACAGACTGGGAGAGTTTTCTTATCTTTTTTTCTGAAAAGGCTAAGTGACTGGTTTTATTAAAACTACATTTTAGATTAACATGTCAAACCTCATTAGGTATAAAGTTATTGTTTTTTCATAAAGGTTTGAACTGGAGTGTACATGAAAATTTGTGTACTAATTTATTAGATTAATAAGATTTTATAGTACTTATTAGTAAGATGCTGACATTAGAGTATTGTCCACATTTCCAAGGAATAGGGGAAATACACCTCAAACTTTATTCAGCAATTGTATTAGTAATTCATAGGCTACAATGAGGTTAGATAACTGAATGGTACAAGTATTATAATTGTCTTGTTAAAGGAATATATATAGTTGACATAAACATCATATGAACTTGATAAGCATACATTGTTACATTGGTAGCAAAATTAACTTTTTTCAACTTCATTTTTTCACACAATCCTGAAGTTGTCAGCTTTGGTTATTAATATTCACAATATGCAAAACCGTAAAATATATTGTGCTCCATTGTATTATTTTTTTGTTATTGTAAAACATTGTTTTGTTACAGAAATGAAATAATAGGTGATGAAAGTAAAAAAAATGAGTTTTATAATAAATCTATTACAAAAACTGAAGGAGAAATTGAATTGGAAGATCTGCCACCTATTGAGGACCTGCACATATCTGTACCAAAAACTGATTGTATAGAGATTGGTGTTATTGCAAACATAGTGGATAAATTAGGTGTGTGATTGATTGTGACTGAATTAGTTTTATTTTGAGCTTTTTTGTTAACTTTCCCTGCCTGGTGAGAATCTTTACTGTCAGTTGTTAAAGTACTTTCTTGTAGTAATCATATTTGTTCAGCACTACATCGAGAGTATTCTAATTTGAAAAATACTTATCAATGTTAACATAAAGAACCCTTTTTACAGTTGTGGTCCAAGCCAACAAAGACACACCTGCTCTTGATTTGGACAGTATTCTGTTTGTGAATGAGGGTGAAAAGCCCCTTGGCCACATCTTTGATGTATTTGGACCTGTTAAGGAACCATGTTACTGTGTCCGCTTCAACTCTCAGGACCATGTAAAGGAGCGAGGGATTGAGAGGGGCATGAAGGTTTATACTGCACCGCAGCATTTACAATATGTATTCCTGACTAATCTGTTAAAGTAAGTTTACACCACGTTAAGTAATTTTATACAATTGAATGATAACATTAGCCAATTAGATTTATTAATAGCATTTTTAAATATTATAAATTTTGGGATCTCTTCAGGTGTAATATATATTATAACAACACTACTTTTCGTCCCTAAATTTGGAACATCTTCAAGTATAAAATTTTAGTTAAAAGATAAATTCATAATAATTAATTACACAAGAATTGGTGAAATTAACCATAATGTTTGACAAATAACCAATTCTTGTTTAATTAATTTTTATGAATTTATTTTTTAACTAAAATTTTATACTTGAAGATGTTCCAAATTTAGGGACGAAAAGTAGTGTTGTTATAATATTTTAAATAGGTAATAAAATCACTTGAAGAAAGGTTTCTCAGGTTTCCATCCAAGTAGTGTTGGTAAACAGCCTTCCTTTTAAATTGCTATTAATAAATCTGACTAATTGGTGGATGTTATTTCATTTATTAAAAATATCTGATAAATATAATTGTTAATTTAATGAAAGCTACTGTAGAAAACTTTTATTTTGTTCAATTTTGGTCAATTTCACATGGGATCTGCTTTTACACAAGAAAAGCGTCTCTGGTTTCCTCTATAAACTGAGATTTTTTTGTCAGTAGCACTGCCATTTCCTTCCAGGTTAAAGTCTCTGTTTATGGAGATGACCCAAGTGAAAACCCAATAACCTTTTATTAATTCTATTCACCATTAAAGCCTTTTGATCTTTAATTCCATTACTATAGTCTCAACGACAGAATGTAATATAATTATATATATTCTCACAATTGAGAAAACTAATAAATAAATATCGGCCAATTTTAAGTCAGAAAAATGAATTTATTAATTAAATTAATGTTTCATCGCTTATTTTACAACCTTATCAGGTTCAAGTTTTTTTTAAAAAAAATTGATAGACAGGTCATTCATTCTATGCTGAATGCCATGGCCAAAATCTGGCTGATGTTTATTTATTAGAATGTAATATAACACACAATAATAACAATGTATCACTGCATAAAGATATTTGGTACATTTAAATTAATAAAATTGCTTATGGAAAAAGCTGGTAATATTTTAAAACTGGTGAAGATATTAGTTCGTGGACATAATTTGTATTTACTATTTCTTATACAAATTGCATTGAAAATGAAGTTTTTTTAAGCCACTTGTTCCATTTTCATTGGAAATTAAGTTTTCTACTCTTATTTCAATTTTTCATGACATTTTCTATCAGTATACTTCTGTGATACTTTTTATGAAATTTCAACTCTCTGATTATAATTTCACTTTTTATAGTCCAATGCATTTAATTCAATGGACCAGCTGAGAGAAGATGAAAATTCATAAAGTGAGAAAAGTTAACATTTATTTTATAAATTTCATTCCTTTGTTTCAGGCAGAAAGGAAGTGATGCATCTTGGGAATTTAATAATGAACCGCCTGCCAAATATATTGATTATTCTGATGATGAAGAAGAGAGGAAGGCCAAGAATAAGAATAGAAACCCTGATCGAATGGTGAGCCTCAAATTAGATAAGATGAGATGGTTTTGGCTTATTTTCTCTGTTTCTTTGACAGTCCCTTTTACATTCCAAATAATTTTTTAGGATTTTCATACTTTATTTTTGTTAATTTATTCAAACTAAAAATTCATTTTTCTTTCCTGAAGATTGGCTGCTTATATCAGGACAGTAGTTATAAACCAGCAGAGTAAGCTCATTTAAGCTAATAAAGCTGATATATTAATATCTTCTCTCTTTTTACTAACTGAAAATAAATCACAGTGGCATAGAATGAATCAAAATAGATATTAGTCAAATCTGGCACAATTCATAGTCATATTTTTAATTATATTCCCTAAAAATATTCTATTATTTTTCCAGCCCCAAAATACATTTCCATTTTTTTTTTGTGCCAAACAATTGATACTTACATTTTAGTTCCTTTATGAGCTAAAATTATAACATCCTAATAAATTTCAAATAATGGACAGTTCATCTAGTTTGAGTGTCTTGAATTGCTTTAATTAGGTATTATTAATATTTTCTCCTGTAAAATTAGGGAAAATTTTATTATAATGTTACCATTTATCAACTTATAGTTTGATAAAACATATTTGCACTGTGTTTAATATTTGATCTGGATTATTGATTATTATAGGAAAGGGGAGACAGTGATGCTGCAAAACGAAAACATCACTCGTATGAACAGAGGATGAATGAACGCAACCTGAAGATGTCTGAACGGAAACAGAAACATTTTAATCGTCCTGCCGGTCCACAAGGTCGACAAAAATTTGGATCTAGCTCCCAGCAACCAATCAGGCCATGGGGAGTTGGGCCTGGACAGGTGAGGCCTGAAGTGTGGCAGACTGGCGGTTCAATGAATAATTCAAGCTCATTTGGTTTGGTTGGTCAGGCTTCTCAATACAGCAGAGTCCAACCTTCAGCAGGTATCATCAAACCCCCAACATTCAATTTTTCTGGCACATTTCAAGCTCCATCTTCATCAGCAGTGCCTCCACCATCATCATTTGTGCATGTGACACCACCTGTACCACCTATCCCAGGCCCACAAACTCCATCACAGCACCAAAATATTTCCTTCAGCATGACTAACAACTGCACTGAAAACTCTAATCAGTATTCCTGGGCAAATTATGGTCAACAGTCATTCCCTGCCCGCAGTGAATCAATCCCAGTGAATTTGAATACGAGTCCACATGGTTTCAACTGCTATACACCATTTCCTCAGAATGTCCACCGAAGCAGTTCCATGCCTTCTGTACTGGCAGGATTCCCCAATTGGCAAAGTCAGGGACACGCAATGAATTTTTCCATGCCAGACACTAGGTTCCCTCCCCCTCCTGTGCAAAATAATTCATTCAGTGCAGCTGGTGCTAGTGGACAGTATCCTCTTGTGAGGTCACCTTTTCCCAACCCTCCTCCCGCAGTACCTCCTCCACCTCCTGGTACCAATTGGTACAATAATTAAATTCCCTGAATTTATTTTATGATTAAAGGATCTTTAAAATGCCAAATATAGTTTCATTTTATTAAGAGTCATAAGTATAAGTCTTAATGGACAGAATGGTTTGTATCGAGGATCTTGTTAAAGCCTTTTGTTTTCAAATTCTAATTTTATTTCAATTTAAGATAGCATAACTCAGTGGCTTTGTTGATCTTTTGAAACATTTCTGCTCATGTTGAACATGCAGTAAAAAGTGAGTTGATTGCAAAGTTTTGATAAGTTAATTTCTTCTGATTCAAAAATATATACATGTATATGTATCTGTATATGTTCTAATGTGATTACTATGTTCTATACAAATGGTTTGTATCCTATTCAATGGTGCTATTTCAATTACAAAATGTGTGAAGCATTTAAATCAGGTGGGTTAATCACCCACCACTTTATTCCACTCTGTTTTAAGTGAACTACTTTTGTTGGAACTTGTATCTGGGTCTGCTGTAAAATATGTAATCAAGTCCCATTATGTAAATAATTTAAAATAGACCTGCATATTCTGTTTATTTCTAAAATAAAGTATTTACTTATATTTGTTTTCTTAAATTCCTATTATAACATTTCCATGGAGGATATATACACACACACACCCTTCTTCAGGACAGTAAGTCTGAATGTTGAGCCAGCCAGCTTTTGCACGTCTATGCTGGAGTATGACATGAGTAGAAATGTGATAACAGTATTTAAGACAAATCATGGTACAAAATCGGTAAGTGGAATGAGATTTTCTTAAATAAACTGGCGATTAGTTTTATTTAAAATAGATCCCAAATAATTACATATAGAACTTACTGTTGTACGACATGAGTATACCACAATTTGTTGGACAAGTGTACAGGAAGTGCAACTTGTCAGTGGAGGTGAATAAGGTGTTGTATATAAAAATTGGCAGAAACTTTAACTTCATGTTTATTCCAAATTATTTACAAAATATAACACACAATTTTTTCGTTCATAAATTAAGTACATAAGACTGATTCATACTAAATTAAATGAAGTATCACTTTTTCTCTGTATTGGAGTTATGCACAATTATCACAGATGTTAAGATTATTTTCAGCTAACGTTTGTTGTGATAAAGAAATACAATAATAAAATTAATCTCTTCTGCTACAGGGCGATTGTCAATGCTGTTTATGTTCATAATTCTGAAAATAAAAATTTCGAATAAATTCCTTTAGAAACTGCTAAACTTTATGATTGGAATGATTAATAGCTGAAGAAAAGTATTAGAATTTTTTTATATATAAAATGAGAATTTAATCTCACCTCCTTAGCAATAGAGTAAAGATCTTCTGCCATCGATTTCTCTGTTTCGTCTACCATACTGGAGAAGTACCCATCTTTATTACTAAGCAATATATAAGGGTGGTCAAATTCCTGTAAAAGTTAAGGTTCACAATCTAGCAATATGAACGTTTACAGATAATCTAGTGTACTTTGGCATGCTTGATTCTACATTGATCACTTTTCATCAAAAGTTGTAAAATTCACAATTATTACATTTGCAGTGTAAATAATCAGATCAGAAGCTTTAATGGCCTGTAACTTTCTGAAATAGTTGTGCAATCAAATAACAATTATCAACACACATTATTGAACTTGTAAAGACTACAATATTTTAACTATAAAAAATTAACCATTACCAATTTAACTTACAACAACAATTCCGTTATCCATTACAAGTACTCTGTCACTGTCCATTATCGTATGTAGTCTATGAGCTACAGTTAGTACTGTACATCCCAAAAATTTTCTGCGTATTGTTTGTTGAATAAGCATGTCAGTTCTAGAAAGAAACATTAATAAATGGTTCAGTAAATGATTTCTTCCATTACCAATTTCCCTTTTTGATTAATAATCAATTAGCTTAGTTTGTTCCCCAATACTTTATTATTTGACATTTGTTAAAAATAAAACTACATAAAGTGAAAATTTATCCTTCTACCTATGAATAGTATGTATTTATCTTGCAGAGTTAAACCTCCAAAATTACGTAGAAATATTACTATAATTTTTATTATTTTATACTAATACAGTATCATTTCTCTAACAAACAAGAGAATATAAAGTAAATTGTTTATGTAAAAAGCAGCACGAAACAGGAGTAATGGTAATACTTAATTACAAGATAAAAATAAGCAACAAGTATATGAGAATTACCTTGGATCCACATTAGCAGTAGCTTCATCTAAGACAAGAATCTTGTTATTACGCACAATTGCACGGGCCAAACAAATCAACTGTCGTTGGCCCACACTGAAGTTACTACCTCCTTCACAAATCTTACAGTTTAGTCCTGCAGCTGTTTCATCAACAGTCTCTTTAAGTTCCACCTTTGCAAATAAAATTTATTCTACATAAATGTTGTTAATGTGTCTATAAGAATACATTTATTTTTAATACAATCTAATGTCATTTAACAAAAATATCATTTTGGCCTGGTATCAATCAGAAAAACAAAATCAGTATGTTGTGGACACTAACTTTTTGCCATCAAAGTTATAGGGTGTATACTACTTCGTAAGGTGAATTCAGGCTGGCATAAAATCTAGAAAAACATTGTACACTATAGTAAGAATACAATCAATGAATGGGACACACAGAAAGCATATTAAACACATTATAAAGTTTAAAAATAGGGGTGTCAATACACACTTGTTGATCATTAACGTTATCCTAATAACATGGTAACTAAGAAATAAAATGCTTTCTTGACATCATACTAATCGCACATTCTAAATCAAATGACTCTTTAAAATAAGAAACTATTGTGACTTGCCTGCTCCAAAGCTTCCCAAAGAGTTGCATCAGAATATTCCTCAAACGGGTCCAGATTCTTGCGTAATGTGCCTGAGAAAAGAACAGGTTCCTGGGGAATTATTGATATTTTTGAGCGAAACTCGTGAAGGCCAAGCCCTGAGGTATCGATGCCATCAATCACAATGGATCCTTTAATTTTTGTGAGACGAAAGAGAGCTGCAATGAGAGAGGATTTCCCAGCACCTGTCCGACCTACAATACCAATCTAAAAGAATAATTTTGCATCACAAATATGATAACATTAATTCGAAGAAACTAATGCAAAGTTATTTTGTATTTTCATTACCTACCATTTCTTTGGGTAATATTGTAAAATTTAGGTTATTCAAAATATATGGCCCTGATTCTTCATATTTCAAAAACACTTGTTTAAAAGTTATTTTGCCCTCAAATGGCCAATGACTTGGAGGTTTCTTTTCTGAAATATGAAATTTTAAATTACTTTCAGTGTGAGATTTTCATAACAAAAATTTAATTTGCAATTGCATGCGTGAAATGGAAAAACATTGTATTACTAATAATCGATAAGAACAAGTGTTTTGTTTACATCACGATCTTTAGTGAGTGGGTAAGGAGCAATCAGAATATCTTTAAAATAGCATGTAGAACCAATGAATTGGCCTTGGAATGACTCAAAGAGAGATTTTGTGATTGCGGAAGTGCTCCAAAATTATAAATATTTTCCTTAGTTTCGGCCGTTGATGGCCTTGTCATACTGTGATGCCTGTCAGACTGTCATAGCCTGTAACATATTTTGATTTTTTGCAGTGACACATAGCGCATCAATTATCCTTAAACTGTAACCCCAGTTTTGATGGCCATGACCAGCACAAATATCCAAGCCAGGATTCAAACTTAGGACCTCTGTTATGTGAGGTGATTGTGCTGACGACTACTTAGATTACAAAAACATATATCTGTTCACTTTAATTTGAGTACTCCACGTTTTGAGTGTTACAAAAACAAAAAATTTACCCCAATATTTCAATTTTAGTTTTCACAGAATATAGCGCTGATTCACTTGTACAGTGTTGTGGCTTATAACCAAAATCATTTTGCAACAAGGGTGCAATAAGTTCAGATGTACATACTTCATTCTGACATACTGATATGTAATATTTAGCTAACAGTGACAAAAGAGCAGCAGAAAAACAGTGATGGACTCTGGGATAGACAATTTGCATGGTAATTTAAGTATACTATGTCTACTATTGTCTATTTTATCTAATTAATCAATTTAATTTGCACAATAATCAAAATAAAAAATTATACAATACTAAATTATATATTATTTTCAGTAATGATGCTCATGCTTGTGTATTTCTGTCAAAATTAAAACTTTTAATCTTAAGAAGTAAAGTACCAGCTGGCGATTCTAGTGGTGGCTCTTGATCAATTGTGGACATTTCAAGAATTCTCTCAACTCCTGTCATTTGATTCACCACTTCAGCAGATTGACGCATACCCCATTGAAACATTCCCATTAGGTTAAGTGATTGTGTAATTGCCAATCCAACATTTCCTCCCAATGGGTCTGCAAAGTAAAGTAGAAAATATTAATTTTAAAAATTAACTTCACAATATTATTTATTATTAAGATTTAAGATCACGGGTATTATAAAAGGCTCCGGTTCATGCTGCAAAAAAGAAACTGAATTAGGATACACAAAGTATCATCGCCCAAATTAGGCAGCCATGATTTTTGAAATAAATATAATGATAAATAATGCTATGACAATAACATCAATTTGGTTCAAAATGCAGGGAGCTATGATTATTTTTAGACGAGACAAATGTTTTTAAAATGGTTGACATGATACTGTTACTTAAAATCATTTATGTTGACATGGAGCCATAGCAATACCAAGTCTTTATTTATGATACTTTTATTGAAACAGGTCACTTGACAGTGGTTACACATTGTCATGTTATAGATAATTTTAATGTAATACAGAGTTATTCTATCTCTGAATACAATAACAAAGTAGATAGAACAGTTAAGAAATACTGTAAGTTTGAGACCCAGAACAACTGGAGAGTAGCATAACACATTTTGGTTTGACAATAATAGAGATAATATACACACCATGACATATAACATATAGGTAACAATTTTATATAAGTTTCTTCTTTAAAAATTAAAATGACATTTGATTTGTCTCAATACTGAGTGGTTCCTATAAGATGGGTCATCTTTTCTCAAGGTAAGTTTGCAAAGAAGACAAACTTTCTCCGGGTACCTTATTTCATTAAATGTGGATATTGAGTGGCCCTCAAACTCCAATGATCTGTTACATGAAAAATTGATGCCTGAAATCAAAAGCTTACACTGAAAAACCACTATCCCCTTAAGTCTTATCTAAAACAATTAATTAATCAGTAAATTCAACAATTCCCTGGTGACATGGTTAGGATAAATACAGACTACTTTTCCACATGCTTGCAAGAAAGCTTTGTCGAAACAAACATTTGGATGACCAAATAACGACTTGTATGTGTGTTCTCTATAATGGCATTTCATATGTAAATTGTAAAAATAAATTTTTGGGTTACACCAAAACTGGGTGTATTATTGTTAATTGTAAAATTCGTAGCTCCCTGCTGAATCCTGAATATCAAAACATTTATTATACATAAATTAAATGAATATATAGCTCATGTTTTCAGTTATAAAAATTAAAACTAGTTCTCATGTGTGATTCAATATGTTTTCTGTAATTAAATTACGTACCATTATCCATGATCAAAAAACTGAATGTGACAAGGGCAATATAAACCAAACAACCAAAGTCCAACCAAAGACCAAATGCTCGACTTATGGCCACAAATACATAATAAGCTGTTGAATTGAGATCCTGAAAAATTACAATCACAAAGTGTAAGTTTATTTTAATAGTACCTAAATAATGAGTTGACTGTTATAATATTAACACCAACCTGGTACAAGTCAAATTGTTTTTCTAAAATACTCTGAGCACCAAAAGCTCTAACTGTAACTAAGCCTTGAAGTGTTGAATTCAAGTGTGAGAAAACAGGACTCCTAGCTGTGAATAAAACACATTATGATAAGTGATTATAGCCATCATTAATGCCAAACTTTTTTACAATTACAATATAGAGAACTTAGATTAAAAGTTAAGACTGTGTAATCAAGTTTATTTTTGACAATAAAATATATTATGTAGCACTTTTTAATTACATTAATTAATTCTGCTTAACTCTGTAATTAAATGATGCCATGTGTTATCATCTAGTTGCTGTTTGTAAATCTAAAAATACTTAATCACAGTAACTAGAGTAATGAAACATCACCAAAAATTAAGTCAATATATGAAGCTGAAATCAAAATTTTAGAAAAATCTTGTTACAGGCTGACTGTTTTTATTAAGCAGTTTACAGTAACTTGTCTGAATAATATTATTGCATAACATGTTAATAATTTTGTTTTAAAGTTACTAGAATTAAATTATTGGTATGTTCAAATTATATAATCTGATTTCTCAGACAATATTCTAATATTTTTGTCCATTGCCACAAAAGGAAAATCAGTGAAGTTATAGCTTCTTGAGTAAAATGTTGCTTACTTATTGATTCCAATCTTTTAACACTCCGTGATGTGGCAAGAAAAACATTTCGAATTAGCATAAAAACAACTAATAGAACTAGAGTTGGAATAACTATCCAATGATTGATAATTGCCACCATTATTACGACACCAAGAAGGATTAGAATTATCTGAAACAAATAGTTTGTAATTAAAAACTTTATACTATATAAAAACCAGTACCCATTTTTATCAAATGATGAAAGTAGAAAATAATCTCACCTGAAAGCAATCTATGAGGGTAATTGGCAACACTTCATCCACATTCCCCATATCTTTTGCAAATCTGTTCAATATCCTCCCTGTAATAATATAAACCACTGTACAATATACAGCTTTCAAGAATGTATGGCCAATTATAATGAATGTACCAGAGTGTGTTTATTAAAATTATAATTGGATT
Source organism: Zhengitettix transpicula (assembly GCA_037074705.1). Lineage (NCBI taxonomy): Eukaryota > Metazoa > Arthropoda > Insecta > Orthoptera > Tetrigidae > Zhengitettix > Zhengitettix transpicula. Next base: position 20,222,544 of record CM073592.1, on the reverse strand, counting down.
TCAGTCCAATTAAATGAAATCATATCTTACTGTATTACTACAACCATTAATAATATATGTGACAAACTATCCAGGAGTTATTGTGGTTTTATCTTAAATGAAATCACAATCGGTGATGGTTTTTCAAATAGATATTTTCACTTCAGGAATCTGCCTTTTCTGACTCTTATGCATTTTTCAATTTAAAATTTGAGGCACTCTGAGAGCTTTGCTTAACACAATATCAGCTGAGATAAAATTGAAAGATGTTAAATTGTAAGACATGTATGATGGACACAACATCAGAAGCTCAGAATCTGAAATGCACACAGTTTCTCACATTTTAATTGAGATGAGACATTTTCATTCATTTACATGGTAGATATGTTAGTGACATAGTTACCTTTTTCAGCTTTAGCTCTGTGAGGAAATATGCATTCTTAACCTTCAAAAGAGCATTGAATTATCACTTGAAAAGACCAGTGGGGCACAAAAATTGAAGGTATAGCTATGTCCATCAGTTCATCAGGTTACAGAAAAACCTGAAAGGTGGAAGCATCTAATACAACAGTATGTATGTATACATGAAAACAAAACTTTTACTTACAGAAGAGATAAGTATATGTTGACAATGTGTCAAAATAAGATATATTTCTTAGCATTTGGATGATTTTGTTCCAATACTTGAATTCTTAGTTATGTGGTTTATAATTGTGTAATCGTACGTTTCACAACAATTATCAAAATTTGTAATGAAAATTAATGTTATTTGAGAAATTTTCTTCTAATTATCTTATTATATATTAAAAAAGATTAAAACACACATTTCTGGTTGGATCATCATAGACAACAGACAACTGGTCATCAGTCATAGATGAATGTTTGCTGTGTTAATATGATTTCAAAAGAATTCTCCAAAGGAAATAACTAATTACATATGAAGATCAGTTAAGAAGTAGTCAAATTTAGATATGATAGCAACAAATTTATATATAAAATTGAATAAATGTTACATGTAAATCTCGTAAACTCAGGGATATATGTGTGGCAGTATAACAATAATAGAATTACAAAAAAATTAATCATCATCTGATATTTCTTATCTTATTACTTGACACTTTCTTCTTATGAGGGAAAGTCTCTAGTATGTTTGCAGACAAATCTTTACAATCCATTATTGACCTGTTTACAAAAGAAAATTTCCCAACATCAATTTTTTACCACTTTGCTTTATTTTGTGTGTATTTTTTTTTTAAAAAAAAGGGTTGGTTTAATCAGATTGCCTTTTAGGTCTCTCCAGTAGCAACTTTTTCCCATTTATTTATAAAGTCGCCCAAATTTCCAGACCCACATTAAAAAACATTTTATGACTACTATGGTACATAGTAGGTACTACACTAATAAAATTGTTTTTTCAAATACTTCATTAAATATATGTCAAAATATGCATATGTGAAAAAAAGCAGTAAATTGAGTCTGCTAATTTAGGAATTAAATTAATCCATAAAAAATTATGTTGTTGATTGAAACATGTAAAATAAGCTTTTCATAGTAGACTTCAGTGTAAAAAAATATGATTTAGGTAACAAAACTTGATAATGTCAGTTTGTAATCAAATGGTGATTGAAAGAAGAATGTTCGAGCTTATTTTCAATATACTGGTGATAGAAGTAAAAAAATATAATGATGATGTATATTAAAAAAGTAAGTTTGAAAATGAAATATTACATTGTTAGTGTCCATTATCATCTTAATGCTTTATTTTGAATGAATCTTAAAAAAGATCACTTCATGTTCTGATCAATAATTATATTTTATTACTATTATCCTGAAAACAACTGCTCAGATTACAAAATTAGATTGTGATATTAAACACTAGTTAATCATTATAAACAAAATAAGTTCAACACCACCATAAAAACACCCAACAGTAGTGC